>JAPKLY010000587.1:115816-242148 GCA_026898435.1 Prunella vulgaris
TAAGTAACACATATTTATACTTGCAGAAATACATATTTTCTTTATAGTTACTTGAAAAGTATAAAAAATTAATTTTTTAAGAACTTGTAACACAGATTTTGCCTAATTGTAACACGTTTTTGCCCAAATTGTAACATACCTGGGAGCGAAAAAACCTGGAACTACAAGTTGCGCGAATTTTGGAAAAAAATGTCCAAATCTGACCCGACCCTGTTTAGATCCGCGAATTTTTCAAAAATGGATATTTCTACAGTAGAAATTTCTACACAAGTGTTGCTCATGTTATTAATAGTTTCCTGCAATCATATCTCCAACTAATAGTGCCGCCTGAAAACATAATGAAGTCTTTCATCATCCAAATAACTGTCTGGAAAAGACCTGCTCAAGTTAAAAAGTTCCTAGATATAACCTAGCTATTTGTAAATTTGTGGTGGATAATGATAATTTGTAGGGTGTGGAAAATGACAATTATTAAGCATAACTAAAATTAAAACAACCACTATTTTGTGTCAATTATATTATTAATATGGCCAATATTCATGTTACTTTTTTGAACTTTTGAACAAGCAAATGATTAACATGATTTTGTGGCTGAAATTAATTCGACACGATGAATGTGTTATTTCGTCAGCTACTTCTATTATCTTTTAAACTTTTTGAACAAGCATATGCATGACAAATATAAGACGAATTATTCTTATGTACATCGATTACGCTGTTACACTGTATATCTGATGAGTAATTCTAAATAATATTAATCATTTTAAGTATTAATTTTTTATTGAATAATATTTATTATTTGGAATATGTTGGAAAAAAAAGGATGTATGTTGAAGGATAATACAACTGTAAAAATAAAAGAAAAGGAATACAAATGGGAAAGAATAATTACACGGAAATAAATAAAATTACAAAAGAAATAAAAACTTCCGTCGAGTAGAGAAGACCTCTTCCCGAAAAGCGAATATTCCCCGGTGGTACTCGTCGGTTTGGAATAGCGCTCTCAAAGGTAAAACGACGTTACGTCTTCAAGTGTGCAGCACCGCAGAACTTGAAGTTCCGGAGAACAAAGGGACGTTAGAACTAGACTGCACCTAAAAGCTATATGCAGAAGATCGGACTGAGAGAGAAGTGTGTTGTGTGTGTTCCTGAATGAAATGAGGACACCTATTTATAGGTGAACCTCCACTCGTAACGGGGGGAAAAACGTGTCAGCATTAATGCTGACGGACGGTTTTTTCAAGAAGGTCAGTAGCTGGGGAATTGATTTGCAATCAATCCGGTTGACCTGTCAAAAACAGAATTCTTGCACGTTTTATACTGATACGAGTCAGAGCTGAGTCAGTTTAGGTTCAATGAACCTGACCATTGCTGAGTCATCTATACGTCAGCTTCAGATTCATTGAATCTGTACTTACGAAGTCAACTTTCGGTATGGACTTGACCCATTACTGAATTAACTGGGTTGAACCAAGTGTTCTAAAAAATTACATGGACACCAGGCCCAAGTACACCCAAAATCCATCAAAAGTCCACGGCCACGGGCTCGGCTCGGCGCGCGCTTGTGGCCATTTTGATTGCCAATCAATCAACTATAGTTTGACTAGCTTCATTGACTTCTTACTAATATTATGTATATTAGTCTTCTCGTTTTCCAATGTGGGACATAATTAATTCTCTCCCTAATTCAAAATTTTAAACTTTGATTTGTTGACTCAATTTCTCACTCACCATTAATTAGTTTTGTGAGTATTAATACACTAAATTCATCTACTGCGAGAGTAGAGTGCACCCGTATCAATTAACTTCTTAGAAATTAATTTTATTCTCTTCAATTTATTGGTCAAAAAATACCAATTAATATATTTAATATTAAATATTCCAACAGAATATGTGTTAATTAATTACTTTCATTTAATAATATTAGCTGATTAATGTTTGGTATTTTTAAAAAATATAAAGTTGTGCATCAATTTTGCCATATTATTCTAGTGCATGCTTTAATTTTTGTTGTTTAAATAAAAGAATAATTGCTTAAAAAATTGATTCCCTAAGAAGCAAACAAGAAAAAAACATAGAAATCAAAATAATAATCACTACATAAAAATTTAACGTAAAAAATCCTAAACATCAAAAAAAAAAAAAAAAAAACCACGCCAGACGAGAAAAAGATTATTGCATGAAAAAATCTTACTATCACATAAATACTCTATATGTCTCGTTCAACACCTCAGTATTATTAATTTATTACAAGTCTATATGATAATCACCTTTCACTAATTTTTTTTTTTTTTAACTAGAGTCAAATATTAATATAATACTAAAGTATATTGACTAGTGCAGTAATAATCAAACATATCTACACTTCCTTAATAGCATAAAAAATGTAACACCCAAAATCATACGTGCATTATTAATTTTTCTGTTTTATTTAAATTTATTTTATATGTTTTATTTAATTAATTTACTGGACCAATTCTTAGTATTCAGGAAAAATTGGACGAGTTACTTATATTTAAAGATACTTCTAGCACCTTAAAGTATAGAGATATAGTAAAAATTGCTCGAAATTTATATTTTTTATTTGATAATTTGTTTGGATTTCATGCATATTTTCTACTAATTTGATTAATTATATTTAATTTCGATAAAGGTAGTATTTTGCTATTTTTGAAGAAAAATATTATTTTTATTGAGTAAACACGAACCTCTTTTTATTAAAGTTAATCCAGAAAATAAAATTTAGAAAAAAGGCCCAAAGAAAATGAAGAGAAGGAAGCCGAAGTGATGCTCAAGACTCACGGCCCATCAAATCTCAATTGTGGGTCCATTTTATTTAGGCCGAGACTATATACCCCTCCATACTTATTAGATACACACCTTTTTAATGTATGTATTTTATTTTCGCTATATTTTATCAAAAAATTAATTAAAGTTTGACAGATATTTACTGACAAAATATTTTTAATATTTTTTCAAACATATATTTCACACATTTTTGTTGAAATATCGATTAAATTTTGATAAAGATATATCAAAAATTAAATAACATTTTTAATGTATATATTTTATTTTTGCTATATTTTATAAAAATATTAATTAAAATTTGACAGATATTTATTGAAAAAATATTTTTAAGATTTTTTCAAATATATATTTCACAAATATTTGTTGAAATATCGAGTAAATTTTGATAAAAATATATCAAAAATAAAATAAATGTATTTTGAGTGGGGGTATTTATTAATGTTGAAAGGGTATATAGTTGGGCCCTTTTATTTATTGAATAGTAGGAGCCCATTAAGGAGAAAAAGTTTCGGCCCATTCAGCATAGGAGAAAAAAGGCAGCAGTTTCACATATTCAGAGGGATATACATACAGAGCAGTTTCGGGAATTAGGCGCAGCAGCTCGGGGCTATATTTTTCAGAGAATTTGAGAGAGAGAGAAAAATAATTTAGACTTCATTTGGATGAATGGATCTGAAATCCGTCGATTTCACACGCAAATAATCACTTTTTTGAAGTAAGTTAGGTGAATTTACAAATATTTAGATTTGATTTTATATTCAAAACGGGGGAATTCTAAATCCTCATCAATACCATGTCATTTGTGAAATTCCTACTCTTTACCCTTTCCATCTCTATCTTTCTTCCACTTTTTCTCTTCTCTCCATCTCTTTACAATTCGTGATTTGAAATATATGTCTTCTTACATGTATATTTTTTTAAATTCTATTCATTTTCAAATCCATCAATCCAAATGGAGCCTTAGGATTTTAGAGTCTCCACATATTTTTTCACCCACTAGGTGGAGTGACTACTTGGAAATGAGGGGAGTATTTTGGGGCTTCAAAATTCAAGAAGATTCAACCACAAGATGTGTTCTACGATTTATTCTAATTTTTTCTTATTTTTCAATTAATAGTTCATGAGTTTATTTTCCTTTATTTTGCAAGATTTAGGATTGTAAATTGATGAGTTAATACTCTTAGTAATTGTAGGTGTTGAGATGATTGTGAAATTTGAGCTTATGTTTTAATTTAATTATTTCTAGTTAAATTTCATAATTGTTGTTGATTCTATTGATTGACTTTATTGTGTTGTAATTAATTTTCATGTCTAATTTATGGGAAGTCAGACATCTTCTTCTTACCCCTCTGAGATGCCATGGTCTGCTCTTCTTGGGTTAGTTCTGACCTTCCCCCTTGGTTAGTGCCAGGAGTCTTCTCACCTTCTTCTGTTCCTGAAGGTGACTTGTCAGCTAATTTGGGTTCATCAACTGAATCTGATTCTGACTCTATCTGAGGTACCACCACCTTGATCAGATCAGGCTAGTCTTCCAGATTCATCTCATCTGCTAGCTTCTTTTTGTTGTACTCATGAAAAGATTCATCAAATACAACATGGGGTGTTTCCCCTACACAAAGAGAAACCTTATTAAAGACTCTATAAGTCTTGCTGCTGCCAGAATATCCTAAGAATATTCTCTCAGCAACTTTGACATCAAAAGTCTTTAACTTGGTTTTTCCATTGTCTTGGATGAAACACCTGTATCCAAAGATGTGGACAAAGGCAAGGTTAGGGGATTTACCTTTGTACATCTCATAGGGGGTCTTGCCATGCCTCTTGACATGCAAGCATCTATTCTGGATGTAGCAGGCAGTTTTGATGGCTTCTGCCCAAAACCTTTGGGGAGTGTTGTATTAAAACATCATGGTCCTTGCTGCCTCCTTGAGTGTTCTATTTCTCCTCTCAGCCAATCCACTCTGCTAAGGGATTCTGGCAGCTGATGTCTCATGTTGAATATCATGCTCCCTGAAATAGTCAGATACAACAGAATTAAAGAACTTAGTACCTTTATCACTTCTGATTTTGACTATGTTGAGATCTTGCTCATTGTGGATCCTCTTGAAAAGCTCCAGCATCTTGTCCATTGTCTCACTCTTCTTGAACAAGAACACTACCCAAGTGAATCTTGTATAATCATTCACTATCAGCAGTGTGCACTTCCTTCCACTGAAGCTTAGAGGTGATACGGGTCCAAATAGATCCATATGCAGCAGTTGGAGTGCTTTTGTTGTGGAAGTACTCTGAACATCCTAGAATGAGGCTCTTGTTTGCTTCCCTTTCTGGCAGGCATCACACTTCTGTTCTTTTGCAAACACCTCATTTGGTAGTCCTCTGACCAGACCCTTTCTTGTCACTTTGTTGAGAGTCTTGATATTCAGATGACCTAGCCTCTTGTGCCAGAGCCAGCTGACCTCTGATGAGCTTTTGGCAACAAGGCAAGAGTCAGTTGGACAGCTTGCAAAATCTGCAAGATACATATTACCTCTTCTGAGGCCAGTTAGTAGCATCTGCTCATCTAGATCATTAATAACAAAGCACGAGTTTTTAGAGAATCTTACTGAGTATCCCTTGTCACATAATTGGGATACTGAAAGTAGATTGTGCATCAAACCCTCCATATAGTAGACCTCTTCAACTCTGGTGCTTCCGATCAGCAGGGTACCAACTCTTCTGGTGACTCCAAAATTGTTATCACCAAACACCACTCTAGGCCCATCCAACTTGACAAAGTCTTGAAGGAGATGCTTCTCAAACGTCATACGGTTAGAATAACCACTCTCTATGTACCAGACAGGGTTCTTGGCTTTTGATGAACCTTGAAGAAATCTGATGAACACAATTGCAGAAATTAAGAAATCAAAGAACAGAGGATTTATGTGGTTCGATCAAAATGATCTACGTTCCCGGATGGGGTTGCTCACTTCACTAATCAATGGAATAATGTTTTACAGAATACAAAGCTTTCTCACTCTAATCTCTCTAAGTATTGAGTGCATCACAGTGTGTAATTCCTGGTTTGCATACGTATTTATAGACCTATCCCTTAACTGTCTTTAAGCTCCTAACCAATCAATGAGATCGTATGGTTATAACCGCCTAAGTAACTATTCTGGCGTCCAATAGGATTACTCTGCCAGCTGTCTAAATAACCGACTTTATCACTCTGTCAAAATCGCCTTCGTCATACTCTGTTTCATTCATAACTGTCAGCTCAGGATATGACTTCAGGATGAGTGACTCAGGAAGTAGGTGATTTTAACTCATGATAATCCTCTCAGGGTTGCGCCTTCAGGTTTACTGAGTCATCAGTACAAGTGTCTTTCACTGATCGAACACAGGATGTGTGTCAGGATCAGAACACTCAGGCTCAGGATGAAACCCTTGCTCAGGCTCAGGATCAGATTCTTTCAGGTTCAGGATGACACCTCAGGAATTTTTCTCCTGATCTAAAACCTCAGGATCAGGATTCCTGACTAGATTTCAGTATTCAAACTTAGCTTATCTTTATACATAACAGTCAGTATACATACTTGTGGCTGATAAAAGTTCCAAACTTAAATGAAGTATATAATTCATGACATGATGCAACAAAAATGTGAAATAGTGTGGACTGTACCCTTAAAATCCCGATTATTAGACTTGTATGTACTCAAATGACTGAATCAAGACAAAATTTTGTATGAAAATTGTTGATTATAAAATTATTTTGAAATATTAAATATTTTATTTAGGGTATTAAAATTTAATCAGGAGTATCAAAAAATCGGGTAATTTGTATTATACTTTTATTTATCGTTAATTTTTGGGGAAGTTGCGAAATGATACTGTAATGTGTAAAAGATAAGCTAAGTTTGAAGCCTGAAATCAGATCCTGAATTTGAATACTAATCCTGAAGTATGACTACTGAAGTCCGGATCCTGAGATGTGATCCTGAACCTAAAAGAATCTAATACTGAGCCTGAGCGAAGGTTTGATACTGAGACTGAGTGCACTGATCCTGACTCACATCCTGAGTGTTCAGGTTATGAAGGCACTTGTCTACTGAAAATTCAGTAACCTGAAGGCGCTATCCTAAGTCTCTTATCCTGAGCTAAAATCACATACTTCCTGAGTCACTCAAGCTGAAGCTACTTCCTAGGCTGATAACAAAGACTACTTCATACACAGTGATAAAGTCGGTAATTTGAGCACTTGGAGGAGTAATTCTATTGGATGTTTAGTCAGTTATTCTTTGACAGTTATAACCATACAAATAATCTGATTAGTTACGAGCTTACAATTAGTTAGAGATTAGATATAATAATACGATTGGAGTTAAGCTGCGAATACTCATTGTACCCTGTACATTCTATTCCTCATATTAGAAAAGTGAGGAACACCCCCTCCCCCCGCTTGGACGTAGATTAATTGATCGAACCACGTAAATCATTTATTCTTGATTTATCTTGATTTTCTTATCATTCTATAATTGTGTTCTTGAGGAGTTCTTCGAAGTTTTGAATCTCGCTTGAAATGTTTCAAACCTTGAGGTCGATTAATTCACAACAGATGCATTTTAAAATATTATTTTCAAATTAGTACAATACGTAAAAAAAAAAACTCTTTTATTCAACTTATATTTACTCTATTATCCAAATATTTTGTACGAATTTGAAAACATTGCTTTAAAAATGTACCAATTTGAAATTATTCCTTGATTTTTTTGACTAAATTTTTATACTCCTAATTAAGTTTTTAACTTTTGATCATTATATTTGATTAATTAAAACAAATATCATTAATTATATTTATATAAAGGGAAAATTACAAAATGGTTCACAAAATTAACACAAATTACAAATAGGTTTCTGTGCAGAAAAAAATGTGCTTCTGTGCAGAAAAAAATTATAATTTTGTGCAGAAATTGTGAATCAACTTGTAAATATAGCTACTTTTCTGAACCAATATGTAAGTCACCCTTATATAAAATATACTCCTGAGCCAAATAAAATAAAAATATTTTTTTTTTTTTTGAACATTTTCTCCTTTGGATGAAACTACTTTGTTTGTACTGTATATGAATCGAATATTAAATTAATGTTGCATCATGCAACTAACATATATAACTTGAGCCCTGGCAAAATTAATTGTATAGTATTTTCAGTTTTCACTATCGTATTTTATTTTTTAATGCACGTTACATAAAATTATGTCCCATTGCACATTGATCGTGTTAAGAGAAAACTAACCACGTTAAAAGTCTATGGGAGAATAGAGTTTAAATTCTTAATTTTTTTTATTTTATTTTTAGTTTTATTATATTTAGATTTTTATTTTTCGTTTTATAAATTAAAAAAAAAAGTTTTTAATCTTACAATCAGGAGTTACATGTTACCCAACCGGTAATGATGATGTGACATGATTTTTTCCCTAATTTTATGTAATTGTATGCAAGGACGAAAATATCGGTATCGATGAAAATATCGGTCTTTAAATTTATGGATATATCGGTGGAAATATCGATATAGGTAGAAAATAGAAAATTTACGAAAATTTTGTTAAAATAATAAAAATTTAACATGAAATTTTAGATAATGTTATTACTAGCCTTAATACATAAATTTAACTGAAAAACTCAACAAAATGAGAATTTTACGACAAACATATCAATAGAATATACATAAGAAATATAAAATGATACAACTGTTGTTTATAAATATTGAATATTTGACAATGAATATCAAAATGATGTCCTATGAGGCTTAAATATAAAGTTGTCAACCGATTTAACTCCAAAATTAAAGTTGAAACAACTAAAATTGAGTGACTCAACCCTAAACTTAAAAATAAAAAATAAAAAAAATTAACTGATATTTTACCGATATTTTATCGATATTTCCATGATATTTCCCGATATTTTGTAAAATTTAAACTATAATTCATCGAAATCGATATCGATACCGATATTTACCGATATTTTTGAAAAAAATTCGTTCAAGAGGATATTCATATCGGGGGTGTCAAAAATCCGAAATTTCAACGAAATTTTCGGAAATTTTCATCCTTGATTGTATGTATGACTGCAAAATTTTGAGTCACATTTTTTTTAACTAATTAAATTAATTTCTTTTTATTTCTAATTTTTTTATATATATTTAAATAATTTTTTTAATTCTATAAATTTAATACTTTATGCTACTAATTTTTTTTTTTTTTAGTTTTTTATGTATTTAATTGTATGTAAATTCAAATTGAGTGACATTCTTTTTTTTTTAATTCATCAAATTAATTAATTTTTGTTTCTAATTCATTATATAGATACTTCACTAACTTTTTTAAATTATATAAATTTAATATTTTACACTACAATAAATTATAACTGCGTTCATTTGTATGCAATTAATTGTATATAAGTTTGTATAGATATTTCATTAACATTTCATTTTATAAATATAGTATTTTACACTACTATTAATTGCTCATTTGTAATTGAATTTTTTTTAATCCTCATCATCTTCATCTTGATTTTATAAATTTAATGTTTTACACTACTTAAAAAATATTGCAATAATTACAAATTAAAATTATCTATACAAATTTGACTTATATACAATTAAAAATATTTAGCATTGTAAAATATTAAATTTATAAAATTAAAAAAGTAGTGAAATATCTACACAAATTTGACTTATATACAATTAAATGCATTCAAATGAACGCAATTAAAATTTATTGTAGTGTATATTTTACAAAATTTAAAAAAATTAGTGAAATATATATATATATAAATGAATTAGAAACAAAAATTAATTAATTTGATGAATCTTAAAAAAATATGTAACTCAATTTGAAGTTATACAATTAAATACATAAAAACTAGGGAAAAAATTGTGGCACTCATAATTACTGGTTGAGTAACCTTCAATTGTCGGTTGTAAGACTAAAAGTTCATTTTGTTTGAAAATTATAGGATAAAAAACAAAAGTCCAAACATAATAGGACTAAAAAAAAAAAAAAATTAAGAGACAAAAAACACTATTTTACCTAAAATTATTGCAGAGTCAACAGATCAAACTCTTCATGTCTATGTACAAACTTATTCACATCAGTTGACTCGTTGATTAAAACTATTACTTTTCGCTTGCATTATTGCAACTCTTCACTGAGGCAATATAAGTATGTTCACCATTATGCAAAAGTATTTTAATTTCCATGGCCGGTACTGGTGGCTACAAATTTAAGTATCAGCTTCCCACTACCTTTAATAATACAACATATTTTCTATGAAGTTGTTTGTGGAGGTTTCATACATGATCAGAGATTCTAATTTTATTATCCGCTAGTAGGTGTGGATTATAAGTTCCTGAATTAATTTTGGTTGTTGGGATACCGAATATCAAAAAAAAAAATGATATATCTATTATGACAAAATTTGAATATTCTACCATAGAATTTTTTTAAAAAGTTAAAAAAAAAAATGACGCGCATGTACTTCCTAATATCGCTGGAGAATGGATTCTCTACTCGGCAATAAAATCAATAAATAATGTTGGGGAGTAATTAAACGTTGACGTATTATTAATATATTTTATTTATTTTTTTAATTTTGATCAAGTCATAATTTTTTTTGCTACCGTGATAATGAGCTAAAAAAGAGAAATAGTTAATCATACGTCAGCGTTTTACTCCCCCAGCACCCTTTGCGGATTTCATTGTCCAGCAGAGAATCTGTATCCATATCGCTGTTGATAGTTGATATACATGTGCGGCCAACCTGTAATCTTGCTGTTGATATACATTTTGTGGCCAACCTCTTGATTCTTCTTTCTTTTTCCTGTTTTAAACCACATAATCCCCCCTTTTTTTTTTTAAATGATGTGTTAGCTTAAGAAAGTTAAGTAATATTATTTCATAAATTTAAAAATTCGCTTCCAGATTGTGTTTTTATATATATAGAAATATGTGTGTTACTGAAATACAAAATATGTGTTACTATCATATTAAATGTTGTTATTTTTTTTTTGTATTCATTTATTTTTGTGGAATAAATAATTTTTCATATAATACAAGAGTAAAATGTTTGTTACTCCCTCCGTCACCCTTTGGAGTGCACACTTTTTAAGAAAAGTAGAATGATGTGTAAAGTTGTACTCCCTCCATCCCGGTATAAGTTACTCATTGCTTTTGGGCACATAGATCAAGGTAAAAGTGAAAAAGTGTAAGTGATGTGATGGAAAAAGTGAAAAAGTATAAACCAGGTGGGCTAGCTCACCTGGCCACCGGGCTCCTCACTTGAGTGAGTGACTCGGGTTCAATTCCCTTTGGGAACGAATTGGAGATGGGAGATATAAGGTTGGCTAGGAGTTTAATTTTGGAGTGTTTGGGGACTTGATGTAACTAACTTACTAACATTTACCGATAAAAAAAAGTGAAAAAGTATAAATAATGTGATAGAGAAAAGTGAAAAAGTAATGGAAATAATGTAAAAAGTATTGAAAATAATAATAAAGAAGTGAATAGTAGTTTCCAAAAAAATAAATGAGCAACATATAGTGGGACGGACGAAAATGACATAATGAGCAACTTATAGTGGTACGGAGGGAGTATTATTAAAATAATAAAATTAGTTGAATTGAATGTAAAAATAATGTCATTTGTGTAAATATGTGAATAGTTTGAGGATAAAGTTAAAGTAGTAGTTCTCATTCATAGGGTGTGAAAATAATTATGTGACGGATAGAAAAGAAAAGTGCGCAAACAATTATGGAACGGAGGGAGTACTATAAGAAAAAATATTATTTTTTCATAAAAATTTATTGATTATTATAGAAATAATTATTTTTTCATGTAATAACACATATTTAAATTTAAAGATATAATGAGTATGTTAGGATATTTTGGGTTGTTTTGATTCAAATCTCAAAACCCCTTAGTCTGAAAATATGATTTGCCTAAGTACAATTTTAGGATTGTATAGACTCTAGAATAGTTCAGGATATGTTAGACTTGTTTTATATTCATAGGTACTCAGTTCAGGGGGAACCATCCTGATGGCTGGATTCAGAAGGAGACGTCCTGAAGATCAAGTTCAGGAAGAATCATCCCTGAGGACAATATGCATAATGAAGATCAAGATTGAGTAAACTGTCCTGAAGTTGAGTCATTCTGAAGATCTTGAGAAGATAGTTCCTGATAAGATCGATGCTGAGAAGATCGATCCTAAGAAGGCAATCTGAGGAAGACCACTGACTGATCTAAGCGCATTCAAGACAGGGCATATCAGTGAAGACGGAAGTAACCTAAGTAATCGGGTTGAGTGTTCATCTTACTAACATTTTGTAAGTCGTAATAGAAAAGGTAATAATTTTTTTAAATATTTAAATATATCTATATTGATATATTCAACAATATTTTCACAAATTAATGATTTTGATATTTCCATCGATACCTATATTTTTAACTTTATAAAAAAAATAATATATATATATATATTGACAAAAACTTATATAAAAATTTCTACCGTAAAAATTTACAAAAACAAACTAAAAATAATAATAAATTCATACGTCTCACCACCCCAGCCACACACGCACGCCCATGCCCATGTCCAGATAATATTCCTTGCAATTGTTAATTGCGGGGGCCGGGCCGCGCGCACCCCCGCCCCCTCCCCACACCCCAACAGGCCCAGACCCAAATAATACTTGCATGCAAATTTTTTGTAGATTTATTATTATTTTTTAATTATAGTAAATTTAAAAATAAATTAAATAAAATTATATAATAAATTTAAAAACTTGCTCTCATTTATGTTAGTATAATAATACACATTTACATATATAGTAGCACACATTTGACCATATAATAACATAAATTTGGAGAACAAATATATATTACTATTAGAGCAAATATGTGTGACTATCTTATAAAATGTTATTATTTTACATATATTCATTTTTTATAGAATAAATAAATTTTCACATAATGCAAGAGCAAAATGTGTGTTATTTTAAGAATAAATATTGATTATTCACAAATATTTATTTATTTTTATAAAAATAATTATTTTTTAATATAATAACATATGTATTATATGAAATAATATACTTAGATTTAAAGGGGTGATGAATAAATTAATAAACGCATATTTATTATCATAAAAATATATTTTGCTCATATAGTAACACACATTTGTCCATATAGTAACACAAATTGGGACACAATATGTATTACTATTAGAGAAAATATGTGTTACTATCTTATAAAATATTGTTATTTTACATATATTTATTTATTTTTATAGAATAAATAATTTTTCACATAATGCAAGAGCAAAATGTGTATTACTATAAGAACAAATATTGATTATTCACAAATATTTATTTATTTTTATAGAAATTTTTCATATAATAACATAAGTATTAAATGAAACAAAATACCTAGATTTAAAGGGATGATAAATAAATTAAGAAATACATATTTATTCTCATACAAATATATTTTATCTTTACAGTTATATTTGAAACATAATATTAAATGTATATTCTTTAATTAACATAATAATTAAAAAATAATTAAAATAAACTTTTAAAAAAATAATGACGTGAGTTGGGGCTGAGTCTGGGCCTGAAAGATATGTATGTAGAGTGGGTGCGGGGTGGGAGAGTTGGGGAACTAAGCCTATAGTGGTGGTTTTGGCGGAGAAAATTAACTTATCGATCGCGCGTGGCTTTGTCCATTTTTTTGAGAAATTGCCTCTTAGATACCATGTTGACCAAATTTTTCCTCTAAGCCCATTACCCTCAACCCAATTACTGCCCGCCTAATTACCTAGTTTTATAGGTATACTTACCCCACCCCTCCTTTTCCATATTTTCTTCTGAAATGTCTTTTCATAAATAATTTTTTTTCTGCTGTCTTCAACCAAAAGTCTTCGCCTCTCTGCAGCACTTTAATTACAATTTTTAACGCTAACATCCTAACCGAGAAGACACATTCGTGAGCAAAGCCCAGTCAGTTATCGTTAATTGCACCAGGTTGCTCCTGAGTTTTCGATAAAGTTTGAGGATTTCAGTCTTACAATTGCACTCTTTTATCTCGTTTTAGTCTGTGTATTTGCTGGAGCATTTTTCTGTCCTCAAGTTGTTGAAAGTTCGAGTTTACTCTATTAAATGTGAGTTCTTCTTTAATCCCTTTTTGTATTTATCCCTCTTTTTAGATGTTATGCTTGTTGTATATCTGGAATAAATTGGTCCTTTTTTAGGTTTTATATATATATATTAAACGCTTATTGAACGTTCAATATTTTTTCTAGTTTTTCAGGTTCTTGGATTGTTTTACGCATAATCCCTAATTTTCAATGTCATCGAATATTTTAATTAGTATTCGTAACCACGGAGTCTGCAAATTAATTTCCTGTGATAAAAACACATCTTATTTAGATTTCATCACACATGTTAGAGCTAGGTGGTTTAAGCTTTCAAATGTTGGTGAAATATCATGTATATGCCAGGCAGTTGGGGAGTTTACAAATGTTGGGCTTGATTGTGATGATGATCTGCAGAATTTGATTACTTTATGTTCCATAGTTTCTAGTAGAATTGTTAATGCTGGAATTTTATTAAACTCTAATTACAATACAAGGTCTGTATCAGGTGATCGTACATCTGATGATGAGTTCCCGTGACCCTGAAAATCTTGTAAGAAAGTTAATTCCAAGATACAGTCCTCGGATTCTATTCCTAATTCCCCTCAGCATCTGAAATCCACCTCAAAAAATTCCAAGTCTATTGAAGATTCTCCATGTAATGTTGATATTATTGATGATTCTGAATATGATATGTCTGTCAATTCTTCTAAAGAACCTCTTTTATCCGATGATTGGGTTAATATTATGAAAAGTAGTGTTGGAGCTGTTTTTAGAGGAGGTGCCAAACATTTTAGGGATTCTCTTGTTAAGTTCACGTTGAAGACTGGTTTTAGGTTTCTATTCAATAGAAATGATAGTCGTTATATCCATGCCGTTTGTTATTACCACAAAAATCAATGTGATTGGTTTATTAAAGGCAAGCTTGATAAAATGTCCAGCTTTTTTGTTGTTTCTAGTGCAAATTTGGTGCACAAGTGTGTTGGTAATCTTATAGGTAAAGATACATCAAGACTTGTTGCTCGAATGGTTGGAGATTTTATTCTTGCTGATGTGAAGGATAATCCAAGTATTAGTGGAAAAAATGTTATTCAAAAAATGAAAAATTTATATGGCATTGACATTCCCTATTGGAAGGCATATCGTGCTGTTGAACGTGCTAGGGATATAATATTTGGACGTTTTGATGAATCATATGATGAATTGTGTTGGTATTGTGAGGCTTTAAATAGAACAAATCCAGCTAGTGTTGCTGAAATTCAGGTTAATCAAGAATCCCATTGTTTTGAAAGAATGTTTATATCATTCAAGGCATGTATAGAAGGTTTTCGTAGCTATCGTCCCATGCTTTTTATTGATGGTACATTTTTGAAAGGTCGTTCAAAGGGCACTTTACTCTCTGCCACGGCAAAGGATGGAAACAATGGTATTTTATCATATTACTTTGTACTTTGTGATTTTATTTGTAGTATATGTCAGTTTATATATATATATATATTATTTAATTACTATATGTATTTATTGTTCAGGGCTGTTTCCTGTTGCATTTGTCATTGTTTCAGCTGAAAACAATGAAAACTGGATTTGGTTTTTACAGAGGGTTCGTGATACGCTGATTCATGAAAAACAAATCTTATACTTTTTGGATAGGCATTTGGGTATATTAAATGCATTCAATGAAGTATTTGTTGAGCCTCTTCACTTTTTTTGTCTCTATCATTTGTTAACTAACTTGAAGGGCCGGTTTTCAATTGGTTGGACCAACAACAATCGTGAGAATTTGGGTGAACTATTTCGAGAATGTGCTTATGCTAAGGACATTCCTACATGTGAGGAGAAGTTGGCTGCCTTCAAAAAGACAGGTGGACGACTGGCTGAAGAATGGGTTGACCAGCTCCCTTTTGAAAAATGGGCTTATGCATTTGCCCCGAACATTACTAGATACGGTGAGATGACATCTAATGCTGCGGAGTCTTTTAATGCTTGGATATTAGATGCTAGATCCCTTCCAGTTGCACATATGGTTGAAGAGATTCGTTCAAAAATCAGTGATTTGTTCGTTAGACGTCGAGCAGCTTGTAGTAGTTGGACAGGTGCACTTGTTGAAATCAAGGAAGATTTGTGGAATCATTTTGTAGGTTGTTGCAGTACGTGGAATGTTGTTATTTGCCCTAGTGGTGTTTTCAAGGTCGACTCTAAACCATCTGTAGTTGTTGATCTAAATGGAAAAACTTGTACCTGTTTTCAGTGGCAACAAAAAGGTTTCCCCTGTGTCCATGCCGTTGCTGTAATTCGTATTAATTCGCAGACAATTTTTCCTTATGTTGATGAATGTTTCCTCACCAAGACCTACCAGAAGTGTTACTCTACAGATCTTCATCCAATTCCTGAAACTGAAAGAATTCTGTTGATATGGCGAACTTAACAGGTCGCCAGAACCCACCAGGATCCTGGAAGATGCGGAGGTCGCCCAGATGAAGGTAACCTACTAGCGGAGATCGCTAAGAGCTCGCCATTTATCCCTGGGATGGTCTCGCCGAGCTCCATCATCGCATAACATCCGTGGGCCACACAAGGCACCAGAGCTCGCCATGGAGCTCGCCCAAATTGCTAAGTTTCATCTCCGAAGCTCACCAATGAGCTCGCCTTCCAGAGCTCGCCCCCTAGCTCGCCCGAGAGCTAGCCTTGTAGCCTACTAGATCCCGATGGTTGTACTCTTTTTCCCTCCGTCCGGTTTATCCACAAGGGTGGTTTACGGCGAGGTTTTTAATGAGGCCCATCTAGTCTAAGGCATAGTAGTAGGACGAGGCACAACATAGGTGGCAGTGTAAGGGACCAGGACGAGGGTTACGGACCCTCGTCAACACCGGAAGCCATATAGGCTCGTAAGGTGCCGTCTCACACTCGCACACCTATAAATAAGACCTCTCTTGTACTATTCACACAATTCTGAAAATCAATACTACTACTCTTGCAATATTTCTCTCTCTAAACTCTCCACTCTCCCTCCTCATATTTTACATCCAAGAACACAAATTCTTGGATGATTGTTTGGTAGGATTAACATGATGTAAAGCCACATGAACAAACACTGTTAATAAATTCTATCAACAAATTCAATATCAACAACAAGACATGCAGGATAAGATTTTACCTCCAATCCTTGGAAAGAGACCGGGTCGCCCCAAAAAATCAAGGAATGCCTCGTATGGTGAGTATCGTAAGAACAAAAAGTCTGTATGCCAAATATGTGGTAAGCTTGGCCGACATGACAAAATGACTTGTGGTCAGTTGCTAGATGTCCATAATTCATCACCTCAAGGTTAGTTTCAATTTATGATATTATTATGCTAGCATATAATATTGGGTCTTCCACATATTGTGTACTTATATTTTCTCAATATTTTTTCATATTATCACCCTTCTCCAGTTCATCATGTGCCGATGCAGGAATGTGAATTCAACACATATGAATTTAATGATACCAGTGGCACTGATCAACATTGGTTTGATAGTTAGAGTTTAAGTTATATGGTTTAGTAACTCTAGAATATAATCTGGTCCTGTAGTCATATATTAGTAGCAGCTGTTTGCTTTAGTATTTCCTAGTTGTAAACCAAGATAGATTCTTAAATATCAGTTGAGTGTTTTGTTATTGTTTGATGGATTAATTACTTGTAACCTATATTTGTCCAGTTGTTTAATATATTAAGTTATTTTTTTCTATAAAAACAATTTGTTGTTGTTTATGTCCACTGCACAAAAAGCTTGAATCTCAACTTTGAATTTCAGATATATTTTTATTGATTTTTATATATAATTAGACAATTGATTATTTTAACTCCTTGTCCGCAAACCTGGGAACATTGATATCTTTTGAACTTTAGGTAAGATGTTTATTGAACTTCAATAATCTATATTGAACTTATCTTATAATATACTGCCACAAAAAAATTGTTATTCCTCCCCGTAACTTTTTAATTAACAAATATTTTATTTAAAATCTCAATTATTTAATAAAAAATAATTCCCAAAAAATTGAACTTAAATATATTTGGAACTCATAAGAATATTTTTTTTTAGAAGGAAAATATGTTATTCAGCATTAGTATATGATTATTTATTAATATGTATTTTAAAATTGATATATATTATTATTAAATTTTCAGTATAAATAATATTTAAATTCTAATATTATGTCTTTCAGTTCATGGTTAATTTGAGAAAAGAAATGCTGATTTTTAGTTTTTCGAAAATATATTATTCTTAAAAGAAAAAAAACTTATTTGAGACTTCCACCACAAGTTTGGTCATTGACCTTGACTCAATAATTTCTAAAGCTATGTTGAAGTTCATTACACCCAATATACCGTCAGAACTTTCACTGCCCAAAAACTAGGGCAAAATGAACAGTAATTTCTCTCAATCGAATGTTTCATCGTCACACTCTCCCTCTCACAGCCGAAACTCATTCGATCAGTCATCGCAGTCCTGTTCTAGGTTATGCCCAATACATGAATTAAAATTTATGCTTTATACATCTTATACCGAGCAGAACCCAGGAAGGAGGTTCATCAGATGTCCTTTGTGGGAGGTATTCTTTTTGGTTGGGTTATTCCTTAATAATTGATCTATTATTTTACTGTTCCTTGTATTAAATTTTGACATCGATATCTGATTTGTCTATAATTTATGATCTTCATCAAAAGCATGGTAATTGCAAATTCTTTGAGTGGGTGGAGAAAGATATTCCCAATCAATATAAGGTGTATGCATCTCGGGTTGCAAGGATGAAGAACAATGTTGATTTGATGTTAAAGCATAGCAGGGATAAGGTAATATATTTGAGCGAGCAGTTGGAACTGTTTCATGAATGGGTTCGTTTACTTGAAAATCGCATTGAAGAACAAGATACTCTGAACTCCGAACTTGCTCTGTCTCGTAGCCAATCAATTATCAAATTTGTTCCCAATATTATCAAATGTTTGTGTAAGAAGGTTTTTTGTATGTTTATTGTTATTTCCGTAGTTGTCTTTATCCTTTCTTTTGCCCAAAATGTATGATTTTTGTAATATTCTGATCTATCTTATATAATACTATTGTCTATTAATTTTATTTATGTTTTATTTATATTTATCTTATTGTAATTTTTTGTATATTTAATTTACTTTTGTGGTACGAGTTAAGTTCAATATATATATGTATAGTTCAACTTTTTATGTGAGTTAAGTTCAATTTACTGTCAAAAAGTTAAAATTTATTGTACAAATATAGCTAATAATTTCTGTTTATTAACTCTAATAGATTTATTTCAAATTGTAATACATATATTAGATCAAATAAATTAACATGCTTCGTAACCCAATAATATAAATCAATTTTCAAACAATTATTAATCATTAAAAATTAATTATATTATTTTTTTAGTTACTTAAAAGTAAATTTTTAATTGTAACCTTTTAATTAATTATATAATTAAATGACTGAACAATTTTTAAACTACAAATATTTAGGATATATATTAAAATTTGGAAATGTATAACCAATATTTGAACTTTATACTAAGAACTGAACTTTTCGTTTCATCTTTGAACATGATGTTCACAACTGAAATTAATTTTGATTTTAAAAAATACAGCATATAATATTTTTTCATTAACTCTAATAGATTTACTCAAATTGTAAAACTAATTTTATTACCAAATATTATTATGAAATGTATTCATAATAATCATTTAATTTATAAACAAATATTATATATTAATTAATTAATGATATTGTATTCCTAATTTACCATGTAAATCATTAGTTTGTAAACTACAAATAATTTGTTTATTTATGAAACAATGGAAATATAGAAATTATAAATCGAACTTTTCACTAAATATTGAACTTTAATGGAGCAAGTTTTGAACTTCAGGTCAAAAAATGAACTTCGTATTTATCATATATTAAAGTTTTAAAAAAGTTTAATTATAAAATGAAGTTTTATACAAACTCCTTTATTTGAGAATAATTATTTTGAAATATATAGAAAAATAATTGTATTTTCAAATTTACCATGTATTTTTAATTGTAAGTTTTCAAATAATTATATAATTGTATCACTCACCAATTTGTAAACTTAAAATTTTTGTTAATTTATTAAATTTTGGAAATATAGAAATTAATACTTGATCTTTATATTAAAAAAATGAACTTTACTCTTGTAAATATAGAACTTAATACTTGAACTTGAGGGAAAAAAATGAACTTATATTAATCATATATTAATGTTTAAAAAATACTAATTTTTAAAATTTAAATATAAATGTTTATACAATTTCGTTTATATGAAAATAAATTTTTGGAAATATATAGTAATCAATACATACACTTTATACTAAAAAATGAATTTTATTTCTCCATCTTTTTTATATTTAGGTTCAAATTTGAACTTCAAATTATCATAAATTAAAGTTTAACAATAATAAAATTATAAATTTTAAAGACAGAGTGTCTATACAATTTAGTTTATGTTAATTGTATTCAGTTTAACTGAAGGAATTTATAATTAATATTTTGAATATTATAAAAACACATTTTTGAACTTTATACAAATACAAATTTATATGTTTTATAAACGTTGTCAGCTTTATACTTTTAACATATTTTTTTTATGAACATAGAAAATTATATAAGTTCATTTTTTAAAATAATATTTAATATAATTAAAATAATGTTTTATCCTAAAATTAATATTTCATAAATAAATTCCACTTAAAATTTTCTAGCGCTTTTTTATTAGATACTATATTAATAGGGACAAATTTTATATTTATACAATATTCCTAAATATATTATTTATTTTAAAATTTTGTATATATAAAATGTGGTGTCGGAATCGTAGATGCAAATTATTTTGTAAGGCACGATTTAACTACTTATTAAATAAAAAATTGAATTTTACTGGTTTTAAACACCCTGGAAAATTTGTACCCGTAGCCAAACAATGCCTCTCTTCATCATCATAAAACCCCCTGTCTTATGTCAAATCATACTGCATATCCAAGAAAAGTCTCATATTTTCAAGAACCCTGTAAGAATGGTTCTTCCGAATGAGAGGATCGCGATACTTCCCCGACTCCCTAATGATCTCATAGAAGATGTTTTCTCAAAGCTACCTACCAAGGCAATCATGCGGTGCAAGGTATTATACAAGGCATGGGACTCGAAAATCTCTGATAAGGATTTTATTCGGAGGCATTTTATGGAGATGTCTCTTCAAAATAGGGTTTGTACGCTACTGCAACCGGAGCACTGCTTTGTGCCTCTTCAATACTACAAAAGCAATGGCGGTCATAAGTTGAATCGAAGAGTGATATATAATGAGAATCGTGATTTCCAGTACATTGCAAATTGTGGTTTCCTAGTTCTTGTTGCTTCAAACGATGACCAAATTTATTTGCTCAATCCAACCACAAATTGGCGTTTCACTGTTCCGGAGGAACCTATTGGCTTCCCTGATGGATGTTCTTCAGCGAGTGTGGTATATGGTCTTGGGTATAATCTAAGTTTGGAGGATTATCAGGTTGTTAGGTTGTCGCTTTTTCACCACATGGACTGGCTGACGGAGATAAGGGTCTATTCAAAGAATACTAATCAGTGGAAGAACTGCGGTGAGTTCCCTCATTCTCGATTGGTTACGGCTCCTGGTGTTTATGCAAATTCCTGTATTCACTGGCTTCTGTATACAGAGCATATTGTTGCTTTTAACATGGTCGATGAGTCATATCGTTTGATTAAATTGCCTTCTCAAGTGAATTGTGATTACAGGCATCATTCATTTAGTGCTCTTAATAGTGAGAAACTTATTGTCATGCCTAGCTTTTATATAGCTGATGAGTCAATCGATTTATGGATTTTGGATAAATACTCTGATGACAGCTGTTGGACAAAGCACTATGTGATTCTTGACTTCCCAATTAGAAATGTTTTTAGGGTGATCAGCTTTCAGGCCCTGTTCTTGGTGGAACCAAAACGTGATAAGATTGTGTTTTGGATTAATCATTTAGGGACGTTTTGGTGTTGGGATTTGAAGGCAATGAGGTTCGGACCTATGACTGGTGAACAGATTGTGCCCATTTCAGCAAGTGTCTTCCCCTGAATTGAATCTCTTTCATGATTTCATCCTTTCTTCTGTTTTTGTGTATTTAATGAAGAAGAATAGTTTATTATGTATATTGCCTTTTATTTATATTTAACGTCTTTTTGATGATGTACAATCTAAAGAAATTCTGTTTTAGACGTTATATCATATTTTAAATTATCTAATATCATTTTCAATTTTATACAAATACAAATTTATATGTTATACATTTATTTATATTATAGAATTGTGTAATAAATTATAAAAAAAGTGTAACTCTTTTAAATTTTGATTCAACATAAAATTTATTTATTGCTCTAGTTTAAATGCTAACGAGTTATAAAGTGTACTTATTATTTAAATTGAACAAGTTTTCAATATAATTGAAAATGAAAACTTGGCATGAATATTTTTATATATAAAATTGACTTATAAGATTTAAGTTTTAGGTAAGATTCAACCTTATGTAATGCCCAATTTTTTTATGTTATAAATTTTTTAATTAAAGGTAATAGTTAAGTTTTTACTGTTATGGGTATTTAGTTTTATATCAAAGTTCATTACAATTTAACTTAAATACTATAATTTGACAAATTTTTATATAAGCATACTACTAAAACACTTTGTTGACAGTTATATTAATACATGCATTTTAATTATAGTTATATCTAGATAAAACACGAATATCATCTCATAAGATAAGTTAAAATTTATATGTTAAAAGGCATCCTTGTAATTGTATTTAATGTGGAACATTTTATTATATCTTTCAAATAGAAAGTTAAAAAAAAAATCAAACTCATAGTTAAAAATATATGAAATTTTTAACTAAACGGTTATGTAAATAAACAACATTAAATCATAATCAACAATTCCATTAATCTTAGTATAAAACATTCTACAAATCATTGTAACAAGCTGAAAGAGCCTCCATCTGTGGTTGATCTACTACATTCCTTCCAATGAGATATGTACGAAACATATCCATTTAAATCCAAAACCAAAAGTATTGTCAAATTCATGGATTATCACCACAACAGCCTGCTTAAAGTACTAAATATATATAACATAATTAAACTACAATCCAAATCTATCACGAAGTTATACAAACATTCCAAACCCAAAATAGATTAAGTTCATTCATAAACGCAAAGTAACAAAACCGGGTATTCAACGAAAATGATGATGATTAAGATAGACCTTCAACAATCGGAAATGCATTTGACGCTTCATTGATAATCTCCTCACCAAGCATGGGGATGAACCTATGCTCTTCCAAATCCCAGCTCCAGAACGTTCCAATGGGATTAATTCGAAGAACAATTTTGTTACGGGATGGCTCAACTAAAAACAGAGGCTGGAAGTTTATCACCCTAAAAGCATTCCTAATTGGTAAATCAAGATTGATGCTAAACTGTGTCCATGAATTCCCCTCGGAGTAGTCATTCAACATCCAAATTACAACAGGTTCATCAGCCATATACATTGATGGAAACACAATAATTTTTTCAGCATTAAGAGCAGTAAACGAATAATGTTTGTAATCGCGGTTAACTTCCGGGGGCAGATTAATCAAGCGAAATGTCTCCTCAATCAGATTAAAAGCAACAATATGTGGACTATAGAGCATCCAGTGAACACTTGAATTCGCATAAATACCATGGGAAGGAACAACACGAGAAAAAGGAAACTCACCAAAGTCTTGCCAAATATTGGTGCTTTTTGAATACTCCCTCATCTCAGTATTCCAATCCTCAGAATGAAAAAGAGACAACCTGACCACCTGGAAATCTTCTTGGGTCTCATTGTATCCAAGGACAAAACCAACACTAGCAGAGTTAGTTCGAGGAGGGAAAGAAATTACCTCCTCAGGTACAGGAAAACGCCTATTTGTGATTGGATTCACCATAAAAAACTCATCGGTGGAGGTTGCGACGAGAGCTAGGTTACCACAACATGCAATGTATTCCGACTCCCTAATACCCTGATTAATTACCCTACGATTTTACCGTTGACCGTCGAAATTTACGAAATATTGAAGAGGAATAAAGCAATGTTCAGGTAGAAGAAGGGTAAAAACCCTATTTTGCAGTGACATTTGTTTCGAATGCCTTAAAATAAATCTTTTGGAAGATATTTTTTGGTTCCAACCTTTTGAAAGAAGTTTTCAATGAGTGATTACTTTTGGGGGTAGCCTCTCGAATATATCATCGATTATATCATCTGGAAGTTGTGGAAGGAAGAAGGTTCTCGGTTGCCGAGAACCGATTTTTTGAGTTGCAGGTTTTGGAGAGAGAGTGGTGTGCTTGTAGTAAGTGTGATTTGACAGTAGATGACTTAAGTATTCTAGATGTACTTGAGTGTGTCTTGCTTTTGAAAGTCTTCTTGATTTGTTTCCCTTTAACACAGGCATCACATAGATGTTCCTTCCTCAACTTTGTGTTTTGTAGACCTCTTACAAGTCTGTTATTCTCAAGTTCATTCATGGTTTTAAAGTTTATGTGATTCATCCTTTTGTGCCATAACCAACTAACTTCATTGGAACTGTTAGCTAGAAAATAGGTAGTTTCAGCTTTAGAGTCCCACTCTACAATGTAAACATTCTCTTTTCTAGTTCCTGTCAGTTTTGTGGTTTGGGATTCAATATCTTTGACTATGCAAGTATCATGTGTAAAGTCTACAGTGTAGCCTTTGTCACAAAATTGACTTACACTAAGCAAATTATGCTTTAATCCTTCTACCAAATAAACATCATTGATCTGAACATTTCCTTTGAGCAGACTTCCTGATCCTTTAGCTGTTCCACTGGCATTATCACCAAAAACAACCTTAGGACCTTTGTGATCTTTCACATTTTGTAACAAATTTCTATCTCCAGTCATATGTCTTGCACAACCACTGTCTATGTACCAAATCTCTCTTTTGTTGGTTGTAACTTGTCCCTGCAAAATAAAATGAGTTATTTAGAAATCCAATACTTTGGATTTCCTCCAGTGTTACTCTTTGCAATCCAAGCCTTTTTGGGAGATGTAGAGTTGTTAATTCTACAGTTCTTGCTATATCCTCCTCTTTGGATGTTTGAAGAGGGAGACAAGTCAGACATATTTCCATTCCAGAATCTATCAAAGTTAAGTCTTCTTTAAATATTCAATTTGTGAAAGACATCTTCTTCTGACTGTATAGTTGATTCTGCAGTTGGTTTCAAAAGCATGTCTTGCAACATGTTTGTAACATCTTTTTCAGTATCATTCATGATCTCCTTGACCTTCTATTGTCTTCTAGGTGACAATTCTTTGAATGAATTCAGGAATTGCAAATCTTCTGGCTGTAGGGTTGAATTTACAGCTTCTTCAGGAGTTGATTCTTTGATGAACTTCCTTTCTAGTTTAGGAATTGACTTTTGCAAATGTTTCATCCAAGTGCAAGGATTATATCCTATACCAGTCAAATCCTTTGTGTGTCTTTGTTCAGACAACATCTTCTTCAATTGTTTGGATGACTTTCAAAAACAATCTAGCTTCTTTTGATAATAAGCATTGCTTTCTTCAAGATCAGCTATCATAAGTTCTTGAGTTATGATAGTTTCCTTTAGTTCAGCACAGTCTACGCTCTATAAATTGCTTCATTGAAAAGTTCTTCATTGTCATTTTTCAAACAATTGTAACCTTCTTTGAGTTCTTGTAGAATCTGCAGTTGTTGTTCAGCATCCTCTACTCCAGCTAACAAAGCTTTAACATGTTCCCTTCCAATGTGATTATCTCTTCTAAGATCTTCATTTTCTTCTTGTAGTCTTTGGATTGCTCTAAGCATGTTACTGGAAGAATCATTTTCTGTTATATAACTTGATGATGATGAGCATACCTCTTCATCTTTAGCCATATGACAGATTAGGGCTTCTTCATCTGAATATGTAGAGTCAGAGTATTCTAAATCTGCAGTTGACTTTTGAGAAGAAGAGGGACAGTCTTCCTGATTTTTATCAAACTCTGAAAGTAGTGCTCTAATTCTCTCCTTGTCAAACTTTTTCTTTCTATCTTTTCTACTTCTCTTTTCTTCATCTGTATACTTCTCAGCTTTAGGGTATGGACAATCCTTGATGTAATGTCCAGGCTTTCTACAGTTATAACACAAGTAAGTTGAGTTAGGTGTTGTAGATTTCACCTTACCATCCTCATTTGGTGTGAACTGCTTCTTCTTAGTCCATTTGCCAAACTTCTGGAGCTGCTTTATAAAAAGAGCCAAGTCTTCATCATCAGAACTTGTAGCTGCAAGGTTGTCAGTCACTAGAGTTGTAACCTTACTGCTGTCAGGTTCTTTTCTCTTACTTATGTCAAATTCATAAGCCTTCAGGTCTGAGAAGAGTTCAAAGGTGGATATCTTAGATAAATCCTTTGATTCTCTCATAGAAATGACCTTCATGTCCCATTCAGAAGGTAAGCCTCTAAGAACCTTCATGTTCATTTCTCTTTGTGAGTAATCTTTACCAAGTGAGTCTAGCTCATTGAGAATCTCAATGAATCTTGACTCAAACTTTTCAAGAGTTTCACTAGATTTCATCTTGAAGTTCTCAAACTTTTGAACTGCTATCATGAGTTTGTTTTACTTGATTTGTTCAGTTCCTTCACAAATCATTTCCAATTTTTCCCATATATCTTTTGCAGTTTTACAGTTTTTGATCTTGCTAAACACAATTTTATCCAGTGAGTGATAAATAGTATTCTTTGCAACATTGTCAAGATTGGACTTTCTCTGTCATCCTCTGTCCATTCCCTTCTAGGTTTGGGGATGATCTGAGCTAGTCCAACTGACTGATCAGCTGTAGTATTGACCTTCACAATAGGAATAGGGCCATCTTCAATAATAGACCACATTTCATCATTGGTTGCAGACAAGTGTGCTTGCATTCTAATCTTCCATTCATCATAATCCTCAGCAGAGAACAAAGAAACCTTGGATTTCACCATTTTGGGAGCCATGCAAGTATGCAGGTGTGTTTTTCAAAAACAAAAGGATCTAGCTAGGTACTAATCAAAACAGTGGCAAGTCAACTGCTCTGATACCACTTGTTGGTCCCTTAAGTGATCAAGCTCTAGAGGGGGGTGAATAGACCTTGAGTCAAAATCAAATTTTCAAACTTTTTAAAAGAGGGGATTCTAGAACCTTAGAGTAACCTCTAAAAATTCAAAAACAATAAGTCTACAAGAGGTTTTATAAAAGGACCACAAAGGTTACAGTTGTGGACTAAAGAAGTCTACAGCTGCAGAGTTATAAAACTTGCAAATAAAATATACAACTTGTAGATAAGAAATCAGAGGGATTCTCACACTTGAAAGTGTATTGAGAATGCTCTAATGTGCAGCAGAAAATAAGTGAGTGTTAATGAAAAACAATTTAAACAAACTTAACATCTGAGTGACTTAGACAAGTCTACAGCTGTAGAGTCAGTTTCTTTGTGAAAAACACAAAAGTATTATGCACTTGATTTTAAAAGAATGATGAATGTAACAAGTAAGTAAATATGCAATACAGAAATATAAATGACAGAAAGTAAATAGACAGTATTTATAGTGGTTCAGTGTCTATGAAAAAGACAACCTACATCCACTGTTACACCACTTAGGTGCCAAATTAAATAAGAACAGATCACAAAGATCAATAAAAGTAGTTCCCCCTTAGAACTAGGTTCAAGAGATTAACTACCCTACGCACTCAGAAAAATAACTCACAAAGAGTTAAAAACCTCACACAGAGAAATCTACACTAAGTAGTAATAATAAAACAAGTGAGGGAACAACAAGAAAAAGGTGATTCTTTCTAAGAAAATAGTAACCAACTATCCTATAAATCACAAAGAATAATAAAATCTCTCTCCCTCAGAATTTGTTGGCTGTAGATTTGCTTAGGCTGAATGCTTGTGTGCGCAGGGTTGTTGTTATTACTTCCTCTGAGAACATCTTCTATTTATAGATTGAGTGGTGTGACTTATCCGTTGGGAAATTCAAATTTGAGTGCAGGATAAGGCTCCTCTCTCTCTCTCTCTCTCTCCCTCTCTCTCTCTCTCTCTCTCTCTCTCTCGCTATTGACATGTGTGAAGTGGTCCTCATCCTTCACACATAATAGTACTGATTGTACTATTGTCCTTTTCTTCAGAATTCTGGTTGTCTTCAAACTAATCTTCATTATCCTACAGATTTCTTAGAAATAACCTCCTCTTAAGTACTCTTTAGTGAGTGCATGAAAGCTACACTAAATAAGCTTAAGGGTCTACATAATCTTTAATTAATCTTGGACTTGTACTCCTTCTTCAAATGGTCTTCTCAACTGTAGGGTCTTCAACCCTGCAGCTGCAGAGTCCTAAAAATACAAAATTGGCTGTAGAGAAACATTACAGCTTTAGGGTCATATCTGGCTGTAGATTGATCAAGTATACAGCTGTAGACTTCTCTTACAACTATAACTTTCAAAAACCAATTTCTTTGGATCAAGTGTTAGATTAATTTAACCATTTAAAACATATGTTTTTGCACACATCAAAATCTAGACCAAGGTACTTAACACCTATCGATCCTACAGCCTCCATAATCAGCATCAAAATAACCTGTCAGTTCTAGGTTGTCATTTTAGGGGTATCATAGTCCTAAGTTAACAATTCGCTTAAGATATTTCAGTATCTTTTTTGCACTCTCAAAATGACTATTTTTGGGATCTGACTGGTATCTAGCACACACACCAACTGCATAGGTAATATCAGGCTTACTTGTTGTCAAGTACAATAAAGATCCAATCAGTGCTCTATACTCGGTCTGATTTACTAAGATCATATCCTTGTCAGGATCCAGACTCTATTTGGCATTCATTGGAATCCTGGAAACCTTGTTGGACTAACAACCAAACTTCTGAATCAAATCATTAGTATATTTTGACTGGTTGATGAAGATTCCTGAGTCTGATTGCATGACTTGTAAACCAAGGAAGAAATTCATCTCTCCCATCATGGACATCTCAAATTTACCAGTCATCAGTTTGGAGAATTTCTCACATAGCTTCTGACTTGGTGATCCAAATATTATGTCATCCACATAAATCTAGACCAAGAGAATGTCCTCACCTTCAGTGATCCTAACTAAAGTTCTATCCATTATTCTTTTCACGAACCTGTGGTCTATTAGGAACTGAGATAGGGTACCATACCAGGCTCTAGGAGCCTGTTTCAGTCCATAGAGGGCCTTCTTTAAGTGATAAACCTTGTCACCAACTTTGAATCTATGAGGTTGTTCCACAAACACCTCTTCATTCAGTACACCGTTTAGGAAGACACTCTTGACATCCATCTGATACACCTTGAATTTCTTGTGAGTTGCATATGCCAAGAACAACCTGATTGTTTCCAATCTTACTACTGGGGCAAAGGTCTCATCATAGTCTATACCTTTAGACTGAGAATAGTCATTAGCTACCAATCTGGCCTTGTTCCTGACTACGACATTCTTCTAATGTCTCTTATTCTTGAAGACCCTCTTGGTGCCAATAACATGTTGACGCCTAGGTCTATCAACTAATTCCAAAACCTAATTCCTCTCGAACTGATTTAGTTCCTCCTGCATGGCTAAGATCCAGTTGGAGTCAGTAAGAGCTTCTTCAATGTTCTTAGGCTCCTAATCAGACAGGAAGCAACAAAACAAAGTGCTCTCGCCATGGAACCTTCTGGTCCTGACTCCCTCAGTGATATATCCAATGATATTATCCACTGAGTGATATGTCATCCTTGTCCTTTGGCCTGAGGTAGATCCTGAAGTTCCCTCACCTGAAATGTTAGTGTCTACCAAAGGAATAAATTCAGGAAAGTGAACAAGAGAAGGGCAGACTGAGTCACTTCCTTAAGGGTTTTTAGTATCAGGGACACTAGTTCCCCCTAAAATGTTGGACTCAGTAACTGTCTCAGGTGCAAAAGCATCATCACCGACAGTCCTTACCTCTTGTTGAGTCTGTGCCTCCGTTCGAGACTCAACATTCTCTGAGGAAGTGGCTTCCTGAGGGTTGGCCTGAGCGTTTCCACATCATTACCATCCCATCCCGTAGGAGCATGCACAAGCTTGGTCTTGGGTTCAGGATGCTTTTTCAGGCTCTGTCTAGTTATCCTTCTGGTAACCTCCTCAGTGTCAGGACTCAGATCCTGCTTCCTAAGCTCAGATGCAGACTCATCAAACACAACATGTGGTGTTTCTTCCACAACAAGATTCCGACAGTTGTAGACCCTGAAAGCTTTACTAACTGAGGAATATCCTAAGAATATCCCCTCGTAATATATGCTGTCAAAGGCTTTCAACTGATCTTTCCCATTATTCAAGATGAAACATTTGCAACCAAAAATATGGAAATAGGAAATACAATGCTTCCTTTTGTTCCAAGTTTCATATGGGGTCTGTGCATGTTGCTTGTTCAGCATGGAGCGATTCTGAGTGTAGCAGGCAGGCACAGTACTTCTTAGGCCTAGCAAAAGAAAAATTGAGATAGGATCCTATCAGATCTTCCCCCCCCCCCCCCGCCCTCCAAAATCAGACGTGAAAATTTCCTTTCATCCGGCTCAAGTAGGTACACCCATTCACGAAAGGAATTCTCGCTTTCAAATTATAAAAGACCTCAAAACAAAAAAATCTACTCTTTACTCAAGTTCCCAGTGAAGACTAAGCAAGATTTCATTGATTCTGCCTTATTTTTATTTTGTAATTATTCATATTATTTCGATTTGATTAATTCTTGTTATTCAATTACAACAGAAATGAAATGTGAAATTCTTGAGTAGTCTACTTCCCTTCGAATGATGAATCCCTTAATTCTTAATTAGAATTAAATCCAAATACAAAAATAAAGGAGTACCTTGTAATTTATAAGGGATTTACTTGTCTATGTATTGTTCCATTCGATCTGTTAGGTCCCTACTTCACCTCGATGGTTATGCCACGATGCCCTTATTAAAGCCTACTCAGGCAGCATGGTCCTGGAAGCTTCCTGAAGGGTCCTGTTTCTTCTTTCAACAACTCTATTCTGCTGAGGAGTTCTAGCTACAAAAATTTCATGAGCAATACCATTTGCAGTACAATAATCATATATATAGGAGTTAATAAATTCAGTTCCTCTATCTGATCGAATCCTGACAATGCTCTGACCCTTCTCTGTTGGGACAATCTGAGTATTTTGATTAGATCCCAAAACCCCTGATGAATCTGCCTAAGTACAGTTGTTCAGGTTAGTCTAGTTCAGGATAGTTAGGTTAGGAATTCAGTTCAGGAGAAACACGCTGAAGACTGAAGAATATTGGAGTCGACCCAATTTACTGAAGTCTGATGTGCAATTCATCCTGAAGAAGTCAGAGTCAGTCTACTGAAGATTGCCTGAACTGAAGCTAAAGAACGATGCCTGACCATCCGTCCTGAAGACAATCCTGAAGTACCATTGGCTGATGTATCTACTGAGTTCACTAAGCATACTCAGGACAGAACTTAGTCAGTGAAGAGTAAAGTGTAACCTATCAGGCTGTGCTGAATGCACATAAGACCTGACTTAGGCGTTGGTTCAGTTTAACTGAATCATGTAAGTCCAAAGCAAAAAGGTTACACATACTGGGCTGAATAACCTATCAGGCTGTGCTGAATGCACATAAGACCTGACTTAGGCGTTGTTTTAGTTTACCTGAATCATGTAAGTCCAAAGCAAAAAGGTTATTTATGCTATGGGACAGAGACAAAGAGAATGTCAGCAAGACTCCAATAAAGACAAACATGCAGACTGACTTATTAACAAGAGACTCAGAGTACTGAATATACGAGGAAGGACAAATGTCTGGAAGTCAACTAGCCGTTAGAACGGAAAGCCAATGATCTTTCGACATGTATGTACGGAGTCTGCGCAGCATTTAATGCGGCATTTAATACGTCTCAGAGTTGCAGGCGGCGGGACAAACTTGCCAGATTAAGCATGGCAATTAGGTCAACAGTACTTCTAGCCTGCAACCACCCTAAAATAGGAAAGATTTGATTTGATCTCCTCCAACGGATCTATTTTGAATCTTGCCTATAAATATGGAGAACCTTGCACCCATTCAAGGCTAACGGGAAATTTCCAAGAGAAAACTCTCAAGAATCCAAGCTCTCAAAGCACACTATAAGCAACACTCTACAATTAAATTTCCCTAGTGTTGTAGTAGGATTCACTCTGTATTTTCTTAGATCGATAGCTCTAATATTTAGCATTGTTTTGTATTGCTAGAGTTATCTTAGTTGGAAACCAGAATACCAAACCACTCAGGGTGTGAGATTGGTTGGTTAGAAGGACTGGGACTTGTAAAACGCCCAGGGGTCAGTTCCTAAGAAAGGAAGTTGGCTATTCGTGTCCCTTGGCACGTAAAAACCAAGTACCTATCCTCAGGGTTTTGAGGATAGCTTCCTGTTAAATCAGGTCGTGGACGTAGGAGTTGGTTATCTCCGAACCACGTTAAAAAGTCCCCTATGTGCTGATTTACTACTCTGTTCAGGATCATAACTGTCATCATAATAAACTGAACATTCTGCATTGTTTTTATCTTCAGGACTGAATCAATCATCCTGAATCTTAATACTGTGCACTCAGCCTTAACCACCAGTTTACTAAGCAAGTTCAGAGAAAATGTTTTCAGAAACTAAAACGAGTAGAAACTAAGGGCTCACTTTCCGCACGCACTTTAGCTCACTGAGATAGTAGTCCAACTGACCCGCTTCCTAGCAGTCAGTAGGTTTGTTATCTCTACTGAGCTTCCAAGCACTTTACACACACTCAGTTTATCTGACTCGTTACTGAATTGTCCCTGCTGCTCCTGTGGACCTTCAGTATACTGAGTAATTCAGAAAATCATGACTGAGAGCGTAAGAGCATTTTTCTGAGTCTTTCAGAAAAATCTGACATCAGTGTATCCCCCCATACACTGATTGTACTCGTTTCGGGACCAACATTCTCAGTACTCAGTTTCCTGAGTAACTCAGGAAGTTTCACCTGTGTTTCCTTCTTGTTTAACAAGAAAATCACCCATGTGTACCTGGAATAATCATCAATAACAACAACGGTATATTTTCTACAGTTTATGCTCACAGGTGTGATTAGACCAAACAAATCCATGTATAGAAGCTGAAGTACTCTGTCAGTAGAGAAGATTTTTTTCTTCTTAAATGTAGCTTTGGTTTGCTTGCCTTCCTGACAGGCTCTACACACATGGTCCTTGCTAAAAACTTCATTGGGAAGACCTTCAACAATATAAAGTCGTGAGATTTTATTAGTAATCTTGAAGTTCAAATGGTTCAGGCGCTTAAGCCATAACCAACTGAGTTCCGAGGAACTTTTAGCAATTAGGAAGGTTTCAAGAGAGCTGCTCTTGAAATCAACAAAATATATGTTGCCTCTCCTAACTCCTAAAAACAAAACCTGCAGTGTAGATTTGTAATTAACGAGACATATGTTAGATGAGAATTCTACACAAAAACCTCTGTCACAAAACTAACTAACATAGAGCAAGTTATGTCTAAGTCCTTCCACATAGGACACATTGTGCACACGCACTAAACCAACAACAAGAGTACTAAACCCTCTTGTGAAACCCTTAGAGTTATCACCAAAGGTTACATGCGGGTCTTCCTAAGCTACATAGTCTTGAAGAGATCACGGAAGCCAGTCATGTGTCTTGAACATCCTAAATCTAAGTATCAGACCGCCTTCTTTGGATCCTTCTCCTTCTTCTTGTAGCCCGCAGTCACCTGAAAAGAATCAGGCTTTAGGTACCCATCTAATGTTGGGTCCTATTGTGTTAGTTGTACCCTTCGGGATCTAAATTTGCCTAACAATTCTAACTCCGTCAGAAGTGTAGATCTGTCTTCCTGAAACATCAACATAAACTGTTCTCTTCTTCCTGGGTGTCTTGGAAGTTGAGGATGTATGGGTGTCAGACTAAGTCACAAGGGCCCTTGATTTTCTCTTGGGGGTTGGCTTCCTGTTTCTCTTTGGCCTGGGTGCAGTGGGCCTAAGTGCCTGATAGGAAGGGACTACTCTTCTCTGACATCTAGGCACTTGAGGTTTGATCTGAGAGTTATGGAAATCAGGATTCATGCACCCTTCAGGAGCTACCCGGTTTGGCCTTCTCCTGACAGGAGTTGGCTGCCCATGATAGGTCATGTGTCCTGCCTGAGGTCCTCTGACCTGAGTATTCCTGAGCCTGAGGTCTACCCTGGCCTGAGTTCCTAGGTGTCTGATGAAACACCGGAGCCTTTCCCTACGGTTTTTGCCTAGACTTCCCAGTCAGTTGCCTGACAGTTTCGGCGGGCTTCTTTCCCTTCCCTGATCCACTTATCTGGTGAGCTATACATTTGCCTTTGTCACCAGACTGGGCCTTGACAAACACCACCTTAGAACTACTTCATGAAGTAGTTCCAGGTTGACCCTGAGAGGTATCCAAGGGGTTGAAGCCCAACCCTTGTTTAGATCCATCAATTTTCTGGTAGATATTGATTCTTTCTCTTAATACACTTTCTGGAAATATCGGAGAAAATCCATTTGATGGGTATTCCTCTGAAAATCCTTTTCCTGTGAATTTTTCAGTATGTATTTGGTGATAAAGTAGTAAATGATTGAGTATGTGTTACACACGTTAATCTCGAATATCTTTGCGGTTAGTTCTTCTGAACTCACTTTGTTTGACGACGAAATCTAGAAGACGCATTAAGATGATGCGAAATAGACTTAATGTGTTGCTTGGCATGAATTTTGAGTTTTAGAGGTAGCATGAGAATAAAGATCCCTTTTAGATGTTGTTGGTCCAAAAACGAGTAAAATCAGTGTATGGGGGGAAATTCACTGATGTCAGATTTTTCTGAATACTCAGAAAAATGCTCTTGCACACTCAGTCAGGAAGTTCCTGACGATACTCAGCAAAACTGAAAGTCCGCAGGGGCAGCAGGGACAAGTCAGTATTGAGTCAGACAGGCTGAGTGTGAGTAATGTGCTTGGAAGCTCAGTAGAGATAACAATTCTACTGACCGCTCGGAAGCTAGTCAGTTGGGCTACTATCTCAGTAAGCTAGAGTGCGTGCGGAATGTGAGCCCTTAGTTTCTACTCGTTTTAGTTTCTGAAAACATTTTCTCTGAGTTTGCTTAGTACGAGGTGGTTAAGGCTGGTGCACAGTATTCAGATTCAGGATGATTGATTCAGCCTGAATATTAAAATGATGCAGTATGTTCAGTTTAATATGAATGACAATTATGATCCTGAACACGAAAGTAAATCAGCACACAAGAGTCTTTTTAACGTGGTTCGGAGATAACCAACTCCTACATCCACGGCCTGATTTAACAGAAAGCTATCCTCAAAACCCTGAGGATAGGTACTTGGTTTTTACGTGCCAAGGGACACGAATAGCCAACTTCCTCTCTTAGGAACTGACCCCTGGGCGTTTTACAAGTCCCAGTCCTTCTAACCAACCAATCTCACACCCTGAGTGGTTTGGTATTCTTAGTTTCCAACTAAGATAGCTCTAGCAATACAAAACAATGCTAAATATTAGAGCTATCGATCTAAGCAAATACAGAGTGAATCCTGCTACAACACTAGGGAAATTTAATTGCAGAGTGTTGTTTATAGTATGCTTTGTGAGCTTGGATTCTTGAGAGCTTTCTCTTGGAAATTTCCCGTTAGCCTTGAATGGGTGCAAGGCTCTCTGTATTTATAGGAAAGATTCAAAATAGATCCGTTGGAGGAGATCTATCCAAATCTTTCCTATTTTAGGGTGGTTGCAGGCTAGATGTACTGTTGATCTAATCACCATGCTTAATCTGGCAATATTTGTCCCGCCGCCTGCAACTCTGAGATGCATTAAATGCCGCATTAACTGCTGCGCAGACTCCGTACATGCGTGTCGAAGGATCATTGGCTCTCCATGCAAACGGCTAGTTGATCTTCTGACATTTGTCCTTCCTTTCGTACATTCAATACTCTGAGTCTCTCGTTAATAACTCAGCCTGAATGTTTGTCTTTATTGGAGTTTTACTGACATTCTCTTTGTCTCTTGTCCCATAGCATAAATGACCTTTTTGCTTTGGACTTACATGATTCAGGTAAACTGAGCCAAGTCCTAAGTCAGGATTTACAAGCATTCAGCTTGGCCTGATAGGTTATTCAGCCCGGCAAGTGTAACCTTTTTACTTTGGACTTACATGATTCAGGTAAACTAAACCAAGCCCTAAGTCAGGACTTACAAGCATTCATCTTGGCCTGATAGGTTATTTTAAACTTGCCCTTCACTGACTAAGTTATGTCCTGAGCAGCTTAGAATACTCAGGAGAAACATAAGTCAGTGGGACGTCCGGATAGTCATCAGGATGGACCATCAAGTCTTTGGTCTTCACTTCAGTTCAGGCAATCTTCTACAAGGCTGACTCTGAACTTCTTCAGGACGAGTTGTGTTTCAGACTTCAGATAATTGGGTCGACTCCAATCTTCTTCAGTCTTCAACATGTTCCCCCTGAACTGAATCCCTAACCTGACTATCCTGAATACGACTATCCTGACTAACTGTACTTAGGCGAATTCATCAGGGGTTTTGGGATCTAATCAAAATACTCAAATTGTCCCAACAATTTTCCCCTTTTTGATGATGTCAAAACCCTTAAGCAAATTCCTAACCATCTATACAATCAACTGACTTAGTCAGTGAAATATGTTCAGTACCTCCTGACAAACTAGGCACTTAGTCTATAAGATGGAGACAAAGGATGGGTTAGCATAGTTCTTGATAAAGATACGGAAAAGTAAATTCAGGAGTCAACAAGAAGTTGTACTCAGGAAACTTAAATAACTTCATTGATAAATCTGAAAGTACAAGCATCCTGAAGATATTACAATATTTCCTGAACAACTAACTCCTGATCTATTCTTCATCCTGATCCTTATTCCACTCAGCAAGTGAGATCTTGTACATCTCCAAGACTCGACTCAGAATCTGCTTCATCCTAGTCCGATTCCCAACTGTTCCGGAGACACGTCCTATTCTGACGATTTCTTCTGATATAACATTTCGGTCCAGTTGCTTGGAGTTCCCATAGAGTGGAGGAGGGTACTTGATGAATTCCGGCGGAGCAATCTCGACCCCTTCGATATCAGCATTCCTGATGATCTTAGCCCAAAGGTCCGGATGCTCCTGCGCCATCCAATGGTGGAGGATAACGTCTTTTTCTTCATTCAGGTCGTCCCAAAGCCCCACCACGTAGAATAGATACGCCCATCTATTCCGGATTGGAATCCACACCTCCAACAACTCCACAGGGATGAAATCTTCAACAAACTGAAGTGGAGGAGGTCCTTGACTTGGATTCACCACCAATTTCCTCTGAATCTTCTTTCGGGATCCAGAAGGCACAGACTTCTTCTTCTGGACCTACGAAATCAGGTACTCGTTGGATTCCTTCAGCCTCTGGATCTGACTGAGCAGCGATAACTCCTTCAACTTCGCTTGCTTCTCCGACTCAGTCAGTACCAGCTTCTTTGCCTGGGTGGTTGATCCAGGGTGCAACCCCTCCTCTAGTTCAGCAAAAAGAGGTGCTAGGGCAGAATCCTCCGACTGCTTCATCCTCTTCGGACCAGATTCTTCAGATTCAGTGCCATGGGCTTCAGTGGCAGCAACTGATCTAGTTCTCTTTCTTTCCTGAGCTTTCAGTTCAGGGGGGAAGTTCTTCTTCTTTCCTTTGCCAATTTGCTTTCTTTCTTCCCCCTTTTTGGCATCATCTTCATTTATTTTTCCAACCACTTCTTCAACTGACTCAGCCAAAAGTCCGAACTGATCGCTCATTTCCTGTTGCTTCCCCTGAATGTCCCCGATCTGAGTTACCATCCCTCTCAGATTGACACTGAGGCCCTTGACAGCCTGATTGTGCTCAAGCTTCAACCTACCCTCGAGATCTCCCATCCTGGAGTCTAGGGCCTGCCGGATTTCTTCCTTCTCCTTCTCTGACATTTCACTTAGTAATCCAGCCTTTAGCTCTACTCTCAGCTTGGCAAGCTTCTCATCAACCAACTGATCAACCCTTGCATTCAGTTGTTGATCAAGGAATGTGTTCAACTTTTCATCCTGTTCAGCTCGCAGACTTACAGCCATCTTGTTGCAGCTTTCAGTTGTCTCCTTTGCTAGCTGACATACTGTTTCGACCCGAACTGAGTGATCTGTCTCAGTCAGACAAAGAACATCCTCGGCAATGGCAAAAGCTTTGACCATCTCGTGGTGATCCCGGTTGACTTCCCCCAATCGCTGATTGATTAGGCCAGCAGCTCGACTGTAGCGATAGATTTTCTTGTTTTGGGTTGTGAGTTGGCGGCGGACGGATTTCAGATCCCGCTGCCATGCCCTTTTCCTTTTCTTCCGAGTCCTTTTACCGGGAACACGGTCGAGAGCATGTGAACCCTCTCCTGAAGCCTCAGCAGCCCCAGGTCCAAGGGGTGCGTCATCGGCCGGTGCACTGATCACATCAGTCGCACCTTGCTGATCGGACTCAGCAATCACAAGATCTTCCTTCTCCTTCTTCTTCTCCTTCTCCTTCTCCTTCTCCTTCTCCTTCTCTCCTTCCTGAACCTCCATCTGCTGAGGTATCTCCACCTCCTGACCTTCAGAAACTGGAACAAGGGCTAGTTCCATTTCAACACCTTCCCTTTCAGGCTCAGCCGCCGGAGTTTCTGGATAAATCCTCCTTACAGTTCTGACAAAGTCAGCCATCTTAATTAGATTATTCAGGGAGTTTACCTGGAAGTGATCAAACAAAGTTGCTTCATCATCAGCCAGCGTGTTTATTCCCTTGACTTTGCTCAGCTCATCAAGTTCAGGCCAAGTGGCACTCCTGATCATAGCATACGTACGGAGCTGCACCACTGCCTCCTTCTGAGCATTGGAGAGGTCCGGGAATTTTCTATCCACCACTTCGGCAGCCCTACCCCTCGCCACCACTTCAAAATCAGGAAGAAGTATCTCATCAGGTGCGGGGAAAGGCCATGGAGATTCAGCCTGAACACCTTCAGTAGCCAAGACACCTTCGTCACCTTTGTTGCTTTTGCTATTGTCAGCAGCAACAGGTTCCCTCTGATCCACTTCAGAATGGACCTCCACGTCCTGATATTCTGAGACAACATTGAGGATCTGATCTTCAGCCTTGTCTTCCTCAAGGACAAAGGGTGTTGGTTCAGAGGGTTCATCATCTGGAACAGCAGCAAGAGGGACAACCTCAAGTTCAGACTGAACAGACTCCTGCTGAGTCTCTAGTGACTGAGTCTCCCTTTTAGCAGCCACCTCTTCCACAAGCTTTTTCTCTCGCTCCTTTGAGCCGGGATAAATGAGTTTCAGAGTCTGTTGCTTGGGTCCGGAAGACTTGCTAGACTTGTCCTCCGCTGGTTTCTTAATTAGAGCCCCTGAAGATTTGCCTGCCTGAGCCTTGACTTCTCCAATCGTGCTTGCCTGGGCCTTCTTCTTCAGGGTTCTTGATTTCTTCTTTGTACCAGCATCACCGGAATAAGATCTGAAAAGATCCACTTTCGCTAGAATCTCGAGTGATTGAGCCTGATCCACATCACCGATATCCAAGGTCTCCAAGATCAAAGAAATCTTGGTGCCAAAGTGCATCTTGGCCTCAAACGTCGCCTGACCCTCTGGCGAGTATTTGATCTTGCTCTTCTTAGCCACCATTAACTGAAGGAAGTATTCCTCCCAGTCGAATCTTTGCACATCTGCATCCTTGATTGCCATCATGGTATACAGCTTTGGCCTTGAGATCTGCTCTAGCCCTCCAGCAATCCCCATCACTCCCTGACTAGTCAGGTCAAAGAGGTGACGGTTGGTAGTCCTCAGAACGGACTTATTTAGCCCAGATTTCAGAACGACATCTCCATCACAGAGAGACTGGAGATAATCCTTCTCATTACCAATCCCATAGTCTATTGGGCTCCTTCCAGAGTGGGGAATATTAAACACCTCCTTAATATTCTGCCTGAGATTAATGGTGATCCAACTCCTCACCATCTCATCCTCACCATTCTTCCCCTTCACACAGGAGGTCAAAGGAATGCAACTTTCCCATTCCTGAGTATCCTTGTTCTGTGCCATCTTCAGATAAAAGGCAGCAACAAGTCGAGGATGAAGTCTCTTGGGCTTTGCTGTGATGAACCTTAACAGTCCTGCATTTTCAAACAACTCTTTCACAGCCACTATATCTGGGTGATTCGTGGAGAAATCACCAAATGGTTCCCAATGAATTTCATTTCTAAGATGAAAAGGATTTCCAAAGAATGAATCGACGGATGGTGATGCCATGAAGATATGAAGATATGAAGAAAATAAGTTGCAGAGGGAAGTAAGCAAGGAAAATATTTTGAGTGCGTAAAGGTCGTAATGACAAAAACTTCCCTTATTTATACAAAAAATCCAGTTTTAATCGGACGGTTCAGAAAATTATGACTTATGAGATTCAACGATTGAGATTAATACATTTGATGCATGGATGTGGATTGTGTCTCTTCGGTTTTCAAAGTTAATAATTCAAAACTTTATCGGAAACTGTTCCCGCCCACTTTGCATTAAATGCGCTTCAGAACAAGTCCGTATTTAACTCAAATAATTTGCATTAAATAATAACTGAATATTAAATGAATGGCTGGGATTAAATGACAAAATGATTTGATTTGACAACACGATAACCAGTATCAAGAATGATGTAAGCAAGATATGATGACTAAAAAATAATTCAGGAAACATACCAGTCAGTCAGATTTCGTTATCTGACTGATACCACTTGTGTCCTATCAGGATGGCAGGTCCTGAATTCTGTGTCCTGAATCTTAGTCAGTCTAAACTAATCATCATTTTACACTGAGTGTTCCCCCTACAACCATTCACTCTCTCTCTGAGATTCCTTCATCCTGAGTCCTAGTTAGTCATTCCCCCTGACCTTATGCATACAGAACTGAGATTCATACTAAATCTCCTAAGCCTGGGTCAAGGAGTCCTAACTCTACTGACAACTCAACAAACCTGGTTTCAGGCAAAGCCTTAGTCAGGATATCAGCTCTCTGCTTATCAGTAGGAACTCTCTCCATCCTTATATCCTTCTTTTCAACGTGATCTCTGATAAAATGATGTCTGATGTCTACATGCTTACATCTTGTGTGGTTTTGGGATATGGCAATGGCACTATTGTTGTCACAATAAATTGGGACTTCAGTGGCCTCTATTTGGTAGTCTCTCAATTGTTGCTTCAACCAAAGAATCTGGGAGCAACAACTGTCTGCCGCCATATACTCAGTCTCAGTAGTAGACGTTGCAACTAGGGTTGCAAACGAATCGAATCGAAGTGAATAATACTATATTCGATTCGGTATTCGTGAAACTATTCAAATATTTGTATTCGTATTCGAAATACATTCGAATAATAAATAAAATTCGTATTCGATTTGATATTGATATTCGAATTATTCGATTCGATTCGAATATTCGATTCATTTTTTTCAAAATATATTATATAACATATTATTTGATTCGATTCGAAAATATTCAATCCGATTCACTTCGATTCGAAACTATTCGATTCGCTTCGATTCGAATTTTTGTAAAGAAATCTATAAAGTAATATTTTAAATAATATAAAGCAAAATTCAATAAAATTACCTAATAAATACCAAATAATAATATTCAAACTCCAACCCACCATTTCAAACTCCCAATACAAGCCACTAATTTAAAAGTTTACATAGCATAACAATAGTTATCAAAATAACAATTCAAGAAAGTGATTAGAAAATTAGTGTTTCAATACTGCCTGATGAAAATGGCAATCACCAATACAAAAACAAGATTTGTTCAAATTCTTCATCGTTTCAATGCTCAACCTATTCATGGTGAAATGCCACATATTCCAGTTCATGAATGTGGACGGATCCAGCATTTCATCCAGCGGCGAAATTATCAAATTTTATGAATTCAAGGCATAAATTAAAAAAATCTACATTTATAGTAAATAAAGTTTAAATGCCAATATGCCACACACCCTAAATCCGCCCCCGGATGTGGTAAATTGTACTCTAAAATAAGAAAACAGAAAAGTGAAATCACATCTCTGGAATATGGCATCGACATCTAAATAGCCACAGAAACGAGCTGGGCATATAAACAATTAACCATGACAAAATTAACTGATAACCCAATTAATCTACTAAAATCTGCAACATCCGACACATTAGAAGACAGTCAAACTCGCATAAAAGATCTTAATGGAACTCTTCTAATTCTTACAAGTTCAGACCCAAAACAAGGCCATGATTATTAGAAATAAATGTTTTTACCAAAACAGCGCCATACTTAAAAGAAAGCACATTCAATGGGGAAATCAGAGAGTACACAAGAAGGCGGAAGTGGGCATGGATTTAGGAAATTGAGATGTGAAGGCATTTGTTGACGTCATTTTCCCACAGAAACACGCACTCAACCGTGAGGGAGAAGATAAAGCAAGTAGCAGTTGATGTGGTTGTTTGTAAATAGCAGAGGATCAGGAAAGTATTCACCATAAAAAGCCCAAAACAAACTGCAATCTAAGTCCCTTATGCAACCTTCCACTGTTTTTTGTCATTTTTGTATTTGGCTTAATTATTTTCTAACTGTATCGAACTTGAACTTATTAATGTTATCAAACAAGTTTCAATTAAATTCAAAATTAATTATATGCTCAAATCGAGTTCCAACTTTAAAAGCTAAGGTTGAATGGATCAAATAAGAGCACTAAAATCAATTAAACAAATTATAGACCTGGAGGAATGCCATATACAACCCTACATTCTACCCAGCGAGTGAACAGTCAACTTTAAACCATCGTATCCAAATTTAATTTTGTTATTTTTTGTCCATTCACAGTGACGCCTAATTTTTAGTCACAAAATCGCAAACCGTTTGCAAAAGATGTTGTGCACACACTTGCAAAAAAATAACTTTTAAACCCTAAAAAATATAATTAGATTCAATTATACCTTCAGTTGACAGCGTGGCGTGGCCGTGGACGGCAGGGGGTGCGTCGCGTGTGGCAGCGCGGAGGAGAGGCTGCGACTGTGTCTGATGTAGCGCACAGGCGTTGTCGGCGCCGGCGTGGGAGGAGGCAGCGGTTGAGGTGGAGGAGACAGCGATGCCTGGCCGCTGAAAATCCGTGGTAATGACTGAGGAATAGAACAGACTACAAGATTATAATAGATGGACGCAATGAAAAGTAGGGGTTCAGAATTTTGTTGTTCCTTTTATATATTTTTTAATTTAATTTGTTTATTTGCATTTTATTTGGGCTCTAGATAACTTAAATGTTTATTGGGCCAAAATTTGGGCTTTAAACTTAATATAATATGAATGTTATGGATCATATATTATATTATATTATATATATATATATATATATTAATATTATATATAATAAATATTTAATCGAATAGCAGCGAATATCGAATCGAATATCATGATTTTTTTTTTGTATTTGATTATTAATCGAATTGAATCGAATATTTTTATTCGATTCGAATCAAAAAATTACGAATACGAATATCAAAATTCGAATACGAATACCGAACCGAACCAAAATTATTTGATTCGTTTGCAACCCTAGTTGCAACACTGGTTTGCTTCTTAGAAAACCAAGAAATCAGTTTACTCCCTAGAAACTGACATGTGCCTGTAGTTGATTTCCTATCAATCCTACAGCCTCCATAATCTGCATCTGAATAACCAGTTAGTTCTAGGTTGTCATCAGAGGGGTACCAAAGTCCTAAATTGACTGTACTTCTCAGGTATTTCAATATCTTTTTGGCACTCTCTAGATGACTCTTCTTCGGATCACACTGATACCTTGCACAAACTCCGACTGCATAAGTGATGTCAGGACGACTTGCAGTCAGATACAATAAAGATCCTATCAGTGCCCTATATTCAGTCTGATTCACTGAGGCTCCTTCTTTGTCAGGATCCAACTTCTCATTTGTGTTCATGGGAATACGTGAGACTTTGCTGGACTGAACTCTAAATTTCTGAATCAAGTCCCTCGCATACTTGGACTGATTTATGAAAATTCCGGAGTCAAATTGCCTAACTTGGAGACCCAGAAAGAAGTTCATTTCTCCCATCATTGACATCTCAAACTTCTCAGTCATCAGCTTGGAGAATTTCTCACAAAGCTTCAGATTAGGAGATCCAAATATTATGTCATCCACATAAATCTGAACCAAGAGAATGTCCTCCCCTTCGGAAATTCGGAAGAGGGTCCTGTCCACTGTTCCTTTCACGAACCCGTGGTCTATCAGGAACTGAGAGAGTATACCAAGCCCTAGGAGCTTGTTTCAGGCCATAAAGAGCTTTCTTCAGGTGATAGACCTTATCACCAACTTCGAACCCTGGAGGTTGTTCCACATAAACCTCCTCGTTCAGTACACCATTCAGAAAGGCACTCTTTACGTCCATCTGATACACCTTGAACTTCTTGAATGTTGCATAAGCCAAGAACAACCTGATTGCTTCCAACCTTGCAACTGGGGCAAAGGTCTCATCATAGTCGATCCCTTCGGCCTGAGAGTAACCTTTGGCCACCAGCCTGGCCTTGTTCCTGACAACAACATTCTTCTCATCCCCCTTGTTCTTGAAGACCCACTTGGTGCCAATAACATGTTGACGCCTAGGTCTCTCAACTAACTCCCAAACCTGATTCCGCTCAAACTGATTGAGCTTATCCTGAATAGCTGTGATCCAGTTGGGGTCAGCAAGAGCTTCTTCTATGCTCTTAGGTTCCTGATCACTCAGGAAACAGCAAAACATAGCACTCTTGCCAAAAGACAATCTTGTTCTAACCCCCTCATTGACATCACCAATGATGTCAGCCAATGAGTGATCATCTAGCCACCGCCTCCTGCTGACGGCTGCACTGGGAGCTGCTGAAGTTCCCTCGCCTGATCCTGAAATGTTAGTCTCGACAATAACAGGCAAAGAAGCGGAACGAGCAAGAACAGGGGATACTGAGTCATTTCCTGAGGGTTGCACAATATCAGGGATTTTGTTTCCCCCTACAGAGTTGGACTCAGTAACTGTCTCAGGTGCAGAAGCACCATCACCGACAGTACGTACCTCAGGTTGAGTCTGTGCCTCCGTCTGAGACTCAACATTCTCCGAGGTTGGGGCTTGCTGAGGGTTGGCCTGAGGTCCATCCTGATCATCATCATCATCATCATCATCACATCCCTTGGGAGCACTGACAAGCTTGATCTTGAATTCAGGATTCTTCAGGCTCAGTCTTGTCACCCTCTTGGTGACCCCCTCAGTGTCAGGACTCGGAACCTGTTTTCTACGCACTGATGCAGTCTCATCAAACACAACATGAGGTGTTTCCTCCATACAAAGGGTCCGACAGTTATACACCCTGAAGGCTTTGCTGACTGAGGAGTATCCTAAGAAAACTCCCTCATCAGACTTGCTATCAAAGGCTTTAAGCTGGTCTTTCCCATTGTTCAGGATGAAACACTTACACCCAAAAATATGGAAATAAGAGATGCGAGGCTTCCTCTTGTTCCAAGTTTCGTAAGGTGTCTGAGCATGTTGTTTGTTCAGCATAGATCGGTTCTGAGTGTAGCAAGCAGTGTTGATTGCTTCAGCCCAGTACTTCTTGGGCAGTCCTGACTCAGCCAACATGGTCCGGGCAGCTTCCTTCAGGGTCCGGTTCCTTCTCTCAGCTACCCCTGGCTGCAGAAGTCTCATGAGCAATATCATGGTTAGTACAAAAGTCAGTTATAATAGAGTTAATAAACTCTGTTCCTCGATCTGATCGGATCCTGACTATGCTCTGACCCTGTTCAGTACTCAATTGCTTGAGTAACTCCGGAAGCTTAACCAGAGTCTCCTTCTTGTTTAGCAAGAAAATAACCCATGTGTACCTGGAATAATCATCAACAACAACAAGGGTATATTTCCTACCATTCATGCTGACAGGAGTAATCGGACTAAAGAGATCCATGTGCAGGAGCTGAAGCACTCTGTCACTTGAGAAGGCATATTTCTCCTTGAATGAGGCTTTGGTTTACTTGCCTTCCTGACATGCTCCGCACACGTGGTCTTTGCTAAAAACTTCATTAGGTAGACCATCTACAAGAGAAAGTCTAGAAATTTTGTTAATAATCTTGAAGTTTAAGTGACTCAGGCGTTTATGCCAAAGCCAACTGAGCTCAGAAGAGCTCTTAGCGACCAAACAGGTTTCACGAGAGCTGCTCTTAAAGTCAGTAAAATATATGTTTCCTCTCCTGACCCCTGTAATCAGAACCTGCAGTGTAGATTTGTCCTTGACAAGACATATATTAGATGAGAACTCTACACTATATCCTCGGTCACAAAACTGACTGACCGAGAGCAAGTTATGCCTAAGTCCCTCAACATATGATACATTAAGCACACGGACAGAGCCAATAACAAGGGTTCTGAATCCTCTAGTGAAACCCTTAGAGTTATCACCAAAGGTTACCTGCGGGCCATCCTGAGCTACATAATCCTGAAGGAGATTACGAGAACCGGTCATGTGCCTGGAGCATCCTGAGTCCAAGTACCAGTCCAGCTTCTGATCCTCCCTCCTCTTCTTGTAGCCCGCAGCGACCTGAAAAGAATCAGGCCTCAGGTACCCATCTCGTATTGGGTCCTACAATGTCAGCCATACCCTTCGGGATCCAAATTTGTTTAACAATTCTGATGGCATCAGAAGTGTAAACCTGTCTCCCTGAAACATCAACATACATTGTCCTCTTCTTCCTTTGTACCTGGGAAGTTGAGGGTGTATGTGTGTCAGCCTGAGTCTCAGGAGCCCTGGGTTAATTCCTGGGGGCGGGCCTCCTGTTCCTCCTTGGCCTGGGTGCAGTGGCCTGATGTCTGTCCTGAGAAGGAGCAGCTCGGGCCTGACCTCTAGGCACTTGTGGTCTGGCCTGAGAGTTATCGGAGTCAGGTCTCTGTTGCCTTTCAGGGGCCACTTGGTTTGTCCTTATCCTTTGGGGATTGGGACGTTCCTGATGGGCCCTGTGCCCTGCCTGAGGCCTCTGAACCTTAGTAGTCCTTGGCCTTGCCTGAGGCTCCCTCTGCCCTGAGTTCCTTCTACCCTGTGCATTCTGAGGCCTAGCCTGAGAGGTGCTGGGGGCAGAATTCTTTTCATCCTGAGGGTTCCTAGGCTAAACCTTGGAATTCCTTTGGTCCTTCTTCCTCGGCTCAGGATGAGGAGCCTGGGCCTTTCCCTTAGGTTTTGGCCTAGATTCCTCAGTCCTTTGCCTGACAGGTTCAGGCACTTTCTCCTTCCCTTGGCATTTATCCTGACGAGCAACACTTGGGCTCTTGTCGTCAGTTAGGGCAGGGACAAACTTCTTCTGAGAGTTGCTACCTGAAGCACCTCTCTTTTTCTTGCCCTTTAGGTCTTTTGAGGCATCATAGCCTAACCCACTTTAGCACCATCGGTCAGCTGAGAGAAACTTGTTAACTCATCAACCACTTGGGTAGATGTGTGTAACTTCTTCAGCTTTTCCTCAAGGTGCCCATTGGTTTCTTTCAGGGCCTCAATTTCAGTGGTGTACTGAAGCACCAATTCCTCATGAGCTTTCTCTTTTGAGATCAGTTCAAGATCCCAAGCAGTTTGCTCAGCACAAAGGCGAGCTTGCCACTCAGTTTCGAACATCACTCTCAGAGCAATTCGCTCAATCATCAACTGTTCCTGAACGAGAAACAAATCGGTGTCACGAGTCTCAATTAGCGAACTGATTACACCTTTCAGTCTTTCAACCTCCAGTGGAGTTTCATCATGCTTATTCCGAGCATGAAGCAACTCTTCCTGAAGATTTACTAGTCTGAGGGCTTCCTCAGTATCCCTCACTCTGAGAGACTTAGTTAGCCGATCATTCTCCCCACTCAGTTGTGCATTCACATCCACTGTGTGAGTATGAGTCTCCTGCAGCCTTGAGAAGTCAATCATCAATTGCTCTAGAGCGAGCTGAAGGTCGAGTTCTCCTGCTGAGTCTGAGCTAAGCTCAGGTGCGTGATCAGGAGAAGAGGCAGAAGAACATACCTCATCATCTGCTATCAGGCAGAGGTCATCATACTCCTCATCGGAAAAGAGTTCAGGGGACCGGTGTCCTGGGCCATCTGAATCTGAGGAATCCTCAGCTAGCATCGCTCTTCGGTCTGAAGTCCTGAGCTCTCTCTTCGCTCTTCGATCTTCTCGCTCACGAGCACTGAGCTCCGGACAATCATACTGATAATGTTCGGTCTTCTTGCAGTGGTAACACTGATCTACATCAGAAGCAAACTTCTTGTCAGTGTACCTTTTATCCGATGACTCCCTCCGGCTTCCTGGTGATCTTTCAGGCTTGGAGCTGGATCTTCTGGGATCAGCATCATCTCTTCTCATCTCTGCGCCGCACAGGCTCCTCACGATCTCTCCTGGAATCGGAACCCCTCCTCTCTTCCATCCAGGGGGCTCGATCTCCTGGGGCTGGAATACCTGCGATCACGGGTGTCAGTATAAAACTTCTTATACCTTCTGAATCGAGAGTTCAGTTTCTTGAAATGTCGTGCCATCAGGCTGTACCCTAGGGCCAACTCATCCTTGTTCATATCCCTCAATGATTTCAAGCCGGATCCAGCCTCCGGCTCAGGAGTAGCTTTAAGAGCCACGCTCTTTTCCTTTTCAGGTGTCTTCTCCTCAGTCACATCCTCACTGGCAACACCCTTCGTCTTCCTCTTATCGAGGTCGAATTCCAAAGCCTTTAACTCTGAGAAGAGGTGAGAGTAAGGAATGTTAGTGAGGTCCTGAGTGTTCTTCAACAAGATCACTCCTGTATCCCATCTTTCAGGGAGACAGTTCAGGATTTTAGACGACACCTCCCTCTTGGGAAAGTCCTTCCCAAGGGTTGCTAGCTCGTTCATCATCTTAATGAACCGAGCTTCCATCTGATCGATGGATTCACCTTCCAGCATCTGAAAAGCCTCGACCTTTCTGATAGCAAGATCTCTCTTGTTCTTCTTGATCTTCTCCGAGCCCTCACTCATCTCCTTCAGTGCATCCCAGATCTCCTTCACGGTTGTCAGATGCATGCGCCTGACCGAATTCTCATAAGAAACGGTGTGGAGTATAATGTTCTTCGCAACATTATCTAGTCCGATTTGCTTAATCTGATCAGCAGTAAGCGCGGACCTCTCCACAGGCTCATCTCCAGCAGCCGAAACAGGAACAGGAACATTACCAGCTATGGGCCAAATGGTCTGAAGATTCCTCGTAAATCTGATGGGGTCATGCTCAATCACCTGGGGCATCTGATCATGGATGGAATAGAGATGTGCGAGAACCCTGAATTTCCAATAATCATAATTGTCAATAGAGAATTCAGGAAGACTGCCTTCAAAGCGCTTAGAACCGGATGCCATGAATGCAAGTTTTCAGAAACAGATCTGTTCAGTTGACCACCAAAAGTTTCTCCTCAGAAACTGTTGGTAAACAAAGTCAGTGGTCTTTTGAACCACTGCTCTGATACCACTTGTTGGTCCTGAAACGAGTAAAATCAGTGTATGGGGGAATACACTGATGTCATATTTTTCTGAATACTCATAAAAATGCTCTTGCACACTCAGTCAGGAAGATCCTGACGATACTCAGCAAAACTGAAAGTCCGTAGGGGCAGCAGGGACAAGTCAGTAGTGAGTCAGACAGGATGAGTGTGAGTAATGTGCTCGGAAGCTCAGTAGAGATAACAATCCTACTGACCGCTCGGAAGCTAGTCAGTTGGGCTACTATCTCAGTAAGCTAGAGTGCGTGCGGAATGTGAGCCCTTAGTTTCTACTCGTTTTAGTTTCTGAAAATGTTTTCTCTGAGTTTTCTTAGTACGAGGTGGTTAAGGCTGGTGCACAGTATTCAGATTCAGGATGATTGATTCAGCCTAAATATTAAAACGATGCAGTATGTTCAGTTTAATATGAATGACAATTATGATCCTGAACACAAAAGTAAATCAGCACACAAGGGTCTTTTTAACGTGGTTCGGAGATAACCAACTCCTACGTCCACGGCCTGATTTAACAGGAAGCTATCCTCAAAACCCTGAGGATAGGTACTTGGTTTTTATGTGCCAAGGGACACGAATAGCCAACTTCCTCTCTTAGGAACTGACCCCTAGGCGTTTTACAAGTCCCTGTCCTTCTAACCAACCAATCTCACACCCTGAGTAGTTTGGTATTCTTGGTTTCCAACTAAGATAGCTCTAGCAATACAAAACAATGCTAAATATTAGAGCTATCGATCTAAGCAAATACAGAGTGAATCCTGCTACAACACTAGGGAAATTTAATTGCAGAGTGTTGTTTATAGTATGCTTTGTGAGCTTGGATTCTTGGGTGCAAGGCTCTCTGTATTTATAGGCAAGATTCAAAATAGATCCGTTGGAGGAGATCTATCCAAATCTTGCCTATTTTAGGGTGGTTGCAGGCTAGATGTACTGTTGATCTAATCACCATGCTTAATCTGGCAATATTTATCCCGCCGCCTGCAACTCTGAGACGCATTAAATACCGCATTAACTGCTGCGCAGACTCCGTACATGCGTGTCGAAGGATCATTGGCTCTCCGTGCAAACGGCTAGTTGATCTTCTGACATTTGTCCTTCCTCGTACATTCAATACTCTGAGTCTCTCGTTAATAACTCAGCCTGAATGTTTGTCTTTATTGGAGTCTTACTGACATTCTCTTTGTCTCTTGTCCCATAGCATAAATGACCTTTTTGCTTTGGACTTACATGATTCAGGTAAACTGAGCCAATGCCTAAGTCAGGACTTACAAGCATTCAGTTTGGCCTGATAGGTTATTCAGCCCGGCAAGTGTAACCTTTTTACTTTGGACTTACATGATTCAGGTAAACTGAACCAAGGCCTAAGTCAGGACTTACAAGCATTCAGCTTGGCCTGATAGGTTATTTTAAACTTGCCCTTCACTGACTAAGTTATGTCCTGAGCAGCTTAGAATACTCAGGAGAAACATAAGTCAGTGGGACGTCCGGATAGTCATCAGGATGGACCATCAAGTCTTTGGTCTTCACTTCAGTTCAGGCAATCTTCTACAAGGCTGACTCTGAACTTCTTCAGGACGAGTTGCGTTTCAGACTTCAGATAATTGGGTCGACTCCAATCTTCTTCAGTCTTCAACATGTTCCCCCTGAACTGAATCCCTAACCTGACTATCCTGAATACGACTATCCTGACTAACTGTACTTAGGCGAATTCATCAGGGATTTTGGGATCTAATCAAAACACTCAGATTGTCCCAACAATGCTCAGCCATTAGAAAAATCTCTTGGCTCTAAGTCTCGTTTTGAAATACATGAGTGATTTGTTCAGGTGTAAAGTGTCTGAATAAAGGAACATTTCACCTCATGGAACGTGATGGAATCACTTGGAATACATACTTATAGGTTTAAAAAGTGCTCATGGTGGAATCATGAAACATGATGGAATCACTTGGAATACATACTTATAGGTATAATAAGTGCTCATGGGATGGGATGTCCTAAAATCTTAATTTTTTCGGAGAACGTGAATACTCATAATTTTAGCTTTCTTGCCACACAATAATATACAAATGGAATGAAGTATTAGTAATAGAACATTGATGGAATCACTTGAAATAATACTTATAGATTTAATAAATGCTCATGGAATTTTAACATGTTAAAATTCAAGGAGAATGAGAATACTAGCTCGTAATTTTAGCTTAATTTCTTGCGGCAAAACAACAATATATAATTGGAATAAAATTATTAGTAATGGATCATGGATAAAATCACTTAGAATACATACTTATAGATTTAATAAGTGCTCATTGAAATTGAAGGAGAATACATATGTTATTACTTGTAATTTTAGATTTCTTCACCTCGTAAGTTTAGCTTTGTTGCGCCGCATAACAAATGGAATGAAGTAATTAGTAAAGGAAGATCGATGGAATCTCACTTGGATACACATATATACTTGTATGTTTAATAAGTGCTCATGGAGTGTCCAAACATCTTAAAATGAATTACGAATAGAATGAAGTAACTAATTAGTAATGGAATATTGATGGGGTGTAGGCACATCGAATGCTAATTTTCCCACCCAGACAACATACATAACTCTATCATCAGGCTAAATCCTGTGCACTGATGTTACCTTGCTTGGTTCTCTTTTAAATATATATATATAGGATCTGTTTACAAGATGAGCTAACAGAATTCGGAAAAATATATCTTTGAAGATCATTACTAAATATATCCTCTATCATCTCAAGTTTGACAAAGTAGTAATGGTACTTACTTCTGGAAACTTCCTTGGCAAGTTTCTTAGCCAAAGTGGTGTGGTGTGGTGTGGTGTGGTGTTCCCTGTGATGAAACCGGACATGAATGAAGCAGGCTCCTTCTTCTTGTGTGAAACTTTAATTCAAAATTTATTATGAAATGTTTTGCTTCACGCTCTCTGGTCTGGTCTGGTCTGGTTCACACCACAAGGCTGATTTGGATTATGTGTAAACATTATTCCTTAAACAGACATAAGCTCCAACCAAAGTATCATATGATGCTTCATTACACCATGGGAAAGACAATGTTTGTACATGCAATGCAACCCCTCCTCTTTTGCACCTTAAATGAAATCTAACAAAATCAATATTTGTACACCAAAACTCAAGCATACTTCTACACTTTGCGAGCCAAGGTCCTCTGCTTGGTTGCGTATTGAACAATTTTTTCCTCCACTGGTAGACCCTTGCGCCTCCGCACACTATCCACCAGTTTCCTAGCCGTATTCTGCACAACGCTGGACCCATCTCCATATTCTTCGATTTCCTCTTCCGTTTTAGGTACGAAAAACGGGTCCTCCCCAAGTGTTTCCCAGTGACTCAGAACAAGTAGCGCACTTGCTGCTCCAGACGTCCATCTTCTCAGCTCATCTGCAAAACCAAAGCTTTCTGAGACTGGAACGTATGCATGCACACTGAATAATGGTGACCCTTCTTGCATTTCTTCCTTCAACACTCTAGCCCGTCTCCGAGCAAGAACTGCATACATCGATCCTAAATGCTCAGTAGGAGTGTTCAATTCACAGAAGTAAAAAGCTTCCACTAGTCTAGGTTTCCTCTGGAGTACAGCTGCTCTACAAGCCTCCTTCACAGCCGTCATAACTTGCCCTGTGAAAACCCCGTATGGCTCCGGTTGATGGTCCTCGATGGGATTGGGAGATATGAAAGCTTCCACGACAAACGCTAGGCCCCACATTGGTTCATCACACAAAGGACCAGCTGAAGTAGCTATCTGAAATCCGGACAACACACTGCTCTCAAGACTCTCTGCTTCTCTTAACAGAGTTTCATCCACGGCTATAGATGATGATGATTCTGTTGATGTGTTACTTTTGTCAGCAAGACCTAATTTTAGGGATACATAAGGAAAGCCCCTGATAAGAACAGAACTTTCCATCTTCTTTCCTCTGCATGGAGTAAGAAGAATGTTGGGACCAATCTGTCTAGGACCCAATGCCCAAATCCTCTCGAAAATGTCTTTCCACATTGTTCTACACTTCTCAACTCGATCCCTCTCCATCTCCCCAGTTTCAGAGGAAAGATCGCTCTCCACAGCATCCATCATCCTTTTCTTGAGAGCTTCGATTGGATTCTCATCTTCTGCAATAATCCCCCTTGAGGTTTCCAAGCTCCTCAAAGCCTGTTCCGATTTGCCTCCTATTATATCTCCCAAAAGTTCAGAACTTTCATCAAGCAGCTTAGTAAGAGGCGTCGGAAGTTTCATGACCTGTACACGGACAAGACACCTACCATTTGCTGTTGTTTTCTCCACATAGTCAGAGCTTCCACTAAACCACTTCAGATTCTCCAAAATATTACCCTCGATCGTTTCTCTAAAAGAGACAAGGGGAGGAGAGACTTCCAGACTCACTCTTGCAAATCTCTCCTTCAGATCTTTTACGCATCTCTCCAGATGAACTTCTCCTGCAGCAGCAAGAACATGCTCCCCTCTAGCGGAAACAGAGACCTCAACAAAAGGGTCTGCACGATTTAACAAACGCAACCCTTTCATGAGAGCACCAATATCAGCAGGATCAGATGGCTCAACCGCAACTTTCAGCATGGGTGCAACTTGAAAAACCATGCTGGAGAAAGGCCAACAATTAACTGTAGATGAAAGAGTAGCACTCTTCAATATGTGCTGACTCAGCCCTCGTATGGCAACAATATTCCCAGCCTTTACAGAGTCAACAGGTGTCAATCCTTGACCCATCATCAGATACAACGACTGCAGCTCGGCTTCTTGGACATGCTTCTGCCTTGACTCCTTTATCAGTGGATCATGCAAGGCAGAAAGCACAAAAATCCTCTGTCCAGCAAAGAGAACCCCACTAAAGATCCTGGCAAATGCAAGGAAACATTCTCCCGACTCTCCTTCATCAGAAGAATTGTTCAGAATCTCTCCTCGAGGGAGCATTTTCATTGGCACCGCAAACATCTTGGAGACAAACACAACACATGGTGCAGCAGCACTGGGATTACAAGTCTCAACAGACTCCCTGACAAATTCTGCCTCTGAAAGCACATCAACGCTATCCCCAACGTCAAAAGTATCTCTTTTGGGCAGCAGTCTTGATATACGAAAAGACTGAGCAGTAACAGGATCAGGCATGCACTCGACCACCATAGACAGGATGGTGGCTGACAATGGAAGCCAACGGCTCATTACAGCTTGAAGCACAGCTTTAGGATCCTTATTTTGAAGTTCTCGTGAAGGTATAGATAAGTTAAAGGATTTGATTACCTTTTCAACATTTCCTCTATCCTCAAACACCTTCCAAAGGTAGTCCAGTATAAATTGTACAAACATAGGCTTAGCATTTGCAGTGTTTATTCCTTTCTTGCCCACAATCATCTTAGTCTTGGGAATAAAGTACCGAGGCCCCCATAAAGCCCTTTGTAAAGTAGCTGCGCTTGCGCCAAGCTTAGAAGCATAGATCTCTGCAAAATCACATATCCTAAATCCCCAGCCATCAAGGGCACAAGCAAAGACAACATTGCCTTTCTGAGGCTGGAATGTGTCCTCTTCGTCATCCTCAACAAACTCATAATTTTCGTAACTTGCATCACCAGATGGAGGAGCAACTGACAGCATGGAATCCACTTCGGATAAGTACTTTTCGGATTTATAAGCACTAACTATCCCATTAACCTCATGGATAATTCTCAGTAGTCTACTGTAAGCTTCCATGGGACTCAATTTCAACTCACATATAAGCCTGTCGACCTTATTCAAAACTAAACATGGGGTCAACTTCTCGATCCATGCTTGACGCAGTACAGCATGGGTCTGAATATGAACACCCTCCACAGCATCAACCAATACCAATGCCCCATCACTCAACCTAGCTGCGGTAGAAACCTCACTACAGAAATCCATGTGGCCTGGTGAGTCTATAAGATTAACGGAGTACTCCTTGAATTGCAGAGCAATGGAGGAGCTCTTCATAGTGATAGCACGACGTTGTTCCTCATCCAAGTAATCCATGAACCTAAGTTTGCCAGCTTGCTTTGGATGAAGTACTCCCCCACCGTATGAAGCAATTAAATGGTCTGCAAGAGTGGTCTTCCCATGATCAACATGTGCGAGGATGCAAATGTTCCGAATTGTCTTCTGATCAATGCTGGTTGATGAATCATCCTGAAAAAGAAAGAGGGAAGGGAGAAAGCTAGTTTTTAATCACCGGAGATTTAAAGCACTTTTTTTCAGTTACTACTGACATCAAACAACACATTGAATATACCCTCGATCATTCATCCTAGCCAGGCCTCAAACTACCAAAAGTTATTTAATTATAGGAAAATAGAAAGAATTCAATTTGCATCAACTAATCAGGTACAGTTCTAATACTTTACCTGTCTATTCTCCATGTCGGTTGCATCAATTGGAGGAGACATAGAAGTTGGTCCTTGTTCTTCTGAAACTTCCCTAATCTTGTCAATACTAATCAGTCATTATTTACTTCGGATATAATGAATATGTTCCAATAATTGTACTTCTCGGCGAGATACCGGTGCGGCGGTGAAGTTCCACCAGACGCTCTTCAGCGATGGAAAGCCGATCGGCGAGATTATACCCTAATTGGAGGCTCCATTTTTTATTTATTTTTTTTAAAGGAAAAAAGAAGCTCTATGATGAAATTGGGTTGGGCTCTCATTACATAAGCCCTACATTCCTATATTGGGCCATCAATTTATATACGGGCTTGGATATTTGCCCCCCAATGTTTAATTACTTCACCCCAATTTTCACTTCACCACTATAAATTTTCACTTCACCCCATTTAATATTTCAGTAATACCCATACTACTTAAAATTGAAAATTTTATTAATTACTTCACCCCCCAAACCTCATTCAAAACATTCCCTCTACACACTCAAAACAAACACACAAATTCAGAGACACACTCGTCGGAGTTGGGTTCACGCCGGAGTTGGGTGTTCACGCCGGAGACGCCGGAGAAGGGAGCCTTGTTCGAAACTACTGCTAGGTGCCATGGATAAACGTAGGTTTGTGCGAAAAAATTTTAAATTTTAGTTTTTATTGTTAATGGGTTCTATTGTGAATGGGTTAGTTAATTTTGTGTCTAAATGTTCAAAGTATTGTGTTTATTGTCTTGTTCGTTCGTAAATTCGCGAGTTGGTCGAGGTATTCGTGCGTTGAACCGTTCGAATCTGGTTTTTCGACTTTCTCATGTTTGTTCGGCCATGGGTTGTCGAACAAATTGGTAATTTTCGAATTAGGGTTTCGAACATTAAGGTTATGTTCGAATTTGGGTCGTCGGACAAAAATATTTTGTTCGAACTGTGGATGCCGAACAAAGTACATTTGTTCGAAAATTATGTTCGAACATTTGACACATGTTCGAACAATGGGGTCCGAACATTGTTGAAATGTTCATCAATAATTTTCGAACATATTTGCCTTGTACATCACTTATTTTCGAACATTTTGGGCATTTTCGTCAATTATTTTCGAACAATTAGTAATTTGTGTTCATGTTGTGTTAATGAATTGTAATTGTTTTTTATTTATAGGAAAGGATAGGACTCGACCAACTGCCTCTTACAGAAGGCGAAAACATCAACGTTCGGGCACACCTCCATTAATTATTGAGCCCGTACCGCAAGTGTATGAAGAGAATGATGACCCTCATCATCCGGATAATATTTGGGGAGCCGATATGTTCTCTTCACAAGAGTTGGAAGAGGGTGTGAATGAAGAGGACAGAGCAAATGAGGATGAAGAGGGGGTGAATGAGGTTGAGGAAGAGGGGGAAGAGGGGGTGAATGAGGAGGAACAAGAAGAAGGAGGACAAGATGAAGAATGAGGGCAAGATGTAGAAGCTGCTGCCAAAGAAGGAAGAGATGTGTCACAAATACCACTTCCTCCGCTTCTCGATGGATTTTATAGCCATGTAGCAAGTTACATTTGGGAGGGGACAGAGCGAGATGTGTTGAAGTGTCATAGCCACGTTAATAAACTTTTATTTTGGGAGGTTGATCCAGAAAAAGATTGTCGTCATTGGAAGGGCCTGTTTAAAAAGTCAAAATTATTGTCTTTGAGAAAATCATCATACAAGAATCCGAACAAGAACCTGATTACAGCATTCGTTGAGCGATGGCATCCGGAGACGAATAGTTTTCACTTCCCCTTCGGTGAAATGACTATCACCCTTGACGATGTGTTTTGCATTACTGGACTGCGAGTTGATGGTATTCCTGTGCAGTGCACGCGTGATGAAAAGAGAAAAGGACAAAGTGATTTGATTGAGTTATTGGGGGTAACAGCGGATGAAGCAAGGAAAGCTGTTGAGGGTGTACGTGGCTCGTCGGTGAAACTTAGTTGGTTGGAGGAAACTTTTTCCCCTATGATGGATTCAGAGGATGATGATAAAGTTTTATATGCTGCTAGAGCATATGTGTTGTACACGTTTGGGACCACTTTATTTGCTGATAAAAGTGGTACACGTGTAAACACATATTGGTTGCAGTACACAAGGGACATGTCTAAGTTTGGAGACTACGCTTGGGGAACTGCAGCATTGGCTTATCTCTATAGACAGTTGGGACAAGCTTCGCAGGTTAAAGTGCGCCAGATAGGTGGTTACTTGACGTTGTTGGAGGTATTAGACTAAATATATTATTCATTTATTATGATTGACATTAGTTTAATATATTAAACTTGGTTGACTTCGTTAAATTTTCAGGCTTGGATTTATGATCACTTCTCAACTCTTATTCTGCCTCCAAAAAATCTTGCATTTCAGTCAAGACCACCACTATCATGTCAATATGCACCTGAAGCACATACAGGGCCATGTATGGAACGTGTTCGAGCCTTCAGACGTAGTCTAGATGTCTTTCTTCCAACTCAGGTAATATTTTATTACTTAAAAGATCGAAAATTGAAATTGTGTCAAGTATTTATATTAAAGCATATGTTATTTTACTGTAATAGGTATCATGGACTCCATATAATGCCTTCAGGGATTTTTGTCCCTTTCAGCAAGTGTCATTTTTTCATGGGTGTATTATTTGTGATAATGTGGCTGAGCCGTATATGCCGGATAGAGTGCTTAGGCAATTTGGTTATGTACAAATCATACCTGAGAAGCCTCTTGCATCTAGGGCGAAAAGGAGTCGTTCCATGAAACCAAAGCGAGATTGGTATATTATGGCCGAGTACTATTGTTCTTGGGATACACATGTGTTGTCTGTCGAACGTCTTGGTGATAGCTGCAAGCACCCATGGCAAAGCGCATATGGCTATGATGAATGGTTTATCGATAATGGTCATCCAAGTGTTTCAAATCCTAACACTACGATCCTAATTGGTCCCGAACCTGCCCGTTCGACCCAACCGTGGGAGAGAATTGATGCTGCGAAGTATGAGTTAGGAAACTTGGTGGAAAGATATTATACGGACGATGCACTATCCTTAGATGAAGCCATCCAAAAAGTTGTTCAAGTCATGACTATTCTTACCGGACCAGAAGGTGGAAGTTCCTCTTCACGTGCCGGACCAGGTCGAAGTAGAGGTATGACAAGATCAAGAGCCAGACAAAGAGGCGGGGGTGTTAGGCGCATTGGATGACTTGTGCTTGATTATGTGTCGTTGGATGTATTTTGGTTTAGTTTAATGTGTGTATGAATTGTGCTACATGAATTGTTTTTTATGGTTTTTGGGTTGTGGTAAGTATTCGTGTGGATGTTTTGATTATGAATGTGTGGATGTTTTGATTATGAATGTATGGATGATTAATGATTTTATGGATGATTAATATTTTTATGGATGATTATGGATTTTAAAGTGTGTATGGCAAACATTTATGCAATTTTAGGTCACAATTTTCGAACATGTAGTGAAAATTAGGCTATATGGAAAAAAAATTCGAACAAAAAAGCTTTGTTCGACTTTTTTTTTCGAACAATAGCATATTGTTCGGTTAAAATTTTCGAACTTTTAATAGATTAGTTCACCCCCCACATTATCTCTTCACCACCCAATATAAAAAAATCATCGTTTCTTGCTGTATGGAAAAAAATTTCGAACAAAAAAGCTTTGTTCGACTTTTTTTTTCGAACAATAGCACATTGTTCGGTTAAAATTTTCGAACTTTTAATAGATTAGTTCACTCCCCACATTATCTCTTCACCACCCAATATAAAAAATCATCGTTTCTTGCTGTATGGAAAAAAATTTCTAACAAAAAAGCTTTGTTCGACTATGTTTTTCGAACAAAATCAAAATGTTCGAAAGTTTTTTTCGAACAAGGTGTTCGATCTTAATTTTCGAATACTACAGGTTTTTTCATACATAATTTTCGAACAAAACTAGTTTGTTCATAACTTTTTTTCGAACATTCTTCAGTTTTTTGGCCGAATTTGAATCTGTTCGAATTAAATTCATTTTTTACATTGGTAATGTTCCAATTCCATAGAAATAACTATAACATTTACATCCAATAACAACAAAATTTAGATCAAATAACCCAAAAAATGTACAATTCCATATAAAATAACCAAAACATACATCCAATAATCCAAAAGATATAGATCCCAAAAGATGTATATCACACATGATATACATCACAAAAAGATATACATCCCAACCAAATTTGTATCTAATGCTATGCTAATAGAATGGGAGTAAAAAGTTAATATATTCACCAACATAAACTACTTCTTCAAATCATATACACGACTATCATGGAACGGTTTCTTGAAAATGAAAGTTGTTTCCCATCCATTAGCAATTAGTCGATGAAAATCAATCCATGCACTGGCAATGGGAGGCAAAGTGACTCCGGCACCGAGGGTCACCTGTTCAATTTAAATTATGATATGAGATTACCATTATACAAATTAATTATATCAAATACCTGAGAAGTAAGTCAAATACCTGCACGAAGTGGTTATTGTTGACCAATGCCACACAAATAATCTTCGGGTTTCTGGGCAATTCGGTCCTTTGCGGTAGGAATGATAGTGATATGGTATTGCTTAGTGTAACAAACACTACATTATACACGGATGCAACCAAGTAGCCCATGTACGGTAATGTGAACCAATGCTCTTGATCTGCAGTATCAGTGAAACAATTAAGACTATTCATTGTGGTTGACACCGTATTTGGGACTCGAAAAACCTCCTTATATAATGCAATATTGTGGGATAACTCTTTCATCAAATCCTGCCTCACACGAGGTCATGCATCCTCACCAAATCCTAATAACCCCGCAACTGCCCGGAATCCACAATGGCCATCTCCCTTTACATTTTGGACATCAATTGCATACTCTTGGTATTCTAAAGGAAGCAGTGACATCAAATCTATTGCTGAAGAAGATCTCGAACTTCTCCGAGTCTACATACACAAATAATTAATTAATAATATAAAGCTAAACAAATTTATACATAATAAACATATGTAAATTCTTACCGGCAGCTTTTTGGGCCCTCCTGTCTTCTGATACTTTGGCAATGAGAAGGACTCGTCGATATTATAAACCACACTCTGCGATGGGAAACCACAACTATCAACTTGTGATTGAATATGTTCAAACAAACTTGGGTCTCTTTTCGTGGAACTTTCTGAGTCCTTTTTTTCCCACTTTTTTCCCTACTTTTGGTCTACCACGTGGATCGATTTTAACAGTCGGTTCAACGATGTTAGTAGTCTCTGGATTTGCCATCTCCTGCATATTTCTTAGATAGATCAATCTTCGACTCTCGTCAAACGTTTCGTACACCTTTGCCATATCACGTACAGCATCTTCAAAACGGTAGTCAGTGGCTTCCTTCACATCATTAATCAACACGGGCTTCATATCCAACTTCCTCCAAAAAGCATCAACGGCGTTCAAAGGTATTGGTTTATCTGCATATACATAATCTTCAATCTCGTGTCCACATGGTAAACCAAACGCCGTTCTCAAAATGTGGTTGCAATTACGTGCATCAAACCCTGGTGTTTTCACAACTTTGACTTCATCAAATAGCTTCTCCAAAGCGTATATAGAGACAAATCCACACAAACCATTATACAGAGTGCTTGAGAACTTATGTTGTGCGACATTCCTACTCTTCTCAAATGATGCCTTGATAGCAGTGTGACAAGCTTCGAAGAGAGTATCACACTTCACCCAACAAGTTTCAAAATTTCCTAAGGAGTTCCAAGCAATCTCTTCAAAGCAGAATGATGACTCTCAACCCTATATAGTCGAATATATACAATTAATACAATGTATAGAATAAAATAAATGTACCTAATAGAATGTTGAAAATAAAATAAATGTACCTATTAGTCGTTGTATTTCCATAGTGCATCAATTGATTAGTCCACGCCTTCACGAATTTCTCTTTGAATGGATTAAACCAATGATCAACCACATAATCAACTGGTTTTTCATCAAATTTGCACCGAAGGACTTGAAGGGCTTCTTCATATTCATTCTCAGTATGGGCATGGATAACCATATTCACTTGTTTCATGAAGGATTCCCATTTTTTCGCAGAGTTGAACTTCGGTTTACACTTAGCTAGAATATTTCTATCAATGTGCCAAGTACAAAGAAGATGATTACACTCTGGAAACTTTTGGCCGACAGCATTCATTAAAGCCAACTCTCGATCAGTAATGATAACAGATGGCATGCACCCTTCACCCAACATATCTCTCAGTACACCCAAAGCCCAATTGTAGTTCTCCTCTTTCTCGGCCAATAAATACACAGATGCAACAGAAAACGTCATTCCAGTTGACGTGACACCAACTATCTCCAAATACGGCAATCTGTACCTGTTTGTCTTGTATGTACAATCAATCAATAAGACCTTTGGAAAGGCACGCACCAACTTAATAGATACAGGGTGAGAAAAGAACAATTCTTTCAATGTGTTTGTCTCCTCACATTTTTGTAAGAGTGAAAGTAATCATTCTCAACAAACTGGCTCATCAAGTATTGCAATTGTGATCTTCCACAATATTGATTAATCTTGTGCTTTCTCCTAGCATTGTAGATCGTCCGAATGGTAGAAGAGTTGGTATTGTTCTTCGCCTTCAGAGCTTTCAAGACATTCTTCGGAGGTGCATTGCATTTTGACATATCAATGACAAACGCCTCCTCTCTGGCAGATAAACGACCCATGAAAGAATGACCCTCGAAATAGTTGTTAATTGGATGATTGTGAGTTCCACATTTCACCTCTAAAGTCCATTGAAACTGAACTTGCTCTGTTCCTTTCAACAGAAATGGACAATTACATTTTTTGGAGCCTGTATCTTTTCCACTAGGTTGATCTTCTTCAATTATCGACTCATTCTTCATTTTCTTTGGTGGATGATACTTGCCCTTACGCTCACAAGCTAATAACACACGAGCCTTTCTCTGACCGGATCCACTATCAGAGCGCTTGATTGATATCACCATTTTATTTTCAATACCAACTCTGCGTACCCAATCAATAAGTGCATCACGAGAAGGAAAGATATTCATGTTCGTGAAAACACTCGTGTAGTCCATAATAATTTCACGACACATTTCATCTCCATCACCCTGAACATAAAAATAAAATCTGAACAATAAGTAACTGATCGAAAATAAATCATTAAAAAAATGTATATGTTCGAAAAAAAAACATGAACAATTCCATAATGTTCGAAACTTTGTGATGAACAATTCGCCAATGTTCGACTCCTGCTGATCGAACATTTTACTTTTGTTCATAAAAAAAATTCGAACAATTGCAATATGTTCCACACACCAGATTCGAACAAAACCTTCAATTTTTCGAAAATAAAAGGCGCGAAATCAGTATTCACAACACATATTCCTTCCTACAACATGTATAATACTCAAAATATTGCAATACACATACAAAATCATAAACCCTTGCTCTTTTTTAATGTTTCGAACAAAAAAATCACAAAAATACATGAATAGGGTTTTAGAATAAAATATCTAGGTTGTACATAATATTTACATGAATATGGGCATCCCTCTCATCATCTTCTGACAACACCATCTTGTGCAAATGGATGTTCGACGGTTCTACCAGAATAACACGTTTTGTTCGACGTGAATGAAGCAGTTTTTCATATGGAGATGATTGGGGTGAACTGATCTACTAGTAAATATGGAAAATATATCAAAAGGGTACTTTGGTCATTAAAAAATATTTTGTAGGGAAAAAAATTGATGAGGGGGTGAAGTAATTAAACATTGGGGGGCAAATATCCAAGTCCTTTATATACCCCTTTCAAATTTATTAGATATCCCTGCTCAAACTACATTTATTTATTTTCAAAATATTTTTGTTAAAATTTACTCAATATTTCAACAAAAATATATGAAATATATATGAAAAAATCTCAAAAAAAAATTGTTAGTAACTATTTGTCGAAATTTAGTTATCTTTTCAATAAAAATGTTTCAAAAAAAATATATGTATATTAAGAGAGTGTATCTAATAAGTATGGAGGGGTATATAGTCTGGTCCTTTAAATTAGCTTAGGCCTGAACCATATATCCCTCCATATAGGGGTGCACAAATGGTTCAAACCATCAAGTCCTCTGATTTTTGTAACCGGATCAAAATTTATGGTTGTCTCGATCTTTCGAACCATCTGTTTCTATCCAAACCGCCGGTTCAGTCAATTTTTTTTACATTTTTTTAAAGATTTTGGAGATTTGACTGCATATTCGATCTAGATTAACTCTCTTATTCACCAGGTGTACCGTGCAACTCAAATGTATTTTTAAAAAATTACACCATTTATTACTGAAAAATTACACAAATTATTACTGAAAAGTTACACTGTTCATGTGTGACTTTTCAGTAGTATTTTGTGTAATTTTTTTAAAATGAACTTAAGTTGCACAGTGTAATTGGTGCATACAAAACTAATGCATTTGGTCTAAGTATTTAACGCTACATGTAATGTCATTTCTCATTTGACTTCGAATTGATTCATTGACACTTATGCACCCACTCATATTCGTATGAATCGTGCACTACTAATGGAAAAGTAATGCTACCTCCGTCCCCCAAAAGTTTGCAGTACTTTTGGGGGCACGGCTTTTAAAGAAAACTGTAATGAGTAAAATGTGTATGGTGGAGATTGTGAGGTAAAGATTTTAAAGGTGGAAATTTAAAATAATGTTTCCATTTTGGGAGTGTGCAAACTTTTGTGGGACAAATTAAAAAGGAAAGTATGCAAACTTTTATGGGACGGAGGTAGTAGTTGGTAATGGTGTTTTTTTCCATTTCCTTTATCGATTAGCAAGCTCATTATAATTGCTTTGAACTACAAGTGAATCGATAATTATATCAAAATTGATATTTAGCAATATTTTGCGATATATCCACGATACTTTGTAAAAATACCTTGTACCATAATATCCATATTCGCATATTCAAAATTTGCGATATATCAGCGATATATCGCGATATTTTCATCCTTGGCTATATGCATGATTCTAATACTACCAAATTTCTAATTATTTTATATGAGATTTCATTCGAATGTGTTTGACAAAATATGTTGGTAAATACATTTATGATCTATATCATTAAAGATGATATATCCTTTAAAGTTCTTAGACTAAGTTTATCTGAGACCGGGCGCGGCTAAATGACAAAAAAATGAAAATGAAAAAAGAAACGGTCGACGACCTGTGATGTGACACAACACACCTTCTCAAATTTGGGGGACCAACCAATGGTTGACACATGTCAACTTTTGATTGGTTCTCCATATTTTATATATAATGTATTTTATTTAAAAAATTATTAATTAAAAAAATATATATATACCAAAATTCATATTTTTTCATTCTCTATAAATAGAGACCACTCTTGATATATTTTGGAGCACATTAAAAATTACTCTTTTTTTCACATTAAAAATCACATATTCCAAATTAATCAAGTTTTAATTTTAATTTTGTGTAGTAATCTTTTTTCATGTTAATTAAAAATTATTAGTAAAAAATATATTTATTAATTAATTTTAAAATAAAAAATAATTATTGATAATATATAATAAATAAAATAAAAGAATAATGAAATGATATAATATTAGTTAACCTAGGTTGGATGAGTTGCTGATAAAAGTAAAATAAATGGATGTATGGTAGGTTGTGTGGATGGATGAGAGAGAAATAATATTTAATTGAGGGACCGGGTTGTCTGGGTTGCTGATAATCATAGTCTTAATGAGGACAATGCAACTTGTGTTACACAAATTATAATAAGTAATGTTACAGAGGACTTGACACAACACATATCCCCAAAATTCCTTTACTTGCATGAACAAGAGTGCATAGTAATGACAATTTGATATATCTATTTACTAAATTCATTTCTACATTTATTTAAAAAAATATGTCCATGGTATTGGAATGTCGCAGCCTTGAAAGACTGATGTCTTCAGGGGAAGTGACAACTTTAAAATAATCTTGAAAATTAAATTTCGAAGATCAATTATTGTACTCTCTTCCCCTTTAACTAAGTTTATCTCACTATATTATTCTATCGAGATTTTAACTAAGCATGAATATCAAGGAGTAATGTGCAAGAGAGAATGTTATAAATATATTAATATTGTGGACATTACTTATAAATTAAGTAGTTTATTGGGCTTAGAACCTAATAAGCTTTTAGGATTAGATATATTTATTATTCCCTCTGTCCCGTAGGAATTTGCACACTTGTCTTATTCGAACATCCCACACAAATTTGCACACTATTAAAAAAATATTGATTTGTGTGCACACTCACAAATATATACACATATTTATCCATATGTCACTACTTTATATATAAAACGCATTTTTCTTAAAAAATGTGTCATTCCGTAGGGTGTAAATTCCTATGAGACAGAGGAAGTATATTATATGTATACTCCAGTGTGTTTTGTAGAGCGGTGCGGCAGTCATGAACAGCAGTGGCCATATGATAGAGTGTATTTGTAAGGGTACTTACAGTCATTGTATGTTTTTTTATAGGGAAAAATACAAAATGGTTCAACAAATTGACAAAAATTACATATTGGTCCTGTGTAAAAAAAATGCTTACGTGCAAAAAAAAAATACTGCAGTGCAAATTTTTTGAACTAATTTATAAATATAGTAATTTTTTTGAACCAATATGTAAGTCAGTCCTTTATAAATGAAGTTAGTGTATTTGCTAGTAACCGTGGCCTAAAATGAAATAACCACGCCCAAATAATAAATGGAGTGCCCAACGTCTGACATATTAAAATTGAGCTTATAATGGGCCAATGTTAATTGATTGGCCTAGTTTATTTTGACCCCATATCATATGTATACCCATAGATTATAAAACTCAACTATTGTTTAGTACACCCCAAGTAATTTTTTTAATAAACGCTTATTTCTATACCAAAAAATTTAAAACATTTCATTTAAAAAATTGAGTGGACATAATTTCGATATTTTCTTTTCTGAAATCATGCCTTTTTATCTGAAAAATTGGAGTTGATTTTTTAAAACACGAAAATTGAAAACTGTGCAAAACCTTTTTCAATACATCATTATACTTTCTAAATCATATTTTATTCATAAAACATATATAAATATTTATAAGAAATAACACATAAAAGTATGATTATATGGCAGACTATTTTTTATTTTTTGTATAGCTCATAATCAATATTGTGAACTAAAAAAAAATTACTGTAGATGAGTGTATTTACTGAATTCAATAAACTAAAGAAAAAAATATTTTTTATTTGTATTTTTAAAAATTAATGAATTGTACTTTTAAAATACTGGGGTCTCGATAACTTGGCCTAATACAAGCAACGCACCATAATTATGTTAACTGCAAAATAAAAATTTATGCACATATTACCAATAATCAAAAGTTTAACATCAATTGCCATGATTATACACATATCGTGTTCTCTACCTCAACAACATGATTTTTTTTTTTTAAATATTGGTCCCGAAACGAATATAATCAATATATGGTGGGGGAATACACTGATATCAAATTTTCCGAATTCTCAGAAAATGCTCTTTCAACACCCAGTCAAGAAGATTCTGATGTGCTCACTGAACTGACAGTTTCAGGGACAGCAGAGACAAGTCAGTCAGGAACCAAATAGGCTGAGCATTAAGAACTGTGCTCTCGGAAGCTCAGTTGAGATAACACACCTACTGACCGCTCAGAAAGCTAGTCAGTTGGATAGCTATCTCAGTAAGCTAGAGTTACATACGGAAGTGAGCCCTTAAATTTCTACAAGTTTTATGTTAAGAAAACCGCTTTCCGTTTTGCTTAGAAATAGTTGTTAAGGCTGGTGCACTGATTAATGCTCAGGAGAATTGATTCCTCCTGAAGTTGTAAAACTTATGTTGAATGCTTAGTTCAATATGAATGATAATTATGATCCTGAACAGTAAATAAATCAGCACTCAGGGGCGCTTTTAACGTGGTTCGGAGATAACCAACTCCTACGTCCACGGTCTGATTTAACAGGAAGCAATCCTCTTCCACTGAGGATTGGAGCTTGTTTTTAACATGCTAAGGTGCACGAATAGCCTCCTTCCTCTCTAAGGAACTCGACCTCTGGGCGTTTTACAAGTCTCAGTCCTTCCCACCAACCTACTCACAAACTCAGGGGTTTGACTTTCTAGTTTCCAACTAATTTTGTGATAATCTTTGCTAACAAAACAAAGCTAAGGATAAGGATTATCACTCTAAGCAAAATGCAAATTTTAATCCTACTACAACACTAGGGAAATTTGAATTGCAGAGTGTTGATTGAAGTATGCTTTGAGCACTTGGATTCTGGAGATTTCAATCGCTAGGAATTTTCCCGTTTGCCTTGAATGGGTGCAAGACATTATGTATTTATAGGAGAGATTCAAAATAGATTCGTTGGAGGAGATCTTTTCGAATGTTCCTATATTAGGTAGGTGCAGGCAGACCTCGTACTTGATTTGACCTTTCTCATACTTATTATGAAAATTCTCTGATTTGACACCTGCATTGTCAGAGAACATTAAATGCGGCGCAGACTCCGTACATACGTGTCGCCTCCTCACTGGCTGTTTGTTCAACGGCTAGTTCTTGATGCGACTTTATGCTTCCTCGTACATTTAGAACTTTGAGTCTTTAGTTCTTTACTTAGAATAAATGTTTGTCTTATTCAGAGTTGCTGACATTCTTTTTGTCCTCAGACGTTAACATTTAAGAGTGTCAGTTAACTCTCATTGCTTCAGTAACCTTTTCTATCAGGAACTTATGAGTGTCAGTAAGAGAATACTCAGCCTGATTACTCAGGCTACATCCGCCCTCATTGAGTGAGTCCTGACCTGAGCATGCTTAGAGTACTCAGTAGGAACATCATCAGTGGAAACTTCACACTATGCCAAAATTAGCTTACGACAACGGAGAAAAGATAACGGGTATTGATTCTACCCGTTGTCTTAAGTTATAAACCCGTTGTGTTATAAATAACCGTTGTGTTAAATTTAAAAAGGCACTGAAAGACAACGGGTTTAATCCAGCGTTGTCTTTTCCCGTTGTCGTAGTTTTTTTTTTTAATAAATTAATAGAGGTATAAATAAGAAAAAATCACGTCTCTTCTTCTCTACCCGCACAGCGTACACTTAGAAAAAACTCACGTTTTGAGCTCTCAATGGGTTAGAGATTTTCTCTCTCTAGAAACATGCTCTCTAGAGACACCCATTTTCTGGTTCTCTCACCTTCTGATTATCCGCTCAATCCGATTGTTCCATACCAGTTTTTGGAAATTTCAGCCTCATTTAATTCTCCTTTTGAATTAATTAGGCTCGGTTCTTTCTATTATTTGTCATTTGTGACAAATTTTAGAATTCTATTGTGGGTTTGTCACACTTTCTCCGTCTGCGATTCTAGGGTTCGTCGCTCTCCTTGGCCGCGCTGCACGTCTGGCTTCTGTTTTTTCTGGGGATATCTCCATCCCGAGTTCCTTCTCAATCTTCATCCTTGGCTCGTGGGTCTCCTTCCGTTCCGTCAAAAGTGGAACTAGGGCTCGCGTTTTTATCCGTCAGGCTGGGTTTGGGGTCGATGGCCACTTCCGGTGGCTGGGTTTTCATGGGTCCTTCTTTGGTGAGTTTCTACCCAAACCAATTTCACCCTTCCACCTTCAGTTATGGTGGGATGGGCTCAGGCCGATTTACCCTTCAGGGGTAGGTTTTGTGCACTTTGGCAGATTTCCTGCCTCTGGGTTTGTTAAGCCTTGTGTTGGGGAACTTTACCCATATCGCTTCAGTTGGCTCTCATTTTGGTGGTGCTGGGTTGTGTTCGCATACCTTCTCCTCATTCCGAGGCCATTATGCTCGTGGACCTACTGCTGCTGGTCCGCCCCTCCTCTGTCTTGAGCGATTTGGGCCTCGATTTTAGAGGCTATTTCACAGATGGAAGTTCCGACTTAAGCCCTTAGGAAGGTAACTTCCCATTCTGTTACTTTTCTTATTTAGGTCTTTCCAGGCTATGCAATTAATTGCTTGTCCGGGGTCCTTCTGGTTTGTGTGTTTCTTGAGGTTTGGTTTCCGTTTGTGCCCTTTGGGTCTCCCCTATCTCACCTTGTGTTGAGAGTTCGGTGTGTAGGTTTCATTTTGGGTCTGGTCGATTGCCTTGTCACACCATTCTCAGAATTTACTCTTTGATTTGTTAATTGTTGCACTTTGCGCTGCTGGTTGTATTTCTGGTACCTTACGTTGTTGCCCCTGGTTTGTTACATCATTATTATGATGTTGAAACAAGGGATTCTTGTTGGGAAGCATTATAGTCTTTTGTTTTCTTAGATAATGAATGCTTTTATATCATAGGTAGCTGCTTCTGTAAATACTCTAATGGAACTACTGAAGATGGGTGCTTTTGTTTCACACTATGTTCTTTATTTGTGTCTAAGGTTTATTTGCTGCCTTACTACCTTTTCTTTTATGTGATTGCGGATGCGCCTAAGCACTATAACTTAATCAATTCTTCTACTGAAAGTGTTCTATATACTTTAATTTCTTGCTCCCCAATAGCACTTTGTCCCCAAGTAACATGCTTTTTCTGTGTCATGGAGCATCAAGATTCAATAGCTCCAGCAAGCTCCATGCCTCTTGCCTTAGAGACAGCAACAACAGCAGCCCTACCAATCTCTTTTGCTGCCCCATTTATGATCACCTCAACATTAAACACCCATAACTAATAATTAGTTTTTGGATTATCAAGACATAAGATTAATTTGTGGATTTGGGGTAAACCTTATTATTGCTCTGAGGGGGCTGCATACTGCAATAAACACTACAATATTTGTAAGCTTTGTAGTTTGTGGGATTGAATTTGCAGCTCAAGCTGCCATATGGCCGCTGCTAATGCTATAATAATTTAATTTTGTGCTTATGCTTCACTTTTCTGGCTTTCCCAAGATAAGGAAGGTGTGTTTGTTCCACTGTTGGGACTGTAATAATTACTTGTGCTACTCATTTTATTATTTCTCTTATACCATATTAATGATAATGTATCTCATTTTATAATAGGACTCTTTAAATTTTTTAAAACTTCATGGTTGAAAGGTTAATACTCTTTAAATTTTGAAAACTTTGTGATAGGAAGCTTAATACTCTTGGAATAATTCTATTTTCAAATTTGTGCTTACTGGATGCTTATGGGGTTACACCATTGGTTTAAAAAGAGGGTGATTTCCTATCTAGATTATGTATTTGATGTTAATTCTCTTTTAATTCCACGGAAGTGCATTTGCTATTGCTTGATGAAGTAAACTCGTTTTGAATATCCAGATTTTACTAGCGTAAGTTGTTTGAATATATAGCTCGTCGCAGGTAAATGTAATCATTAGGTTCATTGACATAATTCTGTAAATAAATCAATCATAATTAGTCATCATGTTCTTCTCCTTGGCTGGGTTGTGAGTCCAAGGCCATGATTAAAAAATAATGATAAAATTCTGAGTTATTTTAAGTTATAAAAATCTAGAGTTTTTCATTACTTTGAGTTACGATAAATAATGATAAAATTCTCACTCTCCATTGTATCGAATAATAAGTTTATCATGTTGTTTTGATAAATTGTACTTGAAAACATGGTATATATCTGGTGTCTTTTATTTGTTCGACGAAATGCCTAATAGAAAAAAGTCTATTTGTAACCATGATTTAGGGATATTCGTAATTTGAAGAATATGAAAAAAGAATATAATGTTTCATTTGTTTAGTTTATTGTACAGCTGCAGCGCTGTTTCAAACTGGTGTATGCTTGTTTATATTTTCTTGTAGTTGCTGCAATGCTTCATTAACATTGTCCTGTTCATCGGACCTAACCGTCGGATACGAGTTGAGGTTAGTCTGTATAAAACTGCTACCCAACAAAACATACATTAGTCATGCTGCTAATTATATCAAGATTATTGTTTCAGGTGCTGCAAAATTAGATATTACAATTGTAATATGAGTGAATCTTGTGTATTTAGTATCCTATAATGGTTAATGACAATTATTTCATGATAAAAAAGACAAATTGTGGACAAACAACAAAATTACCAGGTTAACTAAGAGAGTGTCCACTACTGGGGATGTTACAGTTCATAATAAATGTTTGTGTAAGAGAACCTATCATGAAAAAAAGGAAAAATGCTTCTTTTAGTACGTTCCACAGCATAATTATTACTTAAATCGGGGAAAGAACTTACAGCAGTAGATGGTCGCTCAATTGTGTGTTTCATTTGATTTCCTTTCTTTGAAGTGAAAAATGAGTTTTCATTCGTTCCTGGTTGTTGATGTGAAATATAAATGGTTGTAGATTTATGTGAAGTGATGTGTATTTTGGCCTCACAACTTTACTTAGTAAACAACATGGTTAATTTATCAGATTAGCACACTGACGAATTGTTTCTCTTGAAGGTATGTTATCCCTTTTATTTAAACCTTGATGAGTGATCTTTTTTTTCATTTGAATTGTCTTTATTCATATTGACTGCAACTTTGAAGCTAAACTTAGAATTTTCAAATATCACTCACCATTATAGGAATCTTTTGTACCTCCTCCTTCACTTGTAAGGTGACAATAGTCTTTTGTTCATTTAAAGAAAAATACTGTTACATATACTTCTGAAAAGGTGACAATCAAGTTATGCATATTCTTACTAAAAAAAAAATTCCTTGGATTATTGAGTAGCTAATTTGTCATTTTATACTAGCTATTGTTGCTTGTTAAATTTAAAAACAAGACTGGGTAATTATTTTTTGTTATTACATATGTGCATGTTTGATTTCAGAAGAGAAAAAATGCCAAGATGGGGGATGCTAAGAGAACTTATTGAAGATTTAGAAAGTATGTTGTAGGTGGCTCCTCACTTGATCTCAGTTAATTTCTTTTTATGCGTGTAAAAAATTATTTTCTAATCATCATGTATATTAATTAGACCATTATTAAGATAACAAAGAAAAATAATGCATGAAATATAATCAAGGTATGTAAAATTTTATGTATTTTGTATTCTCATAATTATGATCAAAATGTGTTTAACGAGTTTTTTACTAACCTAGGCACCTAAGTAACCCGACGGGGAGTAATGTGGTTACTTTATGCTGCGTTACATGAAAGATATAATTGAGTTTGATGGAGTTGTGGAAGTGGATTCGATGCGATTAGTGGTAAGAATAGTTTATGTTGATGATATTGTTATTTTTTTGTCTTTAGAATTTGTCTGATTATTGAGTTATGTGGTATATGTTTATAAACGTCACAAGTGCTTTCTATGAAGGAGTTGATAGTTTTTTTATTTTTGTATGATTGGTCTTACAAGAGAACATTTGAAAATCTGTTCAATATGTGATTCTGCATTCTCTTTTCTGCCTATAGAAAGATATATCTTAGACATTTATTAAAAGCTTTTACGATCTTGTTATTGAGTTGCTTGTGATCTATTTATAAATTTTACAACAAGTAATTATGTGCTTCCTGTGAAGGAGCTGATTGCTTTATGAATTTTACAGCAAATAATGTGCTTCTTGTTAAGTGTATCATTATTCATCAGTTGATTTTAACCATCATTTACTCATTTTATTGTTTGTATTTTAACAGTTTCCACAGAAGAACTACTCTAGAAAAGAAATTGATGATGTGCGGGAGGAATGGGCTATCTGAGTTTCTGAATACATGGACAACTTACTAGAAGTGGTCAGAAGTTGAAGTTGATCGATTGCATTTTTATTATTTTGAACATGTTGAAGTTGGAAGATTTGAAGTTGAAGTTGGAAGATTAGAAACATGTTATTAGAATTGGAAGATTTGTCGAAAACTATGTATGAATTAATGTGGTTTTTGAATTGTGGAGATATTTTATGATGATTACATTCCTATTGGTTCTTAATTTATAGCATGAAAAATATCTATATATAATATTAATAAGCTACGACAACAGAAATAAAAAAATGTAAAATATAGTTTTGACAATGAGTATATACCGTTGTAAATATTTAAGACAACTGGTATAAAAAGAAAAAATTACGGACAAAATGTGTTGTCGTAGGTATTTACCACAATGGTTTTAAAACTCTATAACAACGATTATACACCGTTGTCGTAAATACTTAAGACAACTGATATAAAAAGTAAATATTACGGATAAAATACGTTGTCGTAGGTATTTACCACCACGGTTTTAAAACTCTATAACAACGGTTATACACCGTTGTCATAAATACATAAGACAACGGGTATAAAAGGTAAACACAATGGGTATTCACTGTTGTCATAAAAACATAAGACAACGGTGAAAAACCCATTGTCAAAAGTCTGGACCTACCACAACGAGTCGATCCACAACGGTGGAAAAACACCCCGTTGTCGTAGCCCTTTTCTGGCATAGTGTCAGGATGATTTCTCTCAGCTTTAGGACAATCTTCAGGTTCTTTAGGATTAGTTTCAGGACAGTTGTCTTCAGGACGAACTGGTCCTTCAGGATTGGATACCTTTCAGACTTCAAATCTTAGGGACGTCTCCTTCAATCTCCAGTCTTCTGTGCGTTCTCCCTCAACTAATACCTATAAATAGAAAATCTATTCTAACCTGACTATCCTGAATTCTATCATCCTGACCGACTATACATAGACAAATCATCAAGGAGTTTTGAGATCTAATCAAAACACTCAGATTGTGTCCCAAAAAAAAAACCGGCCAAAACATAGGAATTCACAGACACAAGAACTGTACAAGGATAAAAATTAAGTTTACGAACTGAAAAAGAAAATTGTGACAACTGATGTGCTACTTCATTAGTGATTCTTCTAATCCATCTTTAACTCACCACGTCAAAATCCTTCAACAACTATTTAATATTTTTTACCAAAACTCCAAAATAAGACTGATCAATGTCTTGTCGACCTAACACCATCACTAAAATTTGAGATTCTGTCTCAATTTCCAGGCACGAAACACCTTCCCCAACTGCTAATTCGCCCCCCCTCTGGAGAGCCATTGCCTCCACCTATTCTATTGTATATCTGGTCTTCCAAAATTCAACAAAACTCTAAGCCACAGACTCTGGTTCATCTCGTAGAACTTCTCCACACCTCGTTCCCAAAGTCTCTTTTATAGCTGCATCAATATTCAACTTCATATTTCTATATCAGACGGCTCGCATTGGTGACTTACCAACCTTTGTTTCACTTCAATCATCAATCACTTGCAACCTCTTCTATACCCTGAATATTATGAGACCGTCATATATATCAGCTAAATATTCAACACCCAAGTTTGTGTCCTCAAAATAAAATTTGTTGTTCCCAAACCACAAAACCAATTAGAACACCACAAAAAGAGCTTGCACCTCTTTATCCAAAACCAAAGCCACCTTCACACACCATTCCACAATTGAACTCGATTCTACCCCCAAAAATAAAGTCATACAACCAGCGAACAAGCCGAAAAACTCCGAGCATATTTACACTTTTTTAAAAATATGTAGCTCATATTCTACATCATTGATAACAAAGTGGATCAACATCAACCGATTTACAGACCAAATTAATTGAGACTGGACATTACTCAACACTTTCCAAAAGAAAACTCGTATTTTTTGTGCCACCTCTGGATCCGAAAGACCGCTCCACCTCTTCCTCTTATTATTCCTCGTACACCCCATCTTTTAGGGTATGTTTGTTTTGGGATCTAGGTGTGTATAGTAAGTCATGACTTCGAAATCATGCGATGTGAAAATCTTGACGAATAGTAAAAATATGTGTTTGTTTTGGGATTTTGGTAGGTCAAATTAGAGTGTGATAATGATTGATATTATATGTATAATAATAGGTATGATAGATATTTTATGATCGTTATATTAGAAAGAGTAATAATAGGTATTTTTTTAGGTGTGAATTGAATTTGGATGTGAAATTCGAATGTTAAATCTCAAATTCGTATAGGACGTAATCGTAAAATTCTACGTCATTCAAATGTTAAATCTCAAACTCGTATAGAACGTGATCTTAAAGTTCTACGTCCATTCGAGCGGGTCCAAAAAAAAAATACCCTAGACTATCATTACTACCTGGGGGGGGGGGGGGCGGGGGGGCGGAGTCTTTATTATTTACAAAAGGAAAATGGTTTGTTTAACTGGAGCAAAAATTACATTACAATTATCAATTAATTAATAATATTCCCCCGGTAGTGGTAGGCAACGGCCATAGCTGTCTCCAATTCGAATCTTCTCCATTAATCTTTCTCCCCAGTCCAGTCCCTTCTGATACGCAATCTTTCTCCGTCCTCTAAATCAAAGCAGTAATTGGTTGATTTTTCCTTATCGTTAGGTTGTTGATAGTTTGGAGTAGTGCTATGGCATGCCCTACGGATGCCTTTCTCTACAACACAACTCAGTGCGCCTGCAACCCGGGTTACCTATTCAATTCGACCGCCAACACCTGCACCCTCTTCTCCGAGCACGGCCCGTCTCTGGTCTTGAGCACCGGCGTCGACTACGGCTCTGCCCTCACCTTTCCGGCTACTATTTTCTCTTTCGATTCGATCAAGAAGTTTACTCAGTCGCAGGCCGTCTTTCTGGAGGCCACACTCGTGATGCTCCTCTGTTGGCTCAGCTTCTGCCTTCTCCTCCGACTCTTCCCCCTCGCCTCCGATGGCCGCTCCCTCTCCTTCAAGATCCGCTGGTGGATTAGCCGCCTCGATATCTCCTTCGCCACTCGCCACTGGCTGCATGATCAGAGTCCCCTCGTTAAGCGTAAAACGGAGCTTGGAGGGACTTTCTCCATTGCTAGTTGGATACTCTTCATTGGCTTGTTTGCTGCGTGAGTAGAGCTTTCCTCATTATTAAGCAATTTTAACATCTGTCTGTCTGTGTATTTTGTTTTCCAAACACAAATTTTTACTACCATTACTAGTCGGCATTCTTAATTTTTAAGCAATTAATAGATTCTTTCTATCATCTGTCTTTGTATTGTTGTGTACAATATGTGAACAATCACGACTATAGTCTACAGGTTGCTCTACCAAACCATATCCAAGAGAAGTGTGGAGGTGCATAATGTGAGAGCCGCAAATGGGCCTGATTTGGTATCCTTCATGAATGACTTGGAATTCAACATTACTACCATCTCCAGTATGAGCTGTGCCCAGTTACGTGGTCTAGGCACTATAGTCACTGGGAATCCACTATTCATTGATCGCAGAGACATTCCTCTCTCAACGTTTGCTAACTATTCTTGTTTAAACACCACTGCAGGGCCAACTATAACTATTAATTGCAATAATTGTCGCCTTTTCAGAGACTTTGCTTATGTCTCTTGGCAGTTTGTTGATCTTCCTAACAATCCAGCGACTGCTGTTGGATTTCAGTTTAACCTTACTGCTAAGAAAAATGACAGGAAGCAGCATATGAGCTTTGTTAGTGGGACTCTGAAAAATTCCAGTGTTTTTGATGACAAACCAATTACATATCGAGGGGCTGTGCCTAACATTCTGAAATTCAACTTATTTCCTAGAATATACCACAATTTGCATGACTTAAAGCTCATCCAGCCTCTGTTCCATGATTTTCTTCCTGGTTCATATTTTGGTGATGTGAATCGGCTTCAAGCATCACTACAGAACTCCAGAGATGGACTGATTAACACTACATTGTGCATCAGTTTCCTGTCTTCATATATTGTTGAGATTGACAATCAGAATATTTTAGGACCTGGTGAGTTATTTCTTTATATTTACGTGTTGCATCGATTTTTATTCTATTTTCTTTTGAGATGCATCATTTGTGTCCTTCTACCTTTTATCTTCTATGACATCATGTTGTACTTTGTGATACGGATCTTGGCTATAAGATGGGCAGAAGATTATCCTGAGGAGAGCATCTTGATCTTGTTGACTTGCATGATTAATACTCCCTCCGTCCACAAATCTTTTTCCCATTTCTTTGTGGGCACGGGATTTAATGAAAAGTAGTATTATATTGAAATGATAGATAAAGTAAGGGAAAAGTAAGAGTATTGTGGGGCCCAAAATTTTATTGTGAGTGTAGGTTGTTTCCAAATAATGAAATGGGAAAAAGTTTTGTGGACAAACAAAAAAGGAAAGTGGGAAATAATTTGGTGGACAGAGGGAGTACTAGTTAACTCATATCCTTGCACCATTGACTCTATCAATTTGGTACGACCTGCCATGACCAACACTGAGAAGGACCCATGTGTTTAGAGACGTTAGAGAAGGGTCTTGAAGAGGTGTGGGTGGAGATTAGTAAACTCCAACCCTGTCTTCCAATGAGGCACAGCTGCGCCCGTTTCATCAGTAGGCTCCGCCCCTCACACTGACTGTTCCCTCACAAGACTCTGTGGCTCTAAGGTGCCTCCCCATTTTTCCAACATTCTGTAGTGAGCATCCAATGAGCAGAACAGTTTTTCAGTCACAACCAATGCAACCAAAGTGGAATTGGCATTTTTGTCAATTGTCATGAATGGTGTGGTGCTGGACTGGATAAATACAATAAGTATTTGGATTTGCATTTTGTGTTTCAAATGTATGGAACCTTCCCACCCATTCCATAGGTGCGAGAGTAAGTGTTATGACTATGGTTGATAGTGATGCTGAGCACAGCATTTACCACCACCTGACCTCTTTATCACGGCAGCCACCGTGGCTGTTGAATTTCTGCCTCGAGGACAAAAGTGCTTTGAACAGAGAGTGAGTTGGTAGCATGCAATCCATGCTCACTTTCTGTTTTTGTTTCAGAATTGGGTTTAGTAGGGTCTTTTTAATTGAAGTTCCTTAGGGTATGTATTATTTGGGATTTGAAATCCAGAATTGGGATCTCAAATATAAGTATGGTTCTACTTTGAGATGTTAGAATCCAGATTTTGAAACCCAACCCTATAATACCATTTATTCTCCATCACACTCTTTCCAATGATTTCTTCATGCCTTTTTTCCCACTTTTACAACTTCCATAACACATATTAATTATTAATTTATTACACAATCATCTGATCATTACAATTACAATTAACTATGATATAATACAACATCCACACTCCCTACACATATAAAGTGAAATCCTACTCTACTTAAATCTCAAAAAAAAAAAAAAATTACTAGTTATCACGATTTTGAAATCCACTAGGTTTCAAAATCCAAATTTCAAAATTAAGCATCCCCTTGATAAACTGCTTATGAGCTTTGTTACTTGGTTGGCTTAGCTTATGGTATAGGCTTGAGAATCTTGTTTTATTATTGCGTTGTTTTTTGTCATTAGCTTATCTGGAGAGAGATCATTGCAGTTCACGTATATCCTTGCACCATTGACTTTATCAAATTTTTGTTTAACTTACCCAAATCACTAAGAGATTCTGGATCACCGCCTACATTTTTAATGCTCCTCACCCTATCTCCCTCTCTATAATTTGATTATTATCAGCTGCTTTCTTATGCATGATAGTCAAGCATTTTTGGGAGTATGTGTTCATTGGGAACTTCATTGCTTTCATAAACTCGTCAAAATTATGTATTTTTTTGTCTAATTTGATGTCACCTTGTGTTTCAAAAAATGCAGTGAGCTTTCTTGCTGATCTGGGGGGCCTTTACTGCATAAGTATTGGAATATTTTTCTGCTTCCTTGTGCAAGTATGTTTACGTTCTGGTCTTATTTTTCTGTTTATTACTTCAACTTTTGCTTTATATTTTCCCTTTCTTATTTTTTTATATTCTTTTATAATCTGGTGATATCCATATTGTTTGTCTTATTTTGATTTGCTGATTACTGCACCCAGGTCCATTGATATAATTTTAGTGTTTTTGTTATGTTCAGTTTTGCCATTATCAACCGTAACATCATCTAAGTTCATTTGTGAGTCTTAAACACCACACTTTGTTTTTTTCAACTAAGTTAAAGATACATTGGGGAATTATTGGATGTCTCAAGCACTTTATTTGCTAACTTTTTGGCATTTTCTCATTTCGAATGAATCAAATTTGGTAGCGGTTTGTTAGTGTTGTTCTTATGGTAAGATGAGTGTTTTGACACTTTAAAGCACTGAAAAGCATAAAGAAGGAAGAGGTGCAGAAAATGGTGGTTGTTCGCTTTATCAAATAGGCATTCATAACTAACCACTATTAGTTTTAGGCTATTGGAATGGGATCCATTGCTAAAAAATATGTAACTACAACAGATTTGGCTGATTTCTTGCTACTCAGCACTAAATATCTATCTACTGAAGTATTGAGTACTCATTTCATTGATCTTAAGTTCATAAAATTTAGATTATTTAGATTTTGTGCTCTCTTGATAGTCCTAATTGTTTTTTGTTTGTAGTGTGAATATAGAATCATACGTCTCCGCTATGAGGATAGAGTAATGAAGAACATCAGGAATCGAAGAAAAGCCCAGGAACGTTGGGAGAAAGTAAGTTTTCTAATCTGCTCGTATATGATTATTATTTCTGGGTTTGGTTATGTTCTTCTCTTGTTTCAAGCTATTCTTTCTTGACCTAATCTTACTTTTTGGTTATCTGCTCATATAGTTGAGGAAATATGTCAGATACACGTGGGGATCTTGTTCATTGGATGATAGCGCAAGTGAGCCAAACAAGGCAAGCTGCACTGGTGCTATGACAGAATCATTCCATCAAAGTGGGTCGTCGCGTAGCCGTAAAATGCAGGATAGATCTAATGCAGTCAGTTTCTGCCAGAAGGTCACCTTGCCAAATGAAAAGGTAGTCTATGAAGTATGCTCAGAACCCTGATTGTAATTTGATAATCCTATCTGGTTCAATTAACTGGGACTATATTTCACTGCAGAAAGTGGAGGCAGAGCATGTTAGCACTCAAGAGGTCAGATCTTGCTCCACTGAAGCTCCAATGAACCTGGAAAGACTGTCATCATTCTCGATATGTAAGCCAGTAAGTTTCCCTTACTTTTGCATGCTGTCTCTGAACCATTTACATTTAAAGACCTTCACGATATTCTGTTTAGGAAAGATATTGTTAGAGGTGTTCAAAAAAACCGGAACCGTGGAACCGAACCGTAACCGGTATAAGACGGGCAGTTTCGGTTCAATTTCCAAAAAACCGGCGGTTCGGCGGTTAACCGGTGGTTCCGGTTCAAATTTATAATATCCTATTTAGTTTGTACATTGTAGTGTTAGTAACTTAGTATAGTATATTACTATAATTGTTAGTTGTTACTTGTTGATTATAATTTATAAATTATAATGTTAAGTGCAATTCTATCAATAAAATTTAATTTTCAATTCAATTTGTACTTGTGTAGTTGTGTTATTATGTAAATTTTATATTTTGTAAGTTGGTAAATTTTAAATTTAATCAAAAGAATTACAACTATTTAAATTAATAGATCAATAATCATATTTATCATAAATTATAATTAAATTAAAATATGTAAAAAAAAAAATCGAAAAATCGACGGTTCACAAACCGGAATCTTAACCGCCTAACCACCGGTTCGGTTACGGTTCCATTTTTTGGAAAACCGTAACCGGCAGTTCCGTATCGTTTGAACACCTCTAGATATTATTTTGTAAGAAACAGTAATGAGATAATGTATTCTTTAACTCTCTTTAAATATGAGCATGTCCACTTGTCGCATCCTGATTTTTATGTACTTATTTGACATACTAATAATATTTTCTTTAAAATATAGGAATTTAAGAAATAAATATTTATTTAATCAAACCAAAAATAACACAATAAATTTAAATAAACAGCGGAAGAAATTTGGCTACAAGCCTAGTAATAAATATATTAATTAGGATATTTTATGTAATATATTGAACACTAACGCAATTAAAACTGTATCTTTAAATGAGAAAAAAAATATAAGACCAAGAAAAATATAATTTAAACGTCAAAAAAGTGTCCTGAAACACATTAAAATAATAACTAATTAAACTTATATATAGGCACCCCACCTTGTGTCCACTGCGCACTCCACTTTATCCTTAATCTACAAAATGTTAAATTAATTGGGGTGAACAAACAACTAGCTCAGTGGATCCCATTTGTCACAGTTAAGTATAAAATGTAATTGAATCATTATCTCACACACAATTTTACCCATAACTGTGTTGGTTTTGCCAACAATAATTAATATACATTATACGACCTTTACCCCGCCAAACATAACGTATCACATAGCTGAATCACAGTGTGTTATACGGTCTTTACCCTGCCGAACATAACAAATATCATAGTGAATCATAATAGCAAGTTGGTGCAAACAACAATAATCAACCACTTATAATATTTAAAAGTGACCAAAGTTTATTCAATAAAGAATTCCTCACCTTAAAACATGATAAACTTCGTAAGCACGTAAGTGACTTAAAGCGTAACGTCCACTACACTTTTTTTTTTCATGAACTAACTTTGAAAAGAAAGAGATATGTGTTCTATCTTCTATGTTTTATTATTTATTTGAGAGATCATAATATAAAGACTTAGGGTATGCATAGAATTGTTTAAGTTATTATTATTATTAAGGATCACATTGAAGTCGTAAGTAATAAGAGGAAAGGTATTTATTTAGAAACATAACAGATTTACAACGTGAATTAATATCACAAATTGTTTTAACTAATCTTCATATTTATTTAGAAACGTAAGTACAATGTGAGTTAATATCACAAATTGTTTTAATTAATCTTTGAGTAAATTAAGGCTAAAGAATAGGAAATGTTTAAGTTGCTAATTTGAGTTAATTAACCAAATAATGAGTATGCAATTGGCTAAAAGAAATGCACATGCACGTTGACTTATACTCACATTTCATATATGCATTCAACACGTATGTTTATACATATCTATATATATATATATATTAAGAAAGTAATTTATTTAAAGAAGTAGTAATAATTTCATATTTAAAATGAAATAAATACATAGATAAATAACTAAATAACCATAATAGTCTAGGTACATCTATAATTTATGGTGATTGAAATTCTTGGGTGTTACATTCTATCCTCCTTAAAAAATTTCGTCCTCAAGAATTTGTCACGTTTGATCATATCATACCTTGAAGTTGCAGTAGTAGGCGGCAGAGGATGTCATATCTTAAAAATAATAAATACATACAATATATATATATATATTTTAACAAGATTTAAATTTTATTTTTTTTTACAAGTCTACAAGAACCTAGACCTGCTCTAATGTCACTCTGTCACATCCTGATTTTTATATACTTATTTGACATACTAATAAATTTTTTTTTAAAATATAGGAATTTAAGAAACAAATATTTATATAGAGTTTAAATCAAGTCCCTCAAACCAAAAATAACACAATTTATTTTATATTAACAACGGAGAAATTTGGCACAAGCTTAATAATAAGTATATTAATTAGAATATTTTATGTAATTTATTAGACACCAACGCAATTAAAATTGTATTTTTAAATGAGAAAAAAAAATATATAATACCAAAAAAATATAACTTAAACGTAAAAAATAGTGTCCTAAAACAAATTAAAACAATAACTAATTAAACTTATTCATGGCAATCCACCTCGCTTCCACTGCACACTCTACTTTATCCTTAATCTGCAAAATGTTAAATTGATTGGGGTGAGCAAAAAATTAGCTCAGTGGATCCCATTTATCACAGTTAAATATAAAATGTAATCAAAATCATTATCTCACTCACAATCTTACCCGTAGCTGTGTTGGTTTTGCCAACAATAATTAATATACATTATACCGCCCTTACCCCGCCAAACATAACGTATCACATAGCTGAATCGTAGTGTGTTATACGGCCTTTACCCCGCTGAATATAGCAAATATCATAGTGAATCATAATAGCAAGTTAGAGCAAACAACAATAATCAACCACATATAATATTTAACAGTGACAAAAGTTTATTCATTAAAGAATTCCCCACCTTAAAACCTGATAAACTTCGTAAGCACTTAAGTGGCTTAAAGCGTAACGTCCACTTCACTTTTTTTTTTCATGAACAAAGTTTGAAAAGAAAGAGATATGTGTTCTATGTTTTATTATTTACTTGAGAGAACTTGTTTTAAAGACTTGGGGTATACATAGAATTGTTTAAGTTATTATTATTATTAAGGATCACATTAAAGTCATGAGTAATAAGAGAAAAGGTATTTATTTAGAAACGTAATAGATTTACAACGTGAGTTAATATCACAAATTGTTTTAACTGATCTTTGAGTAAATTGAGGCTAAATAATAGGAAATGTTTAAGTTGCTAATTTGACCTAATTAACCAAATAATGAGTATTCAATTGGCTAAAAGAAATGCACATGCACGTTGACTTATACTCACAATTCATATATGCATTCAACACGTTTGTTTATACATATATATATTTGAGAAAGTAACTCATTTATTTAAAGAAGTAATAATAATTTCATATTTAAAATGGTATAGTTAAATAGATAAATAACTAGATAACCATAAAAGTCTAGGTACATTTATAACTTATGGTGATTGAAATTCTTGGGTATTTCACCACTGCAGTTTATATGATATATGTGTTGTAAGAGTTATGCTCATTTGATGTCATGGCTTGTAAGAGTTTATGATCTACTTTCAACGGTGGTAGTTTTTTCATCATCTGAATAAGCCAGCTAGCACTTGGAACTTTATGGATCAACACATTTTGATCGAATACGATAGTTGCTAGCTCTGGGGGTGACCACCAGGCTTGTGAAAAATGTGCGTTGATTTATTGTTAGTGTGAAGTTCATTGATATTAATTCCTAGTCAAATATGGAACTGCGCTATGTAACTATTGCATATTGTTTTTTTTTCTTTTAGAACTCGATTTTCCCTTGTGCATCAGGGTCTTATGTTTATTGTTGCTTATGTATTGGCTTGATTCATTTTAGGCTATTCTGTTAATCATGATATCTTTTTGACTTAATTTGCTTGTGTGATTTGATTCCATTAAACATCACTTATAGTTTGTGATCTCTAAGTTCAGGAAGATTTGCTGAATGAGAAAATAGAGCATCAAGGCCATGAAAGTAGTCACTGTTCACATTTTGGAAATATCTCCCAGAAGCAAGGATATCCTCAAGACTAGTATTCCAAAACTCCTGCCACTTCCATCATGTGGTGAGTGCTAAAATTAAAGTTAGAATCTCAATTTTCACATGCTAAAATTTAAGAACCAATTCCCAGACGAATTGTTCATTGTCTAATTAGGTTGCGTGCAACAAGACACATTATATTTTATCGAATTAAATATCTGTTGAATTAACAGAATTATTAGGTGTGGATATATGAGCAGATCGGCTAGTTGCAAAAGATAAAGACCTCTAATATCTGTTCTAATAATTTCCCTATATCTAATCTAAGACCATTTGTTACTACTTTATGCAACTTTCCTCTAATTTGCAGAACCTTTGAAGTTAGTTGAGTGAAATATTCATGATTCATTTTCAGAAACCCTCCAATATCTGAAAGAAGATAATGCAATGGTATGGGGAGAAGTTAAAAACTGTCCCTTCGATGGTCCATATCTTGGCAAAAAAGGTGTCAACTTTGTGATTGGGAGCAGGAACTAAGCATGAGTGCGCTCTGATCCTGGTCAAAATACTGAGTAAAATGTTGAGTTGTGCATTTGAAGCCACAGAAATTGTTTTCTTTGTCTAGAAAATGCAACTTATTTGTAGAGTGATTCGTGATGGAATACTTGTAGAGATCATGTCTAAGATACTTCAATTCATTATATTATTTGGTCTATTGCTTAATTCCCCTTTTAGAGGGGTTAGGCATATATTTTGTATGCATGTATCAAGTGAAAGAGTTAATATCAATTTGTCATTTGTACTATATCACTTATTTCAATTTGCAATCCGTACTAATTTTTTTATCGAATTACAACATATACTATGAAAAATTGACCAATTGTAACCTATACTTAATTTTTTTTTTTTCAAGTTTATATTCGTCAATTCATATCAATAATTTATTTATATTTATTTTTTTACCACATAAAAATCGATGTCGGTAAAAAAAATTTGTTTATTTCATGGGAAGACGTAGGAAGAATTGAAAGATGATACACAAGGGTATACACAGTCTAATATAATTAACAAAGATATACACAAAAATATTGAAAAAAGTTATTGTTCTATTATGGAAAAAAATTTCAATTTTGAGCCTACAGACATTGATATACAGAGATCGATTTAAATTATTAATTGAATTCCAATTCTGTTATCATCACTCTATACAAACATTAATTTTTTATATAGCATTGAGAGAGAGAGAGAGAGAGAGATGGTTATTGTATTAAACAGAAGAAAAAAAATGAAAAAGAACAAAACAGACAAAGTAAAGAAAAGAGAGCAAACACTAAAACTGACCATTGTTGAAAAATAAAACCCAAACGAGGAAAACATCTGAATCACAGAAAATTCAAGTACAAAACATGAAAGAAACTTCATTGAGATGTACTAAGTTTTAAGTGTCAGCCACAAAGTTGATGCTCCTCGTGACCTTGATTGTCAGAGTTGTTCAAATCAAGCCTGCTCCCCGGAATGTGAGAAGGGAAACCACATATTAAATAGAGTCACAACTGCCACCATGAGGCCGATTCACATGCTTGAAATCTTGAGGGCACTTCCAATATTGCCATGATTAAGGTTAGCAAACCCGAAATAAAACCATTTACAAAGATACCTATCCTACTATACCTTTCTGAGATGACAATAACAGTGCAAATGACAAGATGTAATTGTTTTAGATGATTGCATTCGAATGTGTTCGAGCCTTTGTCCGGACCCATGATCTTAAAGCTGCTGAGCTGAAATCCTTTAACCAATTCCACAAATCCAACTTGGAGGCCAAGTCTCAAGCTTCCAAAACTGTCTTTCTTCCACTAATCTTAGAACAAATACCTTGATTAAGAGGGATTTAATTAAGGGTATTGTTTTTGTAAGATTTGGATAAAACAAGGCACAATTTATTTAAAGTTGAATTACCTGAGAATTGAGATCAGCAGGTAGTTTTCTTTGTTTCACAGCACTTCGATGGATTGGCATCTCTTCGATTAACCCCCAAGGCATTAGCGAACAATCTCTTTGCAGCTCCTATATGCTCTTTCCTCAAAGAGTTGTCATTACTCCCTGTGGATCCTCCCTCTGTTAGTGTTAAGTTGTTCCTTTGCTGGGACTGTTTGTTCACTTTGAATTCACTGGCTTTGTTAACTTTCGATATCGCACTCTCATCCACGTTCAGGGTTTTAACAACTTTTGCAGTTTGTTCACTTGAAATGAGGTCATGTTTAATCACTTTATTGGGTTGGCCAAGAGCATGAGTTATCATACGACGAGCAACTGCAAGATCCTTTTGTGGCCTCTTCTTCATCAGTTTTGAGTTGCAAGCATTAGCTGAAAATATTCTTTCTCGTGCAGCAAAATAAGTTGCTTTCCTCTCCTCTAAAGATCCACCCACCGCGTCAATCCTCTGGCCTGGAAGAACCAGAAAAGAAATTTTGGGAAAAATTAAAGTGCACAGAGGACAAACCCTTTCTGCTCATAAAGAATTTAATGCTTTCGTAGGAGATTCAGGCAATAAAAATACATTATTTTATTGCAAACATCATCTTTTAATTCACAAGAAAGCAATAAGCCAATGAAAGGAAGTTCATACAACACACAGGATGGTGCTGATCATAATGGAAAATGATTTTACTTGGGGGAATGACCTTGTAACAGTGAATTAAAATCTGCAATATCATGAATGAAAAGAGAGAAACTAAATGAAGCAAATTGTTTGACTTCTTCTAAGCCAAACAAAATAACTTACCTGGTGAAACTTCTTTTCGCCTTAAAACATCAAAAATCATAGGTGACTGTGATTCACCAGGTTGCAACAAGAAATCACTGACAAGGATGTCCGGCCTGCGATTCCCAATTGATAAGAATTAAAATGATTATACAACCAAACTGTTATTCTGTTGCACAAAATTAAGGTCCCGTCAGCCATTATTAACCAAAATTTTGCAACAAATGATTCTCAAGATATTTATAGTGAACATTCACAGCCAAAAAAATATCAGTGCACCAGTCCTTCTTTAGTTGGTTTTTAGCCAAGTCAAGGTAGTAAGCCTCCTTAAATTGCAAAGTTCACACTATCAAAAGCAAGGATGTTCGGGCGTCCATAAAGCCAAAGCCAGCAGTTCTTCATATATCTTTTGTATTCTCCAAATTAAAGCTAAAAATCTTATGTATCAACTTAGTGGTCTATACTGCATTTCGATCAAAGGACTGTACAAGGTTGTGCAAAATTTCAATATATATACAGGATTATAAATTTTCTAGGTATCCTCTGTCAAACAAGATATATAACTAAATCTACTAATTTCAGAAACATTCCTGAATCTGTTCATACCCAGCCAAAGCTCGACATAAACCAGTGCGTGAAAGATACCGCACTACAAGGACCCCAAATTTATAAGAGAAGAAAAACAATAATACTAATTTTAATTTTCGATATATTGCGTCACAAAGGGACGTTACAATCCTCAATCATACCTTTTTTAAAAAAATGAACCAAATGTTTAAAACAAGATTACTTAAAATCATGGCCTCATCATCAAAATCACACATTGTTCAAACAAGTACAGCAAAAGGCAAGTAAATCATAAGGTTCATAAAGTTCCCCTGACAGCAATATACGACATAACTAGGCGACATAATTTATATAGTCACGTAACACATGATGTTAAGTATGCTCCATGATTGTAAATGATTCTTGATACTTGAAGGATGAAATGCGAGTTATTAATATGTGAACTTAAATGTTATTTTTGAGATTAATGAGTGTTTTTTTATTGTCTTCGACTATGGTATAAAATGACTCATGCGCTTGATCTTTCTTTCAATAACTTGTAGTATGATATTTGAGTGCACAATCGAGTGAACCCACAGTGTGTCTTCGAACAGTCGTCCCTTCCCTTTTTTAAGTAGGGATGCAAACAAGGAATAGAAGTGGATGTGAGCCCTCTCGTAAGTGCGAAAATCTCTAACTAACGAAATGTGAACTTAGACCTTATTTCTGCCTAGTCAATCATTCACTTCACGGATACACGAACTCCAGCCAAATAGAAGCCATGACGTGGAATGATTTCAAGGGGACGGTCATACAAAATTACTTGTCCTGCCTTTATCTTGAAAAGGAGATAGTTCATGTTCTTGAAGCAAGGGACTATGACGGTGATGGAATGACCAATTTACCCAGCTCATCACTTTGAGAGGCGCTTACGGTGGAAGATTGGTTGCATCCTTGCTGGTTAAGGAGCTAAGACAAATGGTGAAGCCGTAGAGTGATCATGATTGCCTCTAGGCTAAGGTTGGACAACAGATCAAGAAGCTTGTTGAAGCTTCTAGTAAGAAGAGGTAGGAAATCTGCCACAGACTAAAAACAAACAAGCTAAGGTCGTAGGGTAAGGAAGGCTGATCATTCCAGGGTTTTCTTGGTTAAATCTTTTTTTACTTCTATGTGCATTGAGAATCTTATTCCTGTTTCTTAGTTGGGGAAGTTGCACAATTCTAAGGTTATGTAAAGCTCTTCCTAACATGTCTCTCTTTCCTAGTTGGTGTGTTATATGCAGGAACTCCTTGGAGGAACTTTTTTCACTTATTCCTACATTGTCCTTTTTCAAGGGAGATTTGGAATCGGGCAATTGGAGAAATTGGAGAATTTTGGGATTTTGTTGAATTTGTTAGTGAGTTGCTCCAAAGTAATTTTGGTTGCTTAATTAATAAAAAAGGGAAAAACCTAAGGAGCATCATGGTTTTGGTAGTACTATGGTCCACTTGATAGAAAGGAATGAGAGGATTTTCTTAGGACTGTAATGAGTCTGTAGATGAGATTTACGATAGAATTAACATAGAGTTACTTAATGGTCTGTGAGTCATCATATTTTTAAGGGTATATCATTATTAGAAGGTGCTTTTCGATGTAATAAATTTGTCATACCTATTAGGGATTTATCATCCCCAACTTGTAGCAATAAAATTCTGATTCTTATCAAAAAAAAAAAAAAAAACCCTCTCCTCTTAAATATGTCATTGTAAGGACTTTTCGGTAAGTTTTTGATGATCAGGGCACCTGACAAGTAATAAATAAGGGTAACAGATTGGTGAATTTTACATTATTCCACCAATCTGTTATGTTGTCTACAATGCAGCCTACAACTACGACAGAGGTTTTCCTTTTTTCTTTCTTTGTTTTAACACTAGTCAAGTGGATTTATTTTAATAAATTTAATCCACACTTCTTTGAAGCATAGATCCAAAGGGCAAAAAGAAATACAAAATAAAATGCACAAACATAAGGAGTGAATGCATTACTTCACCTACATTGATGTCTCTGAGCAGCACTCCAGAACTAAGTGTCTGCCTTCTCCTTCGCCAACGGATTGATGAGCAAATCTAAATAACATAATTGCTATATGTGTCAATGGACTTAGTTAAACAAAAAAAAAAAAAAAAAGTAAGCCTGGTTTCACATGAAAAAATACATATAAAATTAGTTAGTGAAAATTGGGATAAAAGAAGTACCCAAAAATATCAGCAAGACGGTGTACAAGCAGGCGATTATAAGAATTCATAGGTTCCAGTTCAAGCACTGCATCAGAACTGCATATGGAAAATTTTGTTTAGCAAAAACCTCTGTAAGTCATGGGAATATAATCAGTAATATATCTTGCTTATGCCATACAATGTAGAAATTACATCACACATCCAGAGAAATTGAAATACAGTGCATGTGTTTAAATTGTTGAAGAAAATATTATAAAATAAAAAGATCGGAGAGTGTGAATAGTATAAAGTGCATATAAGAAGGTGGTGTTTACAAAATACTTGATTGAAAGACAATAGCTTGAGCTTCTACGAGAAATAATTACTAAAAAGAAGTGCTAGAATGATAGTGAATTTGCTTTTACATGTGGAGAATGCGAGGAATTGGCTGCGTTGAGACTCATAGACTACAGTCTGAGTGCAGAGCCAGGGCAGGGAAGTTAGCACTGCCTTGATAGATCTATTTCCCCTTGGATTAATAAAGTCATATATTACAGTTATACAACTACATTTTTCCTCACAGCATTTGTCAGAAATTCACCTAATTTACCTTATATCATCACGAAGAAAATTGACTAATGCATCTTCCACAGCCAAAATCAGATACTTGCTTGGAATATTGTCTTTAACAAGAGAAGCCAACTCTTCAACCTGAACAACACTAGCATAAATGAGCACCAACCAGGAAGTTTAATTAAATTTCAAAGCATGAGTACTAAAGCAAGACCAGTTGAGTAATTGCTTCACAAAGACAATCAAGTCAAAGAATGCGGAACAGTTATACCAAGCAATCACCACAGCACAAAATCCCTTGTAAGCAATAAATAAGATCTTAATAATGTGACTAAACATCAAATCTCAACCTGCTTTCTAAATGTACGTCAAAATAATGCTCCAAACAGTTCCAAGAGAAAGTTCTGGTGTTAAACACATATGGTGGCATTTCAATCAAGAGAGAGAGAGAGAGAGAGAGAAGGACTGTACTTGGTAAACAAGAAGAAGTAGAGGATAATCTATGTTCCTCTTTCAATTTTTAAAGACATTTTCAACACAGTTATGAGCAAGCTTGAATTACAAGAGGGATTCCACTAGTCAAGCTGTAGTCAAACTCTAAATTTATCAATTTACGAAGTATAACAATGAAAAGCTTTCACTAGATGTATACATGAATTTTCATGTACAAGCAAACAAACATGGCAAAAGGAAACAAAGTGACACCTAAATAAAAATAGAACATCCAACACCCCCATCCCCCACCCCCAACAAGTTTTTCCGGAAAAATAAAAATAAAAACTTTGAGGCACCACAACTAGTTACCTCACTAATCATATTACATATATCTAAGAATATTGTCCTCACCTAATGTTTATAGAAGATTTACTTGTTTTTAAGCATACACATTCTCAAAGAACTTTTATCATCTACTTAAAGCCTTGTGGAAATAAATGAACACAATAATCTTGTACAAGATGGTTTGTCTTAGACCCCACAATCCCTAGTTGTAGTATTTGTAATGTATCCTCTTCGAAAGAGAAAGTAGTAAGCAATTCAAAGATTCTCTTCACCTTAATGAGAATTGAGTGGTTATTCACAAACAGAAACAGGGTTTAGTAAAATCTGTGTAACAATGGTCTAGTCCATGCAAATATTTGGTAGTATCGACAGATTAATAACCCAGATGCTCAAGAACAGTCTTGTCTTGGCGTAGAGTAGAGTAGATAAATAAACCAAATTATAAGATGGATGTATGCTTCAGCTAGGGTTTCTATGAATGATCACGGTTGCTGCAAATTATCATTCAAATCAAAAGTAAAAAACAGTAAAAATTAAGACAGATGGATGAATAACAACAGTTGTTGAGTATATTGACGCCTAAACACAACAACTTACCATCGAAAATTGAGTAAGACTCATTGGATATTTCTTTATGGTGTCGACGACGGAGTCTTCTCTTAATTCTCCGGCTCAGCCTCAGCCTCACTGTTGTCGGTCTGCCCTTACCCTCTGCAATGACGTGACGACTATAAATAAAGCCAAGGGATTTCAAATGAATAACATATATGGGCCTTCTCTTTAATTAGGGGATATAATTGTTGTAATCGAGAGAAAAGCGCAAGCATAAAAGTAAATGACACGATATTGATGACCCAGTTCGTCACGAAGTGACTACGTCTGGGGGCGACCAAGCCAGGAGATATAATAATATGTACTGCCGTTTACAATATGGAAGTATGTATAGAATACAAAGGGAAGATACAATATATAAAGAATACCTAACCCTAGCATCTAAGTCTTGTGGGCCTAAAGCCCACTGGACTATAATCTATATATTATGTCCATATATTATAATAATATATTTCAATATATTATAACACTCCCCCTTGGACATAATATGACAAGGAAGAATGCAAGTGTTACTTAGTGGAGTGTTACAAATGGCCTCGAGGATACAATCATCAGGATTGTTTAACATTTGTTACTCCCCCTGAAGATAACAACCTTCCAAGTCGACGCATCCCGATTCCATGTACGTACTTTTCAAAAGTCGAAGTAGGAAGGGATTTAGTGAGCAAATCAGCTAGATTGTCACTTAAGCGTACTTGTTTTATCGTGATCTCACCACTCTTCTGGAGTTCGTGAGGATAAAAGAATTTTGGGGATATATACTTCGTCAAGTTCCCTTTGACATAGCCGTTGCTCATTTGTGCAATACATGCAGCATTATCTTCATAGATAATTGATGGGCTTAAGTCAATAGAAGGGATACCACACGAATCGTGAATGTGTTTTATAAGGGACTTTAACCACACACATTCTCGTGCAGTTTCGTACAGAGCTATGATCTCTGAGTGGTTTGACGATGTGGTCACCAAAGTTTATTTGACAGATCTCCATGAAATGGCTGTTCCACCACAGAGGAAAACATAACCCATTTGCGATTTTGCATTATGGGGATCAGATAGATAACCAGCATCAGCATAACCTATAAGTGTTTTGTCTTGGTTTCTTTGACAGAAAAGGCCAAGATCTTGAGAACCTTGAAGATATCGTAAGATGTGTTTCACACCATTCCAATGTCTCCTTGTAGGGGAGACACTGAACCTTGCAAGTAGATTGACTGCAAAGGCAATATCGGGCCTAGTGCAGTTTGCAAGATAGAGCAGTGCACCAATTGCACTTAGATATGGAACTTCAGGTTCCAATAGCTCTTTGGTATCTTCTTTAGGTCTAAATGGGTCCTTTTCCAAATCAAGGGAACGGACAGCAATTGGAGTGCTTAAAGGATGAGATTTATCCATATGGAATCTCTCCAACACTTTCTTTAGGTAAGCTGATTGGTGTATCAGTATTCCTTCGGGGAAATGCTCGATTTGCAGACCGAGACAGAACTTGGTTTTACCCAAAGTTTTCATTTCAAATTCAGATTTTAAGATTGAACTTGCTTCTTCAATCTCTTTCCTTGTTCCGATAATGTTTAGATCATCCACATACACCGAGATGATGCAAAAACCATTAAGGGATTTCTTAGTAAAGACACAAGGAAAAGCCTCGTTATTTACGTATTCCTTCTTCAGGAGGAATTCGCTTAGTCGATTATACCACATACGACCTGACTGTTTTAAGCCATATAACGAGCGTTGCAACTTAATGCTGAACATACTACGATGTTCGTTATTCCTCATTTGAGGAATAGTTAATCCATCAGGGATTTTCATATAGATGTCATAATCTAATGATCCGTATAAGTATGCGGTAATTATGTCCATTAACTGCATTTAACTGCCAGGGATATATGGCGGAACTTTATAATATTAACAACAGGAGTATTTGTTTGATCACATCAAACTCAATAATGGGTCACTGCGAAAAACCCTTAAGCTGTTAATCTCGCTTCGTATCTCTCAACTTCATTTTGTTTCGTATTAATACCCATTTATATCCTTCAGGGATAAAATATTTATGGGGTATGTACGATAGAACAAAACAGTTTATTTTGCGAGTCTAGCTCTTCCATATTTGCTTCTTTCTATTGCATCTAATCAAGGTGCTTCGAGCACTGAATTTAGATACTGGTACCAGATTTTAGAAAGAACAACTATGGGTACGAATATGTTGTCGACAACAGTGATATGTTTGTCTCCTGTGTTTCTTAACATTCATGTAAACCAGATCTTGATCATTTCCCATTGATCTGGGTGTTCCGCAATCCTAGTATTTTGATTGCTATGTGCACGTGCTTTTTACTAGGATTTCTCGTCTTCAGGACGAATCTCATCAGGAGATTTCATGAGTGACTGAATATATTATTAGCATTAATATACCATGGTTTTGTGTAAGGAGGTTCATTACGCTTCTGGCGTATAGGGGCATCCTTAACTATTCACAGTCACTTCATTTATAATCAGTAATGCATTTGATAATGCATCTGGCAGATTACTTGCTGATTATTGCAAGTTTATTTTCTTTTGAACTTCTGGTTCAAGTTTGATTTGTGTGTGGGCCTAAGTATTGAAGATCTTTTGTGTTCCACGTAATTTCACGGCATTTATTAATTATGGTATTTTTCTCTCCCCCTAAGGCCGGAAATAGATCTTCGTCGAATGTGCAGTCAGCGAAACGGGCTGTAAACTGATCCCCAGTTAAAGGCTCGAGGTATTTAAGTATTGTGGGAGATACAAAACCGATGTAAATACCGAGTTTCCTTTGTGGGCCCATAGATGTTCGCTTAGGTGGTGGTATTGGAACATATACTGCACAACCGAATGTACGCAGATGGGAAATGTTAGGTTCATTTCCACGCACGAGTTGAATAGGGGAATATTCATGGTATGCAGTTGGTCGGAATTGGATTAGTGATGATGCATGTAAGATTGCATGCCCCCAACATGAAACAGGTAAGTTCGTTTTTTGTAGTAGCGGTCTAGCGATTAATTTAAGACGTTTAATTAATGATTCAGCTAGACCATTTTGAGTATGAACATGAGGGACCGAATGCTCCACTTTGATTCCCAGTGCCATGCAAAAATCATCGAATGCCTTAGAGGTGAATTCACCGGCATTATCCATACGAATGGATTTAATAGGATGATCTGGGAATTGAGATCTCAACAGGATGATCTGTGCAATAAGCTTTGCAAAAGCAGTATTGCGAGTGGATAGCATCGTTACATAAGTCCACCGAGTGGATGCATCTATTAGGACCATAAAGTACTGAAATGGTCCAGATGCTGGGTGTATTGGTCCACAAATATCTCCTTGAATCCTTTCAAGGAATTTAGGAGATTCAGTTCTTACTTTACTACTAGAAGGACGAATTATTAGCTTACCCTTTGTGCAAGCATCACATATGTATTCATTAACAGAAGGGATTCTGTTGTGTGTTATGTTATGGCCTGATGAATTACATAGAATCCGACGCATCATAGTTTGTCCTGGATGTCCTAACCGCTCATGCCATAGTTTGAAAGAGTTTGGATCATTAAATTTTAGATTAAGAGCTATATGGAGATTTGAGGGTCTGATGTATGTGTAATACAAGCCAGACGAGAAAGATGGAAGTTTTTCGACGATGTGTTTACGACAATTTAAATAGTGAGTCATCAACAGATATTCACTATTGTCCTCAGTATTTGTTTCAATGTGATAGCCATTCTGTCGAATGTCTTTGAAACTGAGGAGGGTACGCTTTGATTGTGGAAACAATAAAGCATTTTCGATTATCAGCTCGGTACCCATAGGTAGAATGATCGAGGCTCTTCCGGAGCCAATGATTTGTATGTCGTCATCGAAAATAGTAGTGACACTTCCTTTCTTTTCGGTTAATGTTTGGAAAAATTGTCTATCTTTTAAGATAGTATGTGTAGTAGCACTATCTACTAAGCACAACACATTAATCTCCATAAGCACTTAAGTGTATGTTTGGTTACGTTTAGATATGAGGAATGCTAAGGAGAGCCAAGATTACAGACGCTGATTGATCAACCGCACAAGGGATCACTTAGGTCCTACTTTATAAAAAACGTATTAAATTTTATAGTCAATAGTCATATGTTCACCCAAGAGGTCATCCTTTGTTTATGACAAAGCCTGCTTTGGGCAGGTCGGTGTGGTGTGTTTCACCGTGATGAGCCTTCCCATTTTTGTCTTTTAGCATACGTTGATACGCCTCCACCAAATGTTTTGGTGTACGACACGAGCGAGACCAATGGTCGTCGCATCCACACTTATGACAGACTTGTTTGTTCTGTGCACGTGAGCTCAATGGTTTATCTTGAGGTGCATTATTATCAGTTGCACTATGTTGTGCATTGTTGCGACCTCGGCCTCATCCCCTACCACGGCCTCGACTTCGGGTCGATCCGCGTTCCCCACTCGCCTCTTTTCCACGTTTACGGCCTCTAGAGTTCCTCCGAGTTGCATGTGCTTCAGGCACAGCTTGTGAGCCAACCGGTCTAGTATTGTGATTTTTCATCAACAATTGGTTGTGCTTTTCTGCAACTAGAAGTGCAGAAATGAGCTCGAAGTGTGATTGATACTCTTTGGCCCTGTACTGCTGTTGGAGTACAAGATTAATAGCGTGGAAAATGGAAAGAGTTTTTTCAATTAACTGATCATCAGTTATTGTTTCTTTGCACAACTTAAGCTGAGAAACTATGCGATGTAGGGCGGAGTTATACTCCGTTACAGACTTGAAGTTTTGGAAACGAAGTGTTATCCATTCATGTCTGGTATCGGGGAGGATCACATCATGTTGTTGTTGGAATCGATCCTGGAAGGATTTCCACAACGTCAATGGATCTTTTTCAGTGAGGTATTCGTTCTTAAGATCTTTGTAAAGATGATGTCTTAAGAAGATTAGAGCTTGTGCCATTTGGGCAGGAGTGGATTTAGATGGTTGTCTAGTTGTGTCGGTAAAGTCTTTAGAGACAAGGTGGGTTTCAACGTTGAGAGCCCATGTCAAATAGTTATGGCAATCAAGTGCCAATTAATCGAATTCACATTTAGTGATGTTTGACATGTTTTTGCTACAAAAATTAATAAACGGAAATTTATTAAAATTATTTGTTTGTAGCATGTAATAATTAAGGCTCAATCAATAAAATATTGCTAAGACAAAAATTAATTAATTATAGGGGTATTGATATTTTTGGGTGTATGACTTTTATGAGACATTTATTAATGGGACTTTGGACCCAAAAATAATTATTGGATAAGGCCATAAAAAAAATTTGATGATTTGGGCTTCATAATGCCGAATTTTTATTAATGGGACAACGGACCCAAAAATAATTTTTAGGATCCAAATTAATTAGGATCAACTAAATAAAATGCCCAATCAATTAAAAAAAAATGGCCCAAGTAAATATTTAATTATTATTTTTAGATAATAATGGTACGGCCCATTTAGAAAAACAGGCCCGTCAGTTTGATTTTTTTTGTTAGAAGGGCATCGGCCCATTTAGTATATTAGGAAATAGGCCCAATACACTACTAAGGCAAAAAGGCAAAATGGCCTATTTGTTATTGGAAAAGAATGGGTCCAGTATGCAAATAAATAGGAAATGGCTCAAAACATATTAGGGTTTCAGTAAAAAGAACCCAAATGCGACTTAGTCATTTTCTTTGCGGAACAAGAATGCGGAAAAAATGGGAATCAGTAATGGCGAAAAAAAATCGCGATCGTGGATTGCGTCGAGATCGTCCACGATTTCTCGCCGCCGTTTGCGGGCGTCATCGCGTACGAGGATGCGCCGCTGTCGCGCATGTGTACAGAGAGCCGCTTCAGGGGCTCATAGCCGTCACACAAGGTAAGGGCCGTCGACAGACATCACCGGCGTCCTCCGCGAGCTTGACACTCAGGGGTGTCGCGGCGTCGCACAGTGGCACGTAGGCGCACAACGCCGTCGCTCGCCGTCGGGAGGAGGTCTGCCGTCGCGTTTTGCGAGGCTCGTCGTCGCGAGGCTCGCGGCCCACCGCCGTCGCGTTTCGCGATAATCGGGCGTCGCGGCACGCTGCTCGTCGCCATAGTGGCAGTAGCCGTCGCGGGCGCACGGGGTCGTCACCTCACGCCGTCGCACAGCAGCGGTCAGCCGCCGTGCCGTCGGCCGCTTCAGGGGCCGTCGGCATTCGCGAGATTATTGACGACAGGTAGGGCTTCCGATTTCCAGTTTTGGGCAATTTGGACAATTTCTGATTGTCAATTGAAAACAGGGGGTTTTCGAAAACTTGAGCAATTGTTTTGTAAAAAAAAATACGTTTTGATTGAAAAGCTGAGTTAACGAAACTGAGTTTCGTTTTGTTTCTGAGTAACAGAAGGGTTTTTGGTTTCTGATAAACAATATATGATTCTGGGTTGGTTTTGTTATGCTGTGCTAATACAATCATACAGGAAATATGAATAGACACAGATTTCAGAGATTCATATATACATATAGGCATATGTGGCATACAGAAGGCATAAAGGGCATAACATGGAGCAGCTTTGTCGATTCACATCAGAATATACATGTTTATGCAAAGTATATCCAACAAGCAGCAGGATCAGAGATACAAATAAATTTTCGGAGCATAAACAGATCATGCGAATTAATAAGCATATATAAGATGAATTCAGATGATCGCTCAATACACGTAAACATGCCTTTCTAGGAGCATAAGCAGAAAACTGATTGCAATGTATGCATCATATAATCAAATAATTATCAAAATATATTTGGACCACAGCATAGGCATACTCACATATATCATATATACGAATCACATATATGCATCATCAACATATATTCATATTATATCAGATTAAATATTAAATCGAAACTTACCGTTTCAGCAATTTAATAAAATTAATCCTGAATTTGATCCTGAAAACAGCTTGAGCAATCCTCTCGTAAATCCTTATTGCTCGTAGAGACTCGTGCTGATAACGTGTTGTAATCGAGAGAAAAGCGCAAGCATAAAAGTAAATGACACGATATTGATGACCCAGTTCGTCACGAAGTGACTACGTCTGGGGGCGACCAAGCCAGGAGATATAATAATATGTACTGCCGTTTACAATATGGAAGTATGTATAGAATACAAAGGGAAGATACAATATATAAAGAATACCTAACCCTAGCATCTAAGTCTTGTGGGCCTAAAGCCCACTGGACTATAATCTATATATTATGTCCATATATTATAATAATATATTTCAATATATTATAACAATAATTTTATAAGGCCAATAAGTTAGACACCAATTTAATTTTGGTCCCAATCAATTGCTCATTTTGTTTTGGTCCTATAAATTTAAAAATATTTTGAAATTGGTCTTATTATCTGTAATAGCAGGTTGCACAATCGGTCAGTGATTATATAATTCTTTATTTAACTTTTTATTACAAACTGCATCGTTGATTGAATCTTAATGTCTGAGGGGCAATATTTATTTAAATAATTTCTTATAATTATTTTTAAAAAATTAAAATTATCAAAAATTGTTAAAAAAAATTAGAATATTTTCAAATTAGATCAGGTTCTAAAAATTAAACAGGCAACATGTACTTTGTTAATAATAATATATAAATAAAATAATCTCAATATTAATCAAGAACTATTTTTTAGAAATTTACTATTTATATTTAAAATTTTGAAATTGATAAAAAAATTACTAAACAAAGAGAATATATTACTCCTTCCGGATAATAATTTTATTCTAAACGAAATGGACGTAACTTTAAAAAATATATATAATAAAAAATGTAAAATTATTTATAAATAAAATAATTATTTTTGGAGATAATAATAAAAAATAATTTTTTATAAAGTAAATGAGAATAGATTTTTTTTTTTAAATACGGATTGTGTATAATTGTAAAAATCAGATTTGTTTACATTTGAAAAGTTATATTTAATTCACAAATAGCTAAAAACTCATGTGGGTACATCTTTCTTTGATGACACATTAGTTATTGCTTAGTTTAGAATTTTTTTAATCCGAAGAAGATTTTTTTTAATTGAAAATATATAGTAATTATAATATGATTAAAGAGATTAAAAATATATAGGATCAATTACGAAATGGTACAAAAATAAGCATTATTTTCAGATTGATACAATATACAAAAAAATAACTCTATTATTCAAATTATATTTACACTATTATGCAAAAAATTTGTACCTATTTGAAAATAGTGCATTATTTTTGTATCAACCTGTGATTATTTCATATATATAATATTATTTTTCTAAATAAGATAATATATAATTATTATATTTTATTACTCTCTTTTCGTCTTATAATCCTCCTCCTCAATTAAATAAATAATAAAATATATTAAGTTAATTCTTCGCTTATTTATTTATTTTTAGTATTATTTATTAATCAAGAGTTATTTCTAAAAATTTATTTATTTTTAGTATTATTTATTAAGTTAATTCTTTTATAATTTATTTGTTAACTTAATTTATATTATTTAATAAATAAATTCTTTTATTATTTATTAAGTTAATTTATAAACAATACTAAATAAATAAATTTAATAACTTAATTAAAAAATGTTAAACAAATAAATAATAAAAGAATTAACTTAATAAAAAATCAAATAAATTAAAAAATGTTAAACAAACAAACCAATAAATAATAAAATATATTAAGTTAATTCTTTTATTATTTATTTGTTTAACATTTTTTAATTTATTTGATTTTTTACATCAACTAAATATTTTTCTATAGCTTATTTATTATATTTTTTTTATTTGAAATTAGTATTTTTTATAAATTTAAAAAATTTAAATATAAATAGTAAATTTCTAAAAATAATTATTGATTAATATTGAGATTATTTTATTTTTATATTATTATTAACAAAGCACATGTTGTAGGGGTTAACTTTTAAAACCTGATCTAATTTGAAAATATTCTGATTTTTTTTAACAATTTTTTATATTTTGAATTTTTTTAAAAAATAATTATAAGAAATTATTTAAATAAATATTGCCCCTCAGATATTAAGACTTAATCATCAATGTCACTTGTAATAAAAAGTCAAACAAATAATTATAATCATTGACCGGTTGTGCAACCTGCTATCACAGGTAATATGACCAATTTCAAATATTTTTAAATTTATAAGACCAAAATCAAAATGAGCAATTGATTGTGACCAAAATCAAATTGGTGTCAACTTATTAAGCTTATAAAACTATAATCCCCTTTAATTAAATGGGGAGATAATTTTATCATTTATACCAAACACACATTTTTAAGTAAATAAATATATTATCCCGACGTTGGATGACTCATTTATTCCCAAAATGCACTAAATAAATTCACCTCAATAATGTGTGGTTCGTTTTTTTTAATCGAAACAGAAATGTAATTATTATGGTTTATGTTCTACGTCAACTGATTAGGGCTTATGTTCAAGATTTATTGATTAACATTTATGTTATAGGTCAATTTAATTTATTTTATTTTATTTTATGTTTGATTTTAGTTATTCCTGATACGACTGATTTTATATTCATAAAGGATCCAATTTTCTCCCCATTTTGATAAATCTATCTGAGATAATCCCTAATTTAATAAATATGATTTTTTTAAATACCTTGTTCGAAATATTTATCGGAACATCATTTTAATTTTTTTTTAATCTCTCTTAATTCGTTCCCAAAGAAAATCGAACCCAGACAAATCACTCAAGTGAGGAGCCCGGTGACCAGATGAGCTAGTCCACCTGGTTCATCATTTTAAATTTCACATTAGTTTGCCAAAAAAAAAAAAAAATCGAGCATAATATTAAAAATTTTATTAGAATAATTTTTTCATATTTTTTTTTATATTTACAATAAATTTTGTATAATTCATATAAATTGTTTTCTTTATATTGAAAATTATGGGTCTAATTTACAAATTTTTTGCATAAGCCTAACTTATTAGACCCTTTTCATATGTTTTGTCTAGCCTTTTAAATATACAGGCTAGACTTACAAGCCTTTTAGAAGTTTATCATAAATATATAATAGGAGTTATTTTATCATTCTTGGTTTTGACTCCAAACTTCCTTGGCCATTGATCTTATTTTCTAAATCGATCTTGATCGTCCAATCATTTGCACCAATCACTCCTTCTTCTTTTTACTTTTTTTTACTTTTTACCCTTTTTATAATTATAATTAATTCACACCATAATTATATCTTATTACCTTCACATTCTGACTCTATAAATACTCATATAATTCTCATCTACCATTTATCGAATCATGGTGGAATTCATAGCTATACCACTTCGCAATTTGGATCGTCCTTATGTTGAGCTTTTGGATCGGAGATTTTTGAAGCGAACGAATCTTGTGGTTCTTCTTTTCAATTGTGTAGCATATTAGTTTTTAAGTTTTCCTGTCAATTGTATGTCAATCATAAAGTTCGAAACGTCCTCATGTTGAGCTTTTGGATTGTATATTCTTAAGCTAGCAATCTTTTGGTTCTTCTTCAAATTTTTGTAATAGATTAGGTTTTAACTTTCCTGCGAATTGTATAAAAAAAGAAATATTGGTGTTTTTTTTTACTTCTTATTATCGAACTAAATTTAGCTCTAATATTCATCGAATTTACATTGAAATTCATAACATAGCTCTAATATTATGAAATCTACATTGAAATTCATTTCAATTGTAACCTATCAATTGAAATCATAAAGCAAGATCATCGAAATAATTAGTGGAGACAATGTCTATTAGGATCAAAATTAAGAGAATATTAGTTCATGAAGTTATTATGGTCTTTTATTTCTTATAAAAATAATAAAATAATAAATCTTGCCTACATAAAAATATATAATTATTTATTAGGGATTCCCTAATTATATTAGATTAAATTGACTAATTATAATTTTGATTCATTAATGCACCCTTAATAATTGGAGATCCCCTAATTATATGAGATTAAATGATTGATTTTGATCCATAATTACATAGGTATCCTAAATAAATAATCACTAAAATTATGCCTTATAAATAGCAATTACTTAATGTACGTGTTTATTTCCTAATATATTAAAACTTATTAGGAAGACTAAATAAATGCCCAAAAATATTATCCATAGGTGTAGTTCTTGCTTTTATTTTTATCCATTTTTAGTTAATATATTTATTTATGAAGACTGATTATTGCGCTCAAATTGAAAATTTTAACTAAATATTGATATTTAATTGATCGATTCATAGCCCATGAATTCCATTTATCATTCTTTTTTTAAATAAAGCTATTAAGTTTAGGTAATATGTGTCATTAAATATTATTAAAAATATTAAGGTGATATTTCCTTTATTACTAACAATATATATACATATATGAATATTTATCGGATATACATTCACTACAAATTAGGTCAATTTTTTTTATTAGTAATAGCATAACAATTGAATATAATTGGTCAATTTTCTTAAAATTCTTTTATAATTTGGTAATAATATTCAACTAATAATTATATAATTATAATTTTTTTAAAACTATTAAACATATAATTAAGTATATTGGACGTTTATATATTTTGAATATCCCTAATTATCTCTAATTATACGAATCATATATTCAACTAATGATAATATAATTATAAGTTTTTAATTTTTTTAAATATAATTGGTCAATCTTTTTGACTAAGCACCCTCATATATTAATCACCGTAATTGTAGCCCAAATTTTGGCATTACCAAAAAAATTAAAATTAACAATAATTTAATTTCACAAACGTTACTCTTCTGCAATTGATTAAATAATAAATTGTTTGGTATCATTAATGACATGATTTATTAATTTATGAATTATAGAAAATCCTAAATTTATCAAATTATCACAAGAGGATGGTAATACTCATATTCAAATATATAAGGAATATGTTTGACCATATATTTTTTGGAAACACAAATATTGTCACCATTATTTGACCATAATTTTATTGGTATTACAATTTAGGATGGTAATACAATCATTGATGAAATATATTGACCAATATTATTTATCGGATATACATTCACTACAAATTAGGTCATATTTTTTTATTAGTAATAGCATAACAATTGAATATAATTGGTCAATTTTCTTAAGATTCTTTTAAAATTTGGTGATAATATTCAACTAATAATTATATAATTATAATTTTTTTAAAACTATTAAACATATAATTAAGTATGTTGGACGTTTAGATATTTTGAATATCCCTAATTATACGAATCATATATTCAACTAATGATAAACATAATATTTATATTGTATAATTTAGCATAATATTCATATTGATTAATTTTTTAATAATCACTAATGATTATATTTGACATTTTGAATCCTAAAAATTAGTATATTATTAAAAATGTATAGCCATTTAATAATTATGTTTAGAAAATAAATATTAAAATTTATTTATGTAATTTAATAATCTATTCCATTAAAATTCGTATTCTCTATCTATAATAAACTATAATCATACATAGGTATCCAAAATAAATAATCACTAAAATTATGCCTTATAAATAGCAATTACTTAATGTACGTGTTTCTTTCCTAATATATTAAAACTTATTATGAAGACTAAATAAATGCCCAAAAATATTATCCATACGTGTAGTTCTTACTTTTATTTTTATCTATTGTTAGTTAATATATTTATTTATGAATATTGATTATTGCACTCAAATTGAAATTTTTAACTAAATATTGATATTTAATTGATCGATTCATAGCCCATGAATTCCATTTATGATTCTTTTCTTAAATAAAGCTATTAAGTTTATGTAAATTGGTAAGATATTTTTTATGGAAATTTATTTAGATATTATTAGTATGTTAATTATAAAAAAAAATTGAATTTAACAAAATACATATACACAGACATATATATATATTTATGATAATTTTTTTATCTATTTATGCAGACTATTCCGAAGTGCTTTTGGAAGAATTATAAGAAGTCCGACATTGCGTCTTTCAACTTTTCAAGTTTTTTTGTTGGTGAGAAATGTTGAAAGGTTGGTGTCAAGAAGGAAAAGAAAGGTTTAATTTTCCGGTCTAGATTCAAAAGATTTTTGTGTGATAATTCTATTAGAATTGATTGTTTATTGTGTATTTAAAATTATCGAGGTCGAAGTTGATGAGTTGCACATTAATGTTTCATTATTTCATTAATGATTATATATATTAATTTTTTTCATCATTTTTTATCGTCATATATATGATATGTATTTACTCTATTTGTTTAAACATTTTTGTATATGTTTAATTTGTATTAGTATTATGATTAATTTATTTTTGTTATTGAAAGCAATTATTTTATTTTTCCCTAGATTTCTATTTTATGCATCTCATCCTCTAATATTGATTGATCCCTACAGGATTATTTTTATGAAAATTGAATGTAGTTTACCTCTTATAAAATGATGTTTATGATCATATGAAAATTAAATGTAGATTAATTCTTATAAAATGATGTTGATTATCATAAGGAAGTTCAACAAATTGAAATTAAAAACAATTTGAATTATTATATTTAAAAAAAATTATTTTGCAAATAAATAGTGAAAGAAATCGATAATCACCAATAATACGAAAAGTTGTGTGAAATCTAAATAAGAAATCTATATATTTATAGTTAGTTGCCATGAACTGCACATGTAGAAAGTGAATAATGTGTAATATAAAAATAATAATTAACTATATAAACATCTAAACTAAATAAATAAAAAAATATTAAAAGTACCATTTTTATTTTTTTTTCCAAATACCTTTAAAAAAAATGGATCATTGATGCAAGACTTTGAGTGAAATTATAATTATAGAAAATATAAAAATAAGGAGATAAATATGTGAAATTAATTATGATTATGATTTCCAATTAGAAATAATCATCCTATATAACCGAATTTATATGCATGATTGAAACAATATTCCCGATCAATTAATTAATCCTTATATAAAGGAGTTTGTGGTTATAAAGCAAACAACATCATATTAATATTAAATTAAATATTAATATTTATGTTTTAAAATATTAAAATGACAATTTATTAGTTATGTATCAATTACAATAAGCATACAAATTTACTACGAAATACTTACGAAAACTCACATATTTTTATATTAAAAAGTTAAGATTGTAGTAATATGTGGAATGAATAAATTTCATATTTAAATAAGGGTAAATTATATTTTTAGTAAAGGTTTGAACACACTATTAATTTGTCATTATGAAAATATATGGTGAAACTTACAAAATTACAAGATTTCTTCGAAAATTAAAGTTTGACCACATATATAGTAAGGATGTGGCCACATAAGTTTACACATCAATATAAAACCCACATATTTTCCTTTTTCGCCAATTTTAAAAAGTTTAAAAATTAAATGACTTTTAATGATTAAATAATTAATTTAATGTCAAGAAATATAACAAATTAATGTTAAATAGCAATAAATCATTTTTATGTTAGAAATAATTATTTTATTTGACATCTTCTAAATCAATGCATAATAATTGTTCATATATTTAAATAATTATAATATTAATTTTTTTCATTAATGTTGGATCTAACATAATATACAATAATTGCACATACCTGAAATATTTTATATAAAATCAATTGTATAATTTATAATTTTAAAGAGTTTATTATTTGCCATGATCATTCAATTTGTACCGTATTAATAATAAAATTACAATACAATCTCCTTATTGATGTTTTCTTATTTTTTCAAATATTTTTTTTAATATTTAAACTGATATAATAATTTGTTTCACAAAATTTTGAGTTCGGTCCATATGTATTAATTTTTTTTTATATATGTCCTATAAATTAAAATTTTGTACTGCCAAACATTTTCATAGAAGACCAAAAATGTAGATGTGTTATCCTAAAAAATTTAAAAGTATATGATTAATATCTAAAAATTAAATTTTTTAGGATTAATATCAACAATATTTGATCTTTATAGAACCAATATCATCACTGTCATATCATAAAATTTAATTTTTTAATGTTCTATTTTTATTATATATTTTTTATCTTTTTTGACGTATTATGTAATGTTAACCTCATTAAATAAAATATAAAATCTATATGTCTGTGTAATTTAAAAGTATCTATGTTTTATAATTTTGGGAGAAATATTTATTTGATGTGTACATTTAGTACGGTTAATTTTATTTTTATTTTTTTGTGTATTTACATTTTACCATTTTTCTATACTATTAATAATTATTTATAACCATCTCATTTATTTATTTTGATTTTGTAAATATTTCTTTTTAATTATTCTATCTTTGTGCTTTATTATTAATTTCTAAATAAACATTTAATTTTTTGGATACTCCACGATATGATTTAACTTTTTTCTTTGTTATAAAAAGGGTATGATTTAACTTTTTAATGTTGTTTACGTTCGTTGCAAAAAAAAAAAAAAGATTGATTTCTAAAATTTTTGAATTTTTATTAAAAAAACACATATTTGCGTGCTTTTTTACTACTAATTCAGAAGTCTAAGACGGGAGCGACTGCAGCAGCGTCTATAAGTTACAGTAATTTAGTGTTTTTTTTTAAAATTTAAACATATATGTATTTTGCTTCTTTTTTTAAAAAAAAATTTGATAGTTTAATCTATGTTTTAAATTAAGTTCCTGTTTATTTTATTATATGTATTTTAAGAACATGCGTATTATTTTTTATTTTTTTAATTAATTAATATATGCACCCCATTTTCTTTATATGGTTCTTTTATTTATCTAACATCTATGTGTTTTATTTAATTATGTTTTTCTTTTTGTTTTTGTATTGGAATTAATTAAATATTTACATTGCTAAATTTATTTCTAATATACCATATATGTCATGTTTGATATTATATATATATGTGTGTGTGTGTGTGTACATGAACATTGTTTAGTTATAAATTTATAGTATGAAATCACAATTTTTGTATACTAAAAATCGACCTGTGAAATATGATGATAGATGGTAATTCTTCGATCACCTAGGAAGAGAATAAATCCATATGTACGTGAATTTCTTCATTATAAGCACAATGGAAGTGATGATCTAGAAACTCATTTAAACAAAATGCGATGGAGATTGATTAAATTAATAAATCATGGGGGTAGACTTACTGCGAGAACAGCGATACGTACCCTGTCTCTTTCACTTCTTGAAGAGTGGAAATGGTCAGGGGATCGTTTGCGTCAAGAGCTTTTTGCGGAAGTCAGTGATTCTGAGCTGAACTATTTCCAATACGAAGTTCATTTATTCACTATGTGGTTTTTTAAAGATAAGAGAACCCTAGGAGAGAAAAGAGACGGAGTTCCTAAGGATCTTTTTTAGGACGAACCAACCGAAGATGAATCCACTTAATTTGCATGTTATGTAAAGAAATATGTCATTTTGTTATATATAAGGACACAATAAATGAATAAAGTTGTTGAATCCATTATTAATGATATTTATTTCTTTTATGTGTTTTAATACTAATCATGTTGTTGAAAATTTTGTTTTTAAGAAGATGTTAGTACATATAAATAGAGTTAATTTTTATATTATAATTGAATGAATTAAATATCAAATTTATTTTTATATGTGTAATCTTAATTTAAAAAAATAAATATATATCTAATTCTTTTTTTTTCGGTCATCTCTTTATTTCAGCTAATAAAGCATATTGATGTTCATTAAGTTACCGCACAAGTTAATTCAATGAAATATTTGAAAATAATATTGTTAATATGAACAAATATTTTAAAATTTTTGGTATGTCATAGTTTAAATTTTTTCTAAATTTATTTTTATTGTTTGGATTCATTTTTTATTGTTTTCGTATTGAATTTTATGTATTAATTGGTTTAAGTTAAATTTTTTTTTTATTAATTATTGTTAATTGTATGTATCCAACAATATATATAATAAATTTTCAATATAAATAAATTTTTGTTATACTTATTTATTTATGAATTTAGTTGAGTATATTAAAACTCAGAAATTGATATAATTTTTTATTCTGTATAGTTTATTTTATTTTTATACTTTTTTAATATGAACAGTGATTAGTGACTAATAATATTTATTTTGTCTTTTGTATAGTATTAAACATTTCATTTAATTTGATGTTATTATATTATGTTTTAAAACTTATAGTTTGTATGTAATAATGGATAGTATGTATTGGTGTGTTATTATTTTTGTACTTTTTAATAATATGTATCACATTCTGTATTTAAGTAAATAATTCTTTTTACTAAGAAGAATTATTTTAATTGGTGTATTTTTATTACTTTTAAACATTTTGATATTTATATGTAGGATGTAGGTATTAGTTGATTGAAAAATAATAATTTCATTAATATGCATTAACGAATAGTATATCATTTGAGTAATCTTTGCATTACTTTTATCTTAATTATAAATCAATAACATCTTTCTTTGTATAAATAATTCCTCAAACTCTACACATCCATTTAAACATGAAGTTCTTCATCATCAAATCATTTTACGTGAGTTACTATAAAGTTCTTAACTATCGTTATTATCTATTCATTCATATATATTTTATTTAAACTATTTTATTATAATTTATCCGTTATTTTTTGTATTACATGATATATAAATTAGAATGCAAATAGTCATTAAGTGAATTTTTCTAATTATTTATTATGTATTTTATTCATCATTTTTATATTTGCAGATTATTTTGGATGAGACATCGTAATAGTTCACTTAAAAGATCTTCTCATTAAATTGTTGCATAAACGGAATCTCTGTACGACAACTATTTCACTGATAGAGAAGGTATTGATCATCATCAAATTTTTAATTCTTATTAATTGTTCTTATCAAATTTTTGTTATCAATGATGTATTGAAATGCATACGGTTCATTTTTTTGTACTATCATCTATTTCTATCTTTGCTTTTTATTTAATAAATCAAATATATGGATAAATTTCTAAATTTCTTTCTATTATAAGAATATATTCATCAGTTCATTACTACATGTATGCATCATAAATTAAACTATGAGTATGTTTAGAAATATATATTTAACAACAAATATTAAATCATGAGTATCAATATCTTTTTTTTTTTTTTATCTTTTTTGACAATGAAATTCATAAAAATTGAAAAGTTGGATTGTGTACTTGACACCATGATTATACACTATTTATCATCAACAAAATTATGTGGCAGATGTTTAATAGCACATCACTTTCAATTAAGATGTTTTATTTGTATAGTATTATTAAAAAATAAAATGATTTAACTAAATAATATAACATTTATATTTTTTTATTAATTATTATAAAATTATATGTAGCAAATGTTTCAAGAGTTATTGATTATGATTTAATATATTATTCGTTTAATGTAATACATAAATAATGTATTCATTATATTGAAATTATATTTAATAATGTTAATACAACAAGTGTTAAACCAACATCATATACAATTACGTATATATTATAGTAATAATTTTTTTAGTTAAAATTTAGAATAACAAATGCAAATATATTGTACATATGCATTATTAAAAAATGGTATAATTTTTTTTTTCTTTTAACCACTAATTATGATTTTAGTATGTTAACATATTTTCAACTTTAGAATTATTCCCTTAAGTTTACCAAGTACAATCATTTTATCACCGAAGTAGCTAAAATAGGTTTAAAAAATTCAAATTTTTCGTCTTTAATTTTCTTTATTTTAATTTATTCTAATGATTTTATATATCTTCCTTTCACTTTTTGATATTTCTATGTAGGATGTAGGAAATTAGTTGATTGAAAAATAATAATTCCATTAATATGCATTGAATAGTATATCATTTGAGTAATCTTTGCATTACTTTTCTCTTAATTATAAATAATACCATCTTCTTTTGTATAAATAATTCCTCAAACTCTACACATCCATTTAACCAATGTTTAAACATGAAATTTTAGTATTTAGTTCTTATTTGTTGTATATATGCTATTACATCTTTTTACTGATTCCGTGAAATCATGATTGTCTGTTATTTTTTAATAAATAATAATATAATCTTAAATTATTTTATTATTCTGTTAACTTTTTTTTTTTAAATTTTTGAGCTGATATTGTATTATGAGGAAGCTACTAAGTTCAGAAATTATCAACCATAATCAATCTCCACGTCAGGATAATGCACAAGGTACATTGTTTTATTAAATTTGAATTTTTTTTATACTTTAAAATGTATAATAATTTTTTACTGGTAAATCGTGGACATTTATTTTATTTAAATATTTTATTATTTGATTAACGATTAAATTTCATTTTTAGTCCTGTATCTTTGGCCAATTCCATTTTTAATCATGTAACTTTTTATGTTTTAATTTTTAGTCATGGGTGCATTAATTTCGCGATTCTTGATGCATGCGGCTCGGGGTTGAGTTTCATATGGGATGGGGCGGGTTAATTTTTGTGTGGTATATTTTATTTGGGCATGTTAATTAGTTGCATGGGGCATTTTTTTTGTTCTGTTGCATTCCATGTGGACTTCTTGGATGAAAAATTAAAAAAACTCTATTTTTAAAATGTCCTATGAGGAACATATGACACATCCGAAAAAAAAAAAATACTGAAGTTGATGAACTCAGGAAAATTGTCCATTTTTTTTTTAATAAATTTCATTAGAACTAATATTTTTTTGTAATTGATTTTTCATTAGAGCGATTTATTTTCAAGTCCATAATTGCTTTATTTGTGTTTTACATACACCTTCCAAAATTATTATATTTATTAATTTTACTGATTTTTTCAAATATTGCATTATGTTGATAATTGAAGCAAATAATTATTCTGTTTACCTATTATTTTAATATTATTTATATAGGACAAAGTACTTTTTGTAGATTAATTTTTATAATTTTATTTAGTGATATTTTAAAAAAAAATTGCAGTTTATCAATTTTTTTTAAAATTTTTTTGCTTAAATGTTAACATAGTTAATTTATATTTCAATTTTTTGTGTAGGCAATAACGATTCCGAAATTAATGGACTTATAAACACCGTTTCGTCATCAATTTTTAGTTATGTATTTGGAGATAAGTTTGATAATTCAAGCAAGGAAATGTATGCAAAACAACAAAATCCCGATGTTACCAATGGTACTCATATTATATTATTATGTTTATTAAAAAAATTCATTAATACTATTTATTATTATGAGTATTATTAGTGATTTTACATTTGTTTTGGTATATAATTTTTTTTTTTATGTCAAATCCAGTTAGTGGATCTAGCAATGTGCACATTAATGATCAGAATGTTGGAAAATTTTCTTTTCCTGATCATTTAGCTAGAGATGATATTCATGTTGAAGAATTAAGGTCTAGAGAGCCAATATTTAACGATGTTCTGCCGTATGATAATGATGATATTCCGGAGATAATTGAGTTGGATCCTGACGATTCTATTAGTTATGATAATGAAGTTAATTGTAAGTTGTTTTATTTATTTGTTCATGTTTTTTTACTAAGTTTTTTAAACTAGCATTTCTTTTTTAAAATATGTATTTCTATTAGTTTCTTAAATTAAATGCTTATTTTATAATTTATTTATTTAAGATGTCGAATATTGGGATATTGAAGATTCTATACATCGATGTGAATTTTGTGGTGCTATGTTTTGGTTTGATGAACGATTGAAATCTACAAAAAAAGAATTATCTCCAAAATTTTCTTTGTGTTGTATGCAAGGAAAAATTCAGTTACCTCTAATGCCTCAGCCTCCATTACTTCTTCAAGATTTGATATGGGGTCAAAGTGATAGAAGCAAACATTTTTAGATAACATTCGTTCATTCAACAATATGTTTTCTTTTACATCTTTAGGCGGAATAATCGATAGAAATTTAAATAGAGGAAATTCTCCCCCGGTGTTTCGAATGCATGGTTAGAATTATCATAGATTGGGTAGTTTTCTTCCAAGTGGTCATGATCCCCCAGCGTATGCCCAGGTCTACATATACGACACAAATAACGAAATATATAACAGGATTCGATCTGTCAGGTAAGATATTTTTAATTTTTTAAAATGTTATCTACGTATTATTTTATCTTTAATCAAATTAGTTACAATACATTTATATATACATTTTATCTTTTACATCCCATTATCTGACATATATATATATATATATATATTTATATTTCAGGTCAGTGGAAAATATAAATACAATACAAGCTGAGATTGTATCCGACTTAAAAGAGATGCTTAACAATAACAATGTTTTGGTTCAGAGTTTAGATATGCTAGAGATAAATTCAGCTCTGGTCACAGAAACGTAACTATGCAATTAATTGGAAGTAAAGGCTACGATCCAAGGACTCACAACTTACATACAGTCTCAGAAGTTGCAGCTGTGGTTACTGGTGATCTTGACAGTACTATTGGGGTCCGTGACATTATAATTCAAACATATTCTGGTATGCTGCAACGTATTACAGAGTTGAACCCATCTTATCTTGCTTTGCAATATCCACTTCTTTTTTCCTTATGGTGAGGATGGGTACAGGGAAGATATTCCATTTTCTCAATCTGCATTGGGAAGAGTTGGACAAAGGACTGGTATTAGCATTCGAGAGTTTTTTGCATATCGTCTTTAGGAAAGGAATGACGAGCCTCCTACACTACTATCTTGCAAGAGGTTGACGCAATAATTCATTGTGGATGCATATACGATGGTTGAGTCTGCAAGGCTTTTGTACATAAAAATTCATCAGAAGGAACTTCGATGTGATATGTATGTCGGTCTTGAAGATGCTTATTTGAATGGGGAGAGGGAAGAAAGGGCTATTGGTAAGCGCATTGTTTTGCCTCCTTCATTTACTGGAGGTCCGAGGTACATGATGCAGAATTATCAAGATGCTATGGCTATTTGTCGTTAGGCTGGTTATCCACAGTTGTTTATAACATTTACGTGCAATGTAAAATGGCCAGAAATTGTTCGTTATATGTCGCATAGAGGTCAAAATCCTGAAGATCGACCTGATATTGTATGTTGCATCTTTAAGGTCAAATTGGATGCACTGATTCATGATATTCGTCAACATAAAATATTTGGAAAAGTTAAAGCAGGTACAATATATATATATATATATACACACACATATATATATATATATATATATTTTGTATGCGTAAAGTTTTATTTATAATTAAATTATATTATAATAATGGTATGTAATCATAAATTAAATGTATAAATTTGTACTAAAATTATATGTTATTTTGCAGTTTTGTATACTGTGGAGTTTCAAAAACGTGGACTGCCTCATGCACAATACTTGATTTTTCTGGAAAAGTATAATGATGGTCCTTCAGGTGATGAAATTGATGGTATTATTGCAGCTGAATTACCAGATGAGTCGAATGATAAGCAATACTTTGAAGCTGTCCGTGATTTTATGATGCATGGTCCTTGAGGTCTAACTATTAAGTACTCTCCGTGCTACTCTGAAGAAGGTGAATGTACAAAGCACTTTCCAAAGAAATTTTCGTCCGAGAGTTCATTTGATGATGATGGATATCCTATTTATAGGCGTAGGGACGATGGAAAAACTGTGAAGAAAAAGGGTGTTGTTTTGGACAACAGATTTGTTGTTCCTCATAACAGATTTCTTCTCCTGAAATACGGTGCGCATATTAATGTTGAATGGTGCAATCAATCCAGAGCAATTAAATACTTATTCAAGTATATCAACAAGGGTCATGATCGTGTGATAGCTACTTTTGTTGAAAATAGTAGGGAGTCCAATCACGCAACAGATGTTGATGAGATCAAGATGTATTATGATTGTAGGTATATTTCGCCTTGTGAAGCTGCTTGGAGATTATTTGGTTTTGAAATTAACAACAGGAATCCGTTTGTTGAACGTTTGCCATTCCATCTACCAAAACAACAGAATGTTGTGTTCAGGGACAGTGATTCTTTGCATTCTGTTTTGGACAGACCGAGTGTGAAGACTAGCATGTTTTTAGCTTGGTTTGAGTTGAATAAGCATACTGATGATGCTGCTAAGTTGACATATGCTCAAATTCCCCAATTTTCTATTTTGGACAGACATAGGGGTTTTTCAGTTGGTCGTATTTCTTATATACCACCTGGTACTGGTGAGGCATATTATCTGAGGATTGTGTTGAACGTTGTCACTATACCTACGTGTTTTGTTGATATCAAAAAATTTAGAGGAACAGTTTATCTGTTGGGACAATCTGAGTATTTTGATTAGATCCCAAAATCCCTGATGAATTTGCCTAAGTACAGTTGTTCAGGTTTGTCTAGTTCAGGACAGTTAGGATAGGAATTCAGTTCAGGGGGAACATACTGAAGACTGAAGAATATTGGAGTCGACCCAATTTACTGAAGTCTGAAGTGCAATCCATCCTGAAGAAGTCAGAGTCAGTCTTGCTGAAGATTGCCTGAACTGAAGCTGAAGAACGAGACCTGATAATCCATCCTGAAGACAATCCTGAAGTACCATTGGCTGATGTTTCTACTGAGTACTCTAAGCATACTCAGGACAGAACTTAGTCAGTGAAGAGTAAGTATAACCTATCAGGCTGTGCTGAATGCACATAAGACCTGACTTAGGCCTTGAGTCAGTTTATCTGACTCATGTAAGTCCAAAGCAAAAAGGTTACACATACTGGGCTGAATAACCTATCAGGCTGTGCTGAATGCACATAAGACCTGACTTAGGCCTTGGTTCAGTTTACCTGAATCATGTAAGTCCAAAGCAAAAAGGTTATTTATGCTATGGGACAAGAGACAAAGAGAATGTCAGTAAGACTCCAATGAGACAAACATTCAGGCTGAGTTATTTACAAGAGACTCAGAGTATTGAATGTACGAGGAAGGACAAATGTCTGAAAGTCAACTAGCCGTTAGAACAGAAAGCCAATGATCTTTCGACACATATGTACGGAGTCTGCGCAACATTTAATGCGGCATTTAATGCGTCTCAGAGTTGCAGGCGGCGGGATAAACTTGCCAGATTAAGCATGGCGATTAGGTCAAACAGTACTTCTAGCCTGCAACCACCCTAAAATAGGAAAGATTTGATTTGATCTCCTTCAACGGATCTATTTTGAATCTTGCCTATAAATATGGAGAGCCTTGCACCCATTCAAGGCGAACGGGAAATTTCCAAGCGAAAGCTCTCAAGAATCCAAGCACTCAAAGCATACTATAAGCAACACTCTGCAATTAAATTTCCCTAGTGTTGTAGTAGGATTCTCTCTGTATTTGCTTAGATCGATAGCTCTAATACTTAGCATAGTTTTGTACTGCTAGAGCTATCCTAGTTGGAAACCAGAATACCAAACCACTCAGGGTGTGAGATTGGTTGGTTAGAAGGACTGGGACTTGTAAAACGCCCAGGGGTCAGTTCCTAAGAGAGGAAGTTGGCTATTCTTGTCCCTTGGCACGTAAAACCCAAGTACCTATCCTCAGGGTTTTGAGGATAGCTTCCTGTTAAATCAGGCCGTGGACGTAGGAGTTGGTTATCTCCGAACCACGTTAAAAAGACCCTTGTGTGCTGATTTACTATTTTGTTCAGGATCATAACTGTCATCATACTAAACTGAACATTCTACATTGTTTTTATATTCAGGACTGAATCAATCATCCTGAATCATAATACTGTGCACTCTGCCTTAACCACCAATTTACTAAGCAAACTCAGAGAAAATGTTTTCAGAAACTAAAACGAGTAGAAACTAAGGGCTCACTTTCCGCACGTACTCTAGCTCACTGAGATAGTAGTCCAACTGACTTGTTTCCGAGCAGTCAGTAGGTTTGTTATCTCTACTGAGCTTCCAAGCAATTTACTCACACTCAGCTTATCTGACTCGTTACTGAACTGTCCCTGCTGCCCCTATGGACCTTCAGCGTACTGAGTAATTCAGGAAATCCTGACTGAGAGTGTTAGAGTATTTTTCTGAGTCTTTCAGAAAAATCTGACATCAGTGTATTCCCCCATACACTGATTATACTCGTTTCGGGACCAACAAGTGGTATCAGAGCAGTGGTTCAAAAGACCACTGACTTTGTTTACCAACAGTTTCCGAGGAGAAACTTTTGGTGGTCTACTGAACAAATCTTGTTTCTGAAAACTGCATATCAAGGCATACGGTTCTAAACGCCTCGAGGGCAATCTTCCTGAATTCTCTATTGATAATTATGACTATTGGAAATTCAGGGTACTCGCACATCTCTATTCCATCCATGATCAGATGCCTTTGGTGATTGAGCAAGGTCCGATCAAATTCATGAGGAATCTTCAGACGACCTAGCCCGTTGCTGGCAATGTTCCTGTTCCAGCTGCCGGAGATGAAGAAGTGGAGAGGTCCGTGCTTAATTCTGATCAGATTAAGCAAATCGGACTGGATAATGTTGATAAGAACATTATACTCCACACCGTTTCTTAAGAGAATTCGGTCAGGCTCATGCACCTAAAAACGGCAAACGAGATCTGGGATGCCTTGAGGGAGATGAATGAGGGATCAGAAAAGATCAAGGAGAACAAGAGAGATCTTGCGATCAAGAAGTTTGAGGCCTTCCGGATGTTAGAGGGAGAGTCCATCGATCAGATGGAAGCTCGGTTCATTAAGATGATGAACGAGCTAGCAACCCTTGGGAAGGAGTTTCCCAAGAGGGAGGTATCTTCTAAAATCCTGAACTGTCTCCCTGAAAGATGGGACACAGAAGTGATCTTGTTGAAAAACACTCAGGATCTCACCAACATTACTCCCTCTCACCTATTCTCAGAGTTAAAGGCTCTGGAATTCGACCTCGATAAGAGGAAGAAGAAGGGTGTTGTCAGTGAGGAAGTTAGTGAGGAGAAGACACCTGAAAAGGAAAAGAGCGTAGCTCTTAAAACTACTCCTGAGCCTGAGGCTGGATCTGGTTCTAAGTCTCTGAAGGACATGAACAAAGATGAGCTGGCCTTGGAATACAGCCTGATGGCGCGGTGTTTCGAGAAACTAAACTCTCGATTCGGAAGGTATAAGAAATTTTATACTGACAGCCGTGATCGCAGGTACTCCAGCCCCAGGAGATCGAGCCCCCGAAGAGAAGAAATGAGGGGTTCAGATTCCAGGAGAGATCGCGATGAGCCTGAGCGGCGAAGAGATGAGAAGAGGAGAGATGATGAGCCCAGAAGATCCATCTCCAAACCTGAACGATCATCAGGGAGCAGGAGGGAGTCATCAGATAAAATGTACACTGACAAGAAGTTTGCTTCTGATGTAGATCAGTGCTACCACTGCAAGAAGACCAGACATTATCAGTATGATTGTCCGGAGCTCAGTGCTCGTGAGCGAGAGGATCGGAGAGCGAAGAGAGAGCTCAGGGCATCTGACCGGAGAGCTATGCTTGCTGAGGATTCCTCAGATTCTGATGGCCCAGGACGCCGGTCCCCTGAACTCTTCTCCGATCAGGAGTATGATGACCTCTGCCTGATGGCAGACGATGAGGTATGTTCTTCTGCCTCTTCTCCTGATCACGCACCTGAGCTTAACTCAGACTCAACATGAGAACTCGACCTTCAGCTCGCTCTAGAGCAATTGATGGTTGACTTCTCAAGGCTGCAGGAGACCCATACTCACACAGTGGATGTAAATGCACAGCTGAGTGGAGAAAATGATCGGTTAACTGAGTCTCTCAGAGTGAGAGATACTGAGGAAGCCCTCAGATTAGTACATCTTCAGGAAGAGCTGCTTCATGCTCGGAACAAGCATGATGAAGCTCCACTGGAGGTAGAAAGACTGAAGGGTGTAATCAGCTCACTGATTGAGACTCGTGACACTGATCTGTTCCTCGCTCAGGAACAACTGATGATTGAGTGAATTGCTCTAAGAGTGATGTTCGAAACTGAGTGGCAAGCTCGCCTTTGTGCTGAGCAAACTGCTTGGGATCTTGAGCTGATCTCAAAAGAAAAAGCTCATGAAGAGTTGGTGCTTCAATACACCACTGAAATTGAGGCCCTGAAAGAATCAAATGGGCATCTTGAGGTTAAGCTAAAGAAGTTACACACATCTACCCAAGTGGTTGATGAGTTAACAAGTTTCTCTCAGCTGACCGATGGTGCTAAAGCTGGGTTAGGCTATGATGCTTCAAAAAACCCAAAGGGCAAGAAGAAGAGAGGTGCTTCAGGGAGCAACTCTCAGAAGAAGTTTGTCCCTGCCCAAACTGACGACAAGAGCCCAAGTGTTGCTCGTCAGGATAAAGGCAAAGGGAAGGAGAAAAGGCCTGCTGAACCTGTCAGGCAAAGGACTGAGGAACCAAGGTCAAAAGCTAATGGACAGGCCAAGGCTCCTCATCCCGAGTCGAGGAAGACAGACCAAGGGAACTCCAAGGCTCAGCCTAGGAATCCTCAAGCTGGAAAGAACTCCGCCCCTAGCACTTCTCAGGCCCAGCCTAGAAATGCTCAGGGTGGAAGAAACTCCAGTCAGAGGAGGTCTCAGGCAAAGCCAAGGACTACTGAGGTCCAGACTCCTCAGGCAGGGCACAGAGCTCATCAGGAGCGTCCCTATCCTCAAAGGAGAAGGACAAACCAGGTGGCCTCTGAAAGGCAACGGAGACCTGACTCCAATAACACTCAGACCAGACCTCAAGTGCCAAGAGGTCAGGCCAGAGCTGCTCCTTCTCAGGACAGACCCCAGCCCAATGCACCCAGGCCAAAGAGGAACAGGAGGCCCGCCCCTAGGAATTAATCCAGGGCTCCTGAAACTCAGACTGACACCCATACACCCTCAACTTCCCAGGCATAAAGGAAGAAGACTGTGTATGTTGATGTTTCTGGGAGACAGGTTTACACTTCTGATGCTATCAGAATTGTCAAACAAATCTGGATCCCGAAGGGTATGGCTGACTCTGTAGGACCCAATACGAGATGGGTACCTGAGGCCTGATTCTTTTCAGGTCGGTGCGGGTTACAAGAAGAAGAAGGATGATCTGATGAAGGACTGGTACTTGGACTCAGGGTGTTCCAGGCACATGACCGGATTTCGTGATCTCCTTCAGGATTATGTAGCTCAAGAAAGCCCGCAGGTAACCTTTGGTGATAACTCTAAGGGTTTCACCAGGGGATTCGGAACCCTTATTATTGGCACTGTCCGTGTACTGAATGTATCATATGTTGAGGGACTGAGACATAACTTACTCTCGGTCAGTCAGTTCTGTGACCGAGGATATATTGTAGAATTTACATCTAACATGTGTCTTGTAAAGGACAAATCTACACTACAGGTTCTGATTTCAGGTATCAGGAGGGGCAATGTATATTTTGCTGACTTCAAGAGCAGTCCTCCTAAAACTTGTTTGGTCGCTAAGAGCTCCTCTGAGCTTAGTTGGCTTTGGCATAAACGCCTGAGTCACTTAAACTTCAAGATTATTAACAAAATTTCTAGACTTTCTCTTGTAGATGGTCTACCTAATGAAGTTTTTAGCAAAGACCACGTGTGCGGAGCATGTCAGGAAGGCAAGCAAACCAAAGCCTCATTCAAAGAGAAAGAAGCCTTCTCAACTGACAGAGTGCTTCAGCTCCTGCACATGGATCTCTTTGGTCCAGTTACTCCTGTCAGCATAAATGGTAGGAAATATACCCTTGTTGTTGTTGATGATTATTCCAGGTATACATGGGTTATTTTCTTGCTAAACAAGAAGGAGACTCAGGTTAAGCTTCCGGAGTTACTCAAGCAATTGAGTACTGAACAGGGTCAGAGCATAGTCAGGATCCGATCAGATCGAGGAACAGAGTTTATAAACTCTATTATAACTGACTTTTGTACTAACCATGGTATAGATCGTGAGACTTCTGCAGCTAGGACCCCTCAGCAGAATGGGGTAGCTGAAAGAAGGAATCGGACCCTGAAGGAAGCTGCCAGGACCATGCTGGCTGAGTCAGGACTGCCCAAGAAGTATTGGGCTGAAGCAATCAATACTGCTTGCTACACTCAGAACCGATCTATGCTGAACAAACAACATGCTCAGACACCTTATGAAACTTGGAACAAGAGGAAGCCTCGCATCTCTTATTTCCATATTTTTGGGTGTAAGTGTTTCATCCTGAACAATGGGAAAGACCAGCTGAAAGCCTTTGATAGCAAATCTGATGAGGGAGTGTTCTTAGGATACTCCTCAGTCAGTAAAGCTATCAGGGTGTTTAACTGTCGGACCCTTTGTGTGGAGGAAACACCTCATGTTGTGTTTGATGAGACTGCATCAGTGCGTAGAAAACAGGTTCCGAGTCCTGACACTGAGGGGGTTACCAAGAGAGTAACAAGACTGAGTTTGAAAAATCCTGAATTCAAGATCAAACTTGTCAGTGCTCCCAAAGGATGGGATGATGATGATGAAGATCAGGATGGACCTTAGGCCAACCCTCAGCAAGCCCCAGCCTCGGAGAATGTTGAGTCTCAGACGGAGGGACAGACTCAACCTGAGGTACGTACTGTCGGTGATGATGCTTCTGCACCTGAGACAGTTACTGAGTCCAACACTGTAGGGGGAAACAATGTTTCTGATATTGTCCAACCCTCAGGAAATGACTCAGTATCCCCTGTTCTTGCTCGTTCCGCTTCTTTGCCTGTTATTGTCAAAACTAATATTTCAGGATCAGGCGAAGGGACGTCAGCAGCTCCCAGTGCAGCCGTTAGCAGGAGACGGTGGCTAGATGATCACTCATTGGCTGATATCATTGGTGATGTCAATGAAGGGGTCAGGACAAGGTTGTCCTTTGGTGAGAGAGCTATGTTTTGTTGTTTCCTGAGTGATCAGGAACCTAAGAGCATAGAAGAAGCTCTTGCTGACCCCAACTAGATCCTAGCCATGCAGGATGAGCTCAATCAGTTTGAACAGAATCAGGTTTGGGAGTTAGTTGAGAGACCTAGGCGTCAACATGTTATTGGCACCAAGTGGGTTTTTAAGAACAAGAGGGATGAAAAGAATGTTGTTGTCAGAAACAAGGCCAGACTAGTGGCAAAGGGTTACTCTCAGGCCGAAGGAATAGACTATGATAAGACCTTTGCTCCGGTCGCAAGGTTGGAAGCAATCAGGTTGTTTCTGGCATATGCAACATTCAAGAAATTCAAAGTGTATCATGGACGTGAAGAGTGCTTTTCTGAATGGTGTACTGAATGAGGAGGTCTATGTTGAGCAACCTCCAGGGTTCGAAGTTGGTGACAAGGTATATCACCTGAAGAAAGCTCTTTATGGCCTGAAGCAAGCTCCGAGAGCTTGGTATGATACACTATCCAAATTCCTGATAGACCACGGGTTCGTGAAAGGAACAGTGGACAGGACCCTCTTCCGGATATCCGAAGGGGAGGACATTTTCTTGGTTCAGATTTATGTGGATGACATAATATTTGGATCTCCTAATCTGAAGCTTTGTGAGAAATTCTCCAAGCTGATGACTGGGAAATTTGAGATGTCAATGATGGGAGAAATGAATTTCTTTCCGGGTCTCCAAGTCAGGCAATCTGACTCCGGAATCTTCATTAATCAGTCTAAATACGTGAGGGACTTAATTCAGAAATTCGGAGTTCAGTCCAGCAAAGTCTCACGCATTCCCATGAACACAAATGAGAAGCTGGATCCTGACAAAGAAGGAGTCTCAGTAAATCAGACTGAATATAGGGCACTAATAGGATCCTTATTGTACCTGACTGCAAGTCGTCCTGACATCACTTATGCAGTCGGAGTTTGTGCAAGGTATCAGTCTGATCCAAAGAAGAGTCATCTAGATAGTGCAAAAAAGATACTGAAATACCTGAAAGGTACAGTCAATTTAGGACTTTGGTATCCCTCTGATGACAACCTAGAACTGACTGGCTATTCAGATGCAGATTATGGAGGCTGTAGGCTTGATAGGAAATCAACTACAGGCACATGTCAGTTTCTAGGGAGTAAATTGATCTCTTTGTTTTCTAAGAAGCAAACCAGTGTTGCAACGTCTACTACTGAGGCTGAGTATATGGCGGCAGACAGTTATTGTTCTCAGATCCTTTGGCTGAAACAGCAACTGAGAGACTACCAAATTGAGGCCACTGAAGTCCCAATTTATTGTGACAATAATAGTGCCATTGCCATATCCCAAAACCGAGTCTTACACACAAGGTGTAAGCATGTAGACATCAGGTATAACTTCATAAGAGATCATGTTGAGAAGAAGGACATCAGGATGGAGAGAGTCTCTACTGATAAACAGAGAGCTGACATCCTGACTAAGGCTTTGCCTGAAACCAGGTTTGTTGAGTTATCAGTAGAGTTAGGACTCCTTGACCCAGGCTTAGGAGATTCAATCTGAATCTCTAATCAGAAATGCACAAGGTCAGGGGGAATGACTAACTAGGACTCAGGATGAAGGAATCTCAGAGAGAATGTGAATGGTTGTAGGGGGAACATTCAGTATGAAAAGGACGATCAGTATAGATTGACTAAGTTTCAGGACACTGAATTCAGGGGTTGTCACCCTGATAGGTCACATGTGGTATCAGTCAGAATACAAATCTGACTGACTGGTATGTTTCCTGATTTTCTTTCAGTCATTATATCTTGCTTGCATCATTCTTGATACTGTTTGCCGTACTGTCAAATCAATTTATTTTGTCATTTAATCCCAGCCATTCATTTAATATTCAGTTATTATTTAATAAAAATTATTTGAATTAAATACGGATATGCTCTGACGCGCATTTAATGCACAGAGGGCGGGAACAGTTTTCGATAAAGTTTTGACTCATTACTTTTGAAAACCGAAGAGTCTCCATGCATCTTGTGTTTTAATCTTAACCATTGAATCTCATAAGTCATAATTTTCTGAGCCATCCGATTAAAACTGGATTTTAGTATAAATAAGGGAAGTTTTTGTTATTGCAACCTTTAAGCACTCAAATCTTTTCTTGTTTTATTTTTCTCTGCAAACCGATTTTCTTCATACCTTCAAAACTTCATCTATGGCTTCACCTTCATTGGATTCATTCTTTGGAAATCTGTTTCATCTCAGAAATGAAATCCACTGGGAACCATTTGGAGATTTCACATCTAATCATCCTGACATCTTGCCTGTGAAGGAGCTTTTTGAAAATGCAGGTCTTCTGCAATTTATCACAGCAAGACCCCAGAGACTCCATCCCCGTCTTGTTGCTGCCTTCTATCTCAAAATGGCGCAGAACAAGGATTCCCAGGAGTGGGAGACGCGCATTCCCCTGACTTCTTGTGTGAAGGGGAAGGATGGTGAAGAAGAGATGACCAGGAGGTGGGTCACTCTCAACCTCAGGTAGAAGATTCAGGAGGTGTTCTATATTCCCAACTCTGGACGAAGCCCTATCGATTATGGGTTTGGGACTGAGAAGGATTATCTCCAGTCCCTCTGCGATGGTGATGTGGTCCTGAAGTTGGGCCTGAACAAGTCCATTCTGAGGACTGAGAATCGTCACTTCTTCGACCTGACTACTCAGGGAGTGATGGGGATTGCTGGAGGGCTGGAGCAAATCTCCCGGCCGAAATTATATACGATGATGGCCATCTCTGATGCCTCAGAGCACAATTTTCACTGGGAGGATTATTTCCTCCATCTGCTGGTAGCTGAGACCAACAAAATCAAATACTCGCCAGAGGGTCAGGCGACATTCGAGGCCAAGATGCACTTTGGCACCAAGATTTCTCTGATCTTGGAAACTCTGGACCTCGGTGATGTTGATCAGGCCCAATCACTCGAGATTCCAGCGAAGATCGATCTCTTCAGAGCTTACTCCGGTGATGCTGGCACCAAGAAGAGACCAAGGACCCAGAAGAAGAAGGCTCAGGTGAGCACGACTGGAAGAGTCAAGGCTCAGGCGGGCAAATCTTCAAGGGCTGATATTGCGAAGCCAGCGGAGGACAAACCTAAGCCCTCAAGACCCAAGCAGCAGAAGCTGACATTCTTATATCCGGGGTCAGAGGAGCGAAAGAAAAAGCTCGTGGAAGAGAAGGCTGCTGAAGAAGTGATTCAGCATGCAACTCCGGAGAGGGAATCAGCTCAGGCTGCTCTTGAAATTGCCCCTATCTCTGCCATTCCGGATGTTGCACCCTCTGATCCAAATCCACTGATCCTCGACATTGCATCAACTTATCAGGGTTTGGAAGCCCACTCAGGTGAGGATCAGGGGGAACCTGCTCAGGAAGAAGGAGTTCAGAAGGAGGTTTCTGAAGCAGTTCAGGCTAAGGTTCTTTGGCCATTCCTTGCGCCTGATGAGAACACATTGCTAGATTTTGAAATAGTGGCAAGGGGAACGGCTGCAGAGATGGTGGAAAAGAGGTTTCCTGACCTCTCAAATGCTCAGAAGGAGGCTGTTGTGCAACTTCGCACCTATGCCATGATCAGGAATGCCACCTGGCCTGAACTAAGTCAGCT
>JAPKLY010000588.1:0-25060 GCA_026898435.1 Prunella vulgaris
ATATATATATATATATATATATATATATATATATATATACATATTTACCATTTTTTTTCTTCTGAATGATCTTTATTAGAAGATTTAGGATGTCTCTGTCATTGAAATGTCCCTCTTCATATTCATATATGACAACCCTACTTTCTGAAAATTTCTACGGCATATATATCCAGGTGGTTTTGAAAAAGAGGTACAAATTTTCTTTTGATAACCAACCTGGGTCAAATTTTTTAACTAACAAATTTTTTGTAATTATATTTTATATGTAATTTTCAATTTGTTAGTTTAATAATCAATACACTCAATTTGTTTTTTTAAGTTTTAACGGTAAATCCTATGTGTACGTATGTATCAATAATTTATTTTGATACTGTGACGACCAAATGAGTTTTATTAGCTATAAACCATGTTGAAAGTGTTTTATGAATCAAAACGAGGAGTGATAATCTATCAAATTTTATGATTATTTATATTAAAAAAATAATTTTTAAAAGACATTAGTTTTAAATTTAATATCGTAGAATTCTATTGGATAAGCCGCAAGACACGACTTTTGAATTAAAAAACTTACCTTATAGTTTTGTTCTGTAATTATATTAAATTTTCGGCCTGTCCTATATTTTGATCCTGACTCCGCCCTTGCACTTCAACACCCTTCAATTTTTTGTTTGGACTTCAACTGTTCTTTCCGACAGCGGGTGTTTGTGTCATTTCTATTTAAGAGAACTAGAGAAGTGATTATAATTGGGTTCAGGATTGCCGAAGCTTCTATGCGGATCCTGACTCTTGGATCACATACACCCACACAAATATGAATATATATGTGTAATCCAAGGGTCAAGATCCTGCACAGAAGCATCCTGTACATGACAGGATCTTGATCCTTAATTTAAACTTTAAAAAATTTTATTTTTGATTTTTTAAAATTCAAATCAACACATAGTTAGATTTGGTCCGATTTGGAAATGACGATTAATTATTCATTTTCATTCTAAAACTTAAACATGTTGATACAATTAAGAGTGGGTCACACGGACATAGGATCTGTGAGTAACAATTTGACCCAACTCAAATTGTTAATAAATGGATAGTTTAGATAGAATAACAATTCGAATCAAGTCAAAATTAATACACGTATAATCTATTTTCCGTGTGTATTACATGTTGGAAAAGGAGATTTTATGTCGATTGGATAATATAACTGTAAAAATAAAAACAAAAATGGAATACTACGGGGGAAGATAAATACACGGAAATAAACAAGAAAACAATAAGAAATAAAAAAGTCATCAAGTCGAGGAGTCCTCTTCCCGCATAACAAATATTCCCCGGTAGTGCTCTTCGATCTGAAATAACGCTCCCAAAGGTAAAACGATGTATCCCTTCAAGTGTGGAGCACCGTAGGATTTGAAGTTTAAGCGAACAGAAGAACGTTATGTACTGGACTGCACCTATAAGCTATATACAGAGTTTGGACAGTGAGAGAACTGTGTAGTGTATTCTCTGAATGAATGAGAACACCTATTTATAGGTGAATCTCCACTCGTAAAGGGAGAAAAAACGTGTCATCATTAATGCAGATGGACATATTTGAGGAATGTCAATAGTTACGCGATTGATTGCAATCAATCTGTGTTGACCTGCCATAAATGAATTTTGCACGTCTTTTGTGTTGATACGAGATGGTCAAATTGAACCTCGCCAGTGTTGAGTTATCTTAATGTCAGCTTCAGATTCATCGAATATGTACAATGAAGTTAAATTTCGGTATGGGCTTGACCCATTACTGAATTAATTGGGCTGGACCCTTTGAGAATGTTTTTCCGAGATATAGTCATACGAGCAAGGGGTGCAGGGTGATCCAGACGAGCCCTTGACTTCTCTTTCTTCTTTCCCTTGACTTCCACGCGGGCAAAAAAGTCTAAAACCTTACCCATCAACTCTTAAGAACAATGGTCATAAGGGAAAAAATTATTTGTGGAAGATGAACAAACATTCTTAGTTGACGGTCAGAAGAAATCTGTCAAGATGAAAAGCTAAAATATAGTTGACGTACCTATAGACCTGCGATAGAGGCTCATGTAACAAAACACATGTGTGTCCAAGCGAGCTTCCTTCGTGTTCAGCATAGTAACTGTCTTCTCATCGTTGTCGAGCTGTGGGATCTTCTTGAGCACCACCATGAAATCAAATGCAACTCCCCGAGCTTGGAAAAGCGGTATTCTGCAAAATCAAGACAATATGGGTTAGTGATTGGTTTGAAAATTGCTTGAATTTCATGTGCTTTATTGAATTATTTTAGTCAAACTAAATTCATTTTCTACACAAATTTGACTAGTTAAGTATAATTTCCGAGAAGGGTACTATTTTGCTATTTTTACAGGAAAAATTAAAATTGTAGAGCAAAATAAACCTTAAATAATTTGGTGACGAATTAGCTGATAAATTTTGAGATTAATTCTGAAAATTACAAGTTGTGCTACAGATTAATTTGGGAATGGAATAGAAATGAGCCCGATATAAATGTGTAGTTGATAAAGAAGAGGGAGGACGTGACCATTATCTATCCACAATTTTTCTGTATGCCTTCAACCATCCAAAACAACCACCTGCAAGCTCGGTCTGCACATCACTATGACACCATGGACGAAGCACAGTTTGCCAGAAATGTGCTCCCTGTCACCATCATCCATTCCGAGTTCCCAAATAACCAGAACAACCACCATTCGGAATACACCACTACATCCGCCATTGGATGTCCACAGATCGAAAAGCACTCCATATCCACTCCACCACAGATGTCCGAAAATCGTAACCGCCCCTATTCTGGGAAACAAAGAATTCACTTGGGCCCAACTTTGTCAAGCCCAACTTGTTTATTTTACTTGGTCCAATTTGCGAGAATAAAAAGGCAAAATGTAAGAATGCATGAAGGACAATATGGAGCAGGGATTAGGGATTTTTCTTTACAGTAGAAGGAAAGAGGAAAATTAGTGAAGAGAGATTAATCTCAGGTAGGTTTTAGAGTGCTTTAAAATCTTTTGAATTCTATTTTTTTTTTTAGATTATTTTTATTCTTTTGATTTTTTTAGGGAGAAGAAGATTGTACGGATGATTGCAATTACTTTTCGATGAATTGATGTTATTTGAATTCCTATTTCATTTTATGCACGTTGTTTTCATTCTAAAAAAATTCTGGTAGTATCATGCTCAATCTTTTCTTCTTTATGTTATTATTAATAATGTCTGTTGTCTCATATATATATTACTCTTCACCCATTAGCCATGAGCTAATCCCCTCAATGCTTTTGGGTGAAGGAAATTATGGACCTATCATTATTATTTCTCTTGCATTTCTTTAGTTTAAGCATTGTGCTGAGAGAGTCTTTCAGGTGGTTAATGAGACACTTATGATTTTAATTTTTGTTAATTAATATTTAAGTTTTAATCACAACATACAAGAATTGAGTGAGAAGGTAATAATATTTAATTGATTGTAAATGATTCTAGGATAATTGGTTAGTGCATAGAGGACATTGGCAAATGTATTGTTGCACAGAACAAAATATCTGAGGGACGGGGTATAAATGAGAGTTTATATTTGATTGAGTAAAAATGTCTAGCTTACTCAGCAGATAGCCTTACTACAAAATTGTTAGGGAATTGACTGTGACTGGAACATAATGAAATTTACCCGAAGCATATCACCATCTCTGCATACACAAGTGTTAGTTTAGATTATTATTTTTTGAATTTTTAACTTATTTAAATTCCTACATTTTAAGTAGTAATTAGTTAGGAACCAGACTTGTAATTTAATTCTTGTTTATTTTATTCCATCAATTAGTATTCAATGAGCGAGGAAAACTTATAAAGACTTACGGGGCTCCTTCAGATGGGCCAGTGTGGGGATGTCCATCTCTACCCCATTGTCGGCTAGGCAAGTTCTCCACCGACCAGCGACCCAAAATCATTTCTTAGGCTCCGTCGATGGACGATTCTCGATACTGGTCACTACCCTCTCTTTCTACCTCTTGCTCGAGATGGTGTAGAAAAAAGTTAGTTCCCCCGCGTTTGCCAACAAAAAATGTTTAAACTTCCCAAGCATGACCAACGTGCAAATCAGATAAAGCCAAGAGTTATAGGTCAATTGGATGAGAGAAAAATTGTAGGCATGTAGCACGTAGGTGATGGTTGTGTGAAGAGAAAACCTCAATTCAACCTGCATTATGTCATATGAAATTGCGATCATCCCCTCCGGGGTTGATCGGCCCGCTCAACGTCGTAGGGCATACAAAAATGCACATCGCTACGTCCCAGCCTCCACTAGGCTAACTCCCCCTCGATGACCTTGCTCTGCAGGCCATACCGGTGCCAGGGAGAACGACTGGCCTTCATATAGGTCCTCTGCTCGCGAGGAGCGCGGGTATAAGAAAATTCTACTAAATACTCCGCGTGTGATGATTATGGAGCCGGACCCACGATCTCATTGCAGAATCTAGCCCAATGGCTCCAGGAGCGGGACACATCATTATACTATTGCATGTACCTCGACCTCTCTGCTTCGGTGGCTTAGCAAGTAATCTCTTCTAAACTGCCTCCAGCTCTCTCAATCTCCAATTACATCAAATGGCGGGCGGTCTCCGTATCATCCACCTCAACCCAAGGGTCCGATGGATCATCCTCCCCTTTTTCTAAATCATTACCTTCGGCCTCCCTATCGAGACCGGGGTTCAAATTTGAGGCCCGTACAAGGACGCACCTCTCAATAATCAGAATAAAAATTTCAAAGTCGTCCTCTTGGTCTCTCAAGTTTCTCAGATGATATTGACCCCACGGTGCAAGATGATCCGGCACCAGAGGTGCCTCTGATTCGAGTCATAATGGAAAGAAAGGAAAAAATGAGATATGAGTCAAGAAACTTACTCTGAACAAGCATGAACCTGACGGAAGTGTTGTAGAAAAATGAGAGCATCACAACTCTCTATTTATCTCTCTAAAAGCTCACTCAAGACACAAGTAAGGAATGGTGGAATGAGCGGATTAATGGGTTTTTAGGAGACTATGGTTAATAGAATTGGGGCAGCACACACGACTCTTTAACTCTCCTACATTCTCAATTCGGCCCAACCGAGTCTAAAATCCCGCCTTTCTATATTTGGAAATTCAAAATATGCACACGATGGATAATTGTAAGTACGCATGCACGCGTAGAAGTAGCAGAAGCCATGTGGCACCGTAAAAGACACCCACGATCAGATATGATTGCGGTAAAATCGGGATGCACCACCCTCCGTAATGTAGGCAATAAGTACCTACTATGAGTTGTAGGCTAGTTGTCCGATTTTACCCCTATGTCTCAATCTCTTTCCATTCAAATGCTCTCATTGGGCTGAGCTTGTGATTTCTTCTCTATAGATCCAGCTCGATCCTCGAAGAATTCGAGCACCAAACTGGGGGGGGACAATTATTATGGACCGAATATGATCGCCTCAGGGTCAGGCCCACACACCTTGATACAAGACCCAAGCTCAATGGTCGTTAAATCATCATCGTTTTTGGGTGCCCGATAGCTAACCCACCGAGCACTATAGGAGTCTAGCGAGCATCATATGCCCGGTTCCGAGCAAGACCACCTTGCAATCTTAGGACCTAGAACCAAGGTGACCGCCAAGCATCATAGTAAGTATTGAGAGTCAGATGCGACTAATCGAGCATCATGAGGTGCTCGACCACCGGAATGGGTTCTACGAGGAACGAGCACACAAACACGAGCAAGTAACTTCCTGGGCATGAGCAGTTATCTTCCGAGCACTCAAAAACCCAACCAACTGGCATCGATTAAGATTATGGAAGAGAATCAAATCATCTAGGCATCCTCTATGGGCCTGACAAAAGTACGATTCGGTTAAGGGAATCATCCTACGTAGCGATTTTTTATTAGTCCCATATAGGGACAACAACTGAGAGCAGTCTCCACTACGGGAAGCACGATCCAAGACTATAAATAGCCCGGGGACCACAACCGCGTGGACGATTCATACCATATCAGCATCCTAAAACTATATGTACTAGCTCTCAAGAGCTGAAGAGAGACGTTAACTCACAAACAATAATACTACTGCATTGTAATATGTTAACATCTCTCTTTAGCTATTCAATATACAGAAAAACCTTTAATCCTAGACTTTGCAATAAAAGGCTAGACAATTCTTAGTGTTTATACTTTGTTTACAACATTTGTCCTACTTAATTATTGTTGTTAGTTCAACAACCTTTCTCAAGTTGTTATAGGACCAACAACATACTTTATTCAAAATACTCTTTATTAATTGGACGGCATGGATGCAAACCTGGGAGACAGGGACATATTAGTTGCATTTAATAATGGACGGCATGGATGCAAACCTGGGAGACATGGACATATTAGTTGAGACACAGACAGGGACATTACAGCGCGTAAACCAACTAAATCCAGCCTATCTCGGACTACAATATCAACTATTGTTCCCTTATGGTGAGGATGGTTATAGAGAAGATATTCCGTTTAGGCAAGAAAGACCATCGGGATCCAAAAGAAGAAATAGAGTCAGCATTCGAGAATTTTTTGCATACCGTTTGCACGAAAGAGACAATGAACCATCATGTATCCTACATTGTAGAAGATTGTTCCAGCAATTTATAGTGGATGCATACACAATGGTAGAATCAGCGAGATTGACATACATTGAGACCCATCAAAGGCCGTTGCGGTGTGAATTGTATAATGGCCTTAACGATGCTCTTTTGTGTGGGGACACAGACCCAACTGCACATGGAAAGAGAATTATATTACCCCCTTCTTTCACAGGAGGTGCCAAATACATGGTCCAAAACTATCATGATGCAATGGCTATTTGTAGGTGGGCAGGATACCCAGAATTATTCATAACGTTTACCTGCAATCCAAAATGGCCAGAAATAGTACGGTTTACCAAATCCAGAGGCCTTAAAGCTGAGGATCGTCCGGACATCATTTGTAGAGTTTTCAAAATGAAATTTGATGCGTTGATGAAGGATATCCGACAAAAGGAGATTTTTGGAACTGTCAAAGCAGGTACGGCCTCCATCCCCACCTTAAAAATTTTACTGAATTTTTTTTATAACAAACCATAATTACTTTGCAGTAACATACACAGTGGAGTTTCAAAAATGCGGACTTCCACATGCACACATACTATTATTTCTTGATAAGAAGGATAGAGCCACGACTGTCGCTGACATAGACCGCACCATTTCAACAGAAATACCAGATAAGGATATTGATCCTATGTACTACAATGCAATACGAGAATTTATGATGCACGGACCGTATGGGACCATGAGCAAGAACTCTCCTTGCATGTCTGATGGCCAGTGCACTAAGCATTTCCCTAAAAAGTTTGTCAATGCGACAACAATTGATGATGAGGGATTTCCAGAATACAGACGGAGAGATAATGGAAGAGCAGACCTTAAGAAAAATGTTGAGCTCGATAACAGGTATGTTGTTCCGCATAATCGCTATCTACTGCTAAAGTACGGAGCTCACATAAATGTCGAGTGGTGTAACCAATCCAGAGCCATCAAGTATTTATTCAAATACATCAACAAAGGAGAAGATCGAGTCACAACAACATTTTATCAGAGTGCAGGTGAAGAACGTTTGGGAAAAAAAGTTGATGAGATCCAAATGTTCTATGATTGCCGGTATATTTTATCTTGTGAGGCTACATGGAGACTACTAGGATTTGAAATACAATACAAGAGTCCACCTGTTGAACGTCTTAGCTTTCACCTTCCAGATGAGCAAAATGTTATTTTCACAGACACTGACCAGCTACATGAAGTCATAGAAAGACCTTCGGTCAACCACATCATGTTCTTAGCTTGGTTCGAGGCAAACAACAAGTACCCTGAACTTGCAAAAGACCTGACCTATGCAGAATTTCCTACAAGATTTGTATAGAAATAAGCTGAAAGAAAGTGGGTCCCAAGAAAAAAAGGATTCTTACTGGGTAGAATATTCTATGTTCCACCAGGAAGTGGAGAGAAATACTATTTTAGATGTCTGCTCAACATAGTCGAGGGGCCAAAAAGTTATTATGACTTGAAAAAGATTAACGATATTCAGTACACCACTTTCCGAGAAGCTTGCTATGCACTAGGGTTGTTGGAAGACGACAAGGAGTACATTGATGGAATCTCTGAGGCAAGTCATTGGGCAACACCACAATCATTGAGGACTTTATTTGCAACTCTAATGAACTCTAATTGCCTAAGCTAACCCGAAAAAGTTTGGGACACATGCTGGAGGTATTTATCTGATGATATTTTATACAACCAACGTCGCATGTTGCATCATCAAGGTACAAAAATTACATTAATCTTTACAAATATTATAGTATTCAAAAAAAATTCTAATGATAATATTTTACTTAAATTCTCACATGTTCAGGATTGGTACTAAGCGACAATGAAATAAAAAATTTGGCCCTGATAGAGATTGAAAAGATCTTGCAAGCCTGGGGTAAGAGCTTGAAAGATTTTGAAAGTATGCCGCTTCCAGAAGATACATATTCAGTGAGCTGTCATAACAAATTGGTGCAAGAAGAGCTACGATACAATTGTAATGCTTTGGCCATTGAACACAGTCAATTAATAAACAAGTTGACAGATGAGCAACGATCTGTGTATGAAAGAATAATAAATTCAACACAGACGAATACTGGTGGGGTTTTCTTTGTGTACGGATACGGAGGAACAGGAAAAACTTTTGTGTGGAAGACTATATCTGCAGCTCTCAGATCAAAAGGGGACATAGTCTTGTATGTTGCTTCCAGTGGAATCGCATCTCTTCTTTTACCTGGTGGAAGAACAGCCCATTCGCGATTTGCAATCCCAATAAATTCAAATGAGGACTCGACATGCAACATCAAACAAGGAAGCCATCTTGCAGAGCTTATTGTTCGATGTAATCTAATAATTTGGGATGAGGCCCCGATGATGCACAGACACTGTTTTGAAGCTTTAGACAGAACAATGCGAGACATCCTACGATTTACTAATTCAAACAGTGGCGATCTGCCATTTGGAGGAAAAACAATAGTGTTTGGAGGGGACTTCCGCCAAATTTTGCCAGTAATTCCAATGGGAACAAGGCCAAACATAGTGAATGCTACAATAAACTCATCCTACCTTTGGAGAAATTGCACTGTCCTCCGATTGACAAAAACTATGAGGCTACAGAACCAAAACAACGAGAGAGAGGCGAAAAAAAACAAAGAATTCTCAGAATGGATTGCTGCGATTGGAGACGGAACCATAGGAGAAGAAAATGATGGATGTGCAGAGCTTCAAATTCCGGAAGACCTTTTACTAGATGATTAGGGTCATAATTGCATCTTTTTGCATCCATTTCTCTATGGTTTTGATGTGCTTATGTTCATATTTGACCCTAATTTGGTATAAATTGTGTTATTAACCATTTTGTGGCAAGAAAATGTGTTTTGTAGTGAAAACGAGCAAAAACCGGCAAAAGATGAGCAAGTTCGTAAAAGTTCAGAAAATGTGAGTTGATCCAATGGAGGCAAATGATAGACCATGTCGAAGAGTTTGAAGAGAGGGTCGCAACGCAAAAAGAATCGAGTCAATCGGAGCTCTAGAACTCAAGATATGCAGAAAACAAGAAGTCGAGGATCGACCGAACGGGATAGTGCGACCATCAGCACGGGATCGTGCGACCACCAGCACGGGATCGTGCGAAAGCTCCCTGGTTCGTGCAGCCAAGGTCTGAACGAGTCCAAGCACGATCCAGATCATGCGGCCACCTCCACGGGATCGTGCGGAAGCCCGGTTTTGCATATTTTCGAGGGCTATTTCGTCTTTTCACGCGTTTAATGAAGGGCACTTTGGACTAGGGTTGCAAACGAATCGAATCGAATCGAATATCATAGTTTTGTATTTGTATTTGAATAATAATCGAATCGAATCGAATTCGAATCATAAAAATTCGAATACGAATATCATAATTCGAATACGAATACCTAATCGAATCAAAAGTATTTGATTCATTTACAACCCTCGGGTAAGAGTTTGAAATATAGGTGCATATGATATTTAGATTATTATCTAATGAGCTTACATCCTTAAAATAATAGTAATTATAGCAGCCATAAATTTCTAATGGTCTATAATCTTAAAATAATAATAATAACAATAATAATAATAGCAATAATTATACTAACTATTAAGTCTATTATCATTATAATATTTATAAAAAAATATTTAATCGAATATTTACGAATATCGAATCGAATATCATTATTTTGTATTCGTATTTGAATAATAATCGAATCGAATCGAATATTTGTAATCGAATTCGAATCATAAAATTTCGAATACGAATATCGAAATTCGAATATGAATACCGAATCGAATCAAAATTATTTGATTCGTTTGCAACCCTACTTTGGACTAAACATTATGGGCACTATAAATACCTCAAGGATCAGATTTTCAAGCATAATTCCATCATTATTCCAAGTGCTTAGATTAGTTTAGAGAGAGAATTAGGTAGTTACTTAGTGGGTTCTTAGTGAGATGCAATCTTCTTTCTTCCATAACTTTTGATCCGTCCGTTGGAATTTCGATCCGTTTGTTCCTGCGTTCTTCTCTCGATTCAAGCTACAATTGTACGGTTCAATTTCTCATTTTGCATTCCGGATTAGGAGATAGCTTTTCAAGGTTTGATGCTTGTACAATTCTTCAACAATTGGTAAGATTTCTTGTATTTCATTTCATATTAGTGTTAATCATGTTTGTCTATGTCTTAATTGTTGATTTACATTTCCAATTAGCCATGGGCTAATATCCTTGATGCATGGTTGTATGAATACTATGGTGGATTTAGTTCTTGTTAATCCTATGCATGAATTAGTGATCTTGATGTGTGAGTTCTCTTATTAATGACTTGTATGAATGCTTGAGATGTTTAATTGGAATGTATGGCTTATATGGTTAGCTATGAAATTAGAATTGAGCTATAAGAACCTTATGCATACCAAGTGTTTGATATTTGGCTTGTATGACCAATGAGAATTGCATATTAGCCTAAGACCTCTTAATTGGAGTGTTAGGAGTTGTAGAGAGATCTAGACACCTAATAGAGCCTTAGCTTGTGTTGTAGAGAGATCTAGACACTAGTTGGTTTGACTAAGACACCAAGAGACCTTTTGCATGCTAGGATGGATAGGATTCTAGAGGAACCATAGTAGGATTACTTCCATGTACACTTAACACTTGCTCACTTCTTTGAGGTGATAGTTAGGACTATTTTTGCTTTGCCATAGTAGATAGAATCCTTGATGGTTTTCTTGCCTTCCTAGCTATTAGCCTTTTGTAGACATTCAATGCTTGCTTGATATCGCATCGTTTCCCTGTGTTCGATATTTAACTTGGTTAACTTGTCGCGACAACAACGACCACGTTCACTTGCATGGAAATCATACACGATTTTGGCAAACACTAGACAACTCGGATGACCCCATAGCTGCCATTGTACAGAGCACATACCCATCCTTCCAAACCAACAACATTGACCGGAAAATGTTGCAGGAACGGGCAATACTTGCTCCCACTCTTGACGTCGTTGGCTCCATCAACGACCACATGATTAAACTAAACAGTTCAGAAGCAATAACATATCCGAGTTCAGACAGCGCTTGCAAATCAGACGCAAATGTTGATTTATTGGCAGACGTTCATACACCAGAAATGTTAAATGCAATAAAATGCTCAGGCGTGGAGAATCACAAATTAATTCTGAAAGTCGGAACTCCAGTCATGTTACTGCGGAATATAGACCATTCAGTTGGACTGTGCAATGGAACTAGGTTGGTAGTGACAAAGCTCGGACATCATGTTATCGAAGCCGAAATTCTAACTGGTAGCAATGCAGGACAAAGGGTGTTAGTTCCAAGAATGACAATAACACCATCGGATATTAGACTCCCGTTCAAGTTCCAGAGGAGACAATTTCCATTGATGGTCTCTTATGCTATGACCATCAACAAAAGTCAAGGACAATCCCTAAAGAACATTGACTACTCTTAAAGAGACCAGTCTTCAGCCACGAACAGTTGTACGTTGCAGTATCAAGAGTAACAAACCGAGAAGGGTTGAAAATATTGATATGCGATGAACAGGGGAAAACCAAAAATAGCACTAGCAATGTAGTTTATAAAGAAATGTTTCATAATTTATAAAATAATTAATAAAATTTTATGTTTTTAAACAAGAGAAAAATAATTAGACTATTCCCGAACTCCACAACAAATAAATTCGGAAAAAAAAAAATCAACCATGTTGCACGGGTATATAACTAGTAATGATAATATCAAAAGTTTGGTTTTACTAGTCACAAATTACATGATAATATACAGCTTCCATCTGTGTTTTATAGACACCTTTAAACCTTAATACTTAGGTTAACTCATTTTTCATTATTCATTCGTATTAATATATTTTTTTCCGTTCAAATTATTTATACTTTTACTTTATTGGAATGTTCTAATATTACATACTTGCAAGTACACTCTAAAGAAATAATTCTAATTTATATATACATATATAATAATATACACAGGTATCTATATATATACCACTTTTTTTTTTTAAAATTTGGTTAACTGCTCGAATCGAAATCAACCATTGATTTTGGGTGGGTAGTAATTTAATTAATTTAGATAGTTTTTCGATTTGGACCAGTTCATTTTGATTTTAGAAAAATCAATTAATACATTTTTTCAGAATTTCACCACTACTGCTCAATCAAAGCATAAATTAAGGTAATGTGTATTATATCATTTGACGAATGAATGCGGAATGCAGTCATAAAACAAAACTTTCCATGCTTTATATATTTGTATCAGTAATAAAAAAATATAATCTCAATTTATTCTCCGTAAATTTGTATCCCTTTATTCTCCGTAAAAATATAATCATTAAATTTGTATCCCTTTAATTATTAGATCATAACTATTGATTGTATTGCTTAACAACATGTATGCATATATAGTTAATATCATCGAAATTTTGGAGTTGAAAATGGATAATATGATGGGTATTTATGAATTAAAAAATTAATTTTTGTTTTAGTTTATTCAACTTTATTTGTGCTTCCAGCTTGTTAATGGTTAAGTTGATTAGGATCAATTAGGTCATATAAATATTGAACTTGGTGTTCAATATTTAGAATTTAGAATTTAGATTACCATGCACCTCGCTTAATTGCAATATAATTTGGATAATTAAAATAAATTTTAAATATTATTGCAAATTAGATTTATGGTGTTCGTGTGTGGCGTGATTTATGAATATGGTAATTTGATGCTAATTTGCAGAAAAAGAGTACCATTGTGCAAGCCATATATATTATCACACACAAACTCGCTCAAAGATGGCTGCATGCCCACAAGTCCAATTTGCAATACTAATCTAAAATTAGTGATTTATTAATTATGATTATTCAATAGATTAGTGCCCCAACATGTCGCGCCAGTAGATGCAAAAGTAATCAATAAAGTGTTTTTTTTTTAATTTTAATATAATATATTAAATACATTTTACTGTATAAAATTAATTAAAAAATAAGATGGTAAAGTTCCTTGGTGGGTCCAGAATTAGATCAACTTAGATTTTGGAATTTATCTAACTACACATAAATATAAAGGAATTATTATATTTAAGACTTAATATGAAAGGCAATATGTTGACTAAGGAGACAATTCAAATGTGTTGGCTTTGCCTCACAAAGTCACGAATCCCAGGGAAACGTGAATGCATATAACGTTTATACTGTATAAATGCCGTAAAAGTTAAATGCATAGCCGGAAGAGGTTAAAATCCTGATTCACGCTGACGTTTTTTTTTTAAAAAATTTGCCAAACACTCTGAAAAAACAACATATTTTGATAAATTAAAATAAAAATTACAATAATTTTTAAAAAACCCGGATCCCTGGTATATTTTTTCTTTTTATTTTTTATTGTTAATAATAGGCAAAAATATGTTTTGCGTAAATAATTAATTTTTGTATTTTTAAAGTACTTTAAGAATAATATATATTTTTACAAGAATAATTATGTGCTTCTTGATTTTTTTTTATTTTTTTTGTTGATTTATGTTGATAATATATTGTTAATGTAGCAATACATATTTTAATACCTTAAATATGTAATACAAGTACAATATATCTATTTTAAAGACAAATAAATATTTGATTATTTGTACATACAATAGGCAGTAAGTAGCACACACTTTTTTTTAAGGAGCAGTAGCACACGCTTAATATTACAATATCACACATTTACTCCCCAATTTATGTTACTATATGGACAAATGTGTGTTACTGTTTGATAATGTATCTCTATAAAAATAAATATGTGTTTCTTAAATTATTCATCATGACTTTAAAATATATGTATATTGATTTATATAGTAACACACGTTTTATTATTTTATATGTGTTATATGAAAAAATAATTATTTCTATAAAATAAATAAATATTTATGAAAAACTAATATTTGTTCTTATACTAACACACATTTTGCTCTTATATTTTGTGAAAAAAATTATTCTTTAAAAATAAATTAATATATGTAAAACAACAATATTTTATTAGATAGCAAAACATATTTGCTCTACTAACAACACATATGTGCTCACAGTTTGTGTTACTATATGGACAAACATGTATTACTGTAGGATAAAATGAGTTTTTATTAATAACAAATATGTGTTTTCTTAATTTAATCATCATCCCTTAAAAGCTAGGTATATTGATTCATGTAGTAACACACTTTTTATTATGTGTCATTATAAGAAATCATTTCTATACAAATAAATAAATATTTATGAAAAATTAATATTTTTTCGTATAATAACATTCATTTTGCTCTTACATTGTACGAAAAATATTAATTTCTACAAAAACAAATGAATATATAATAAAAAAATAATATTTAATCAGATAGTAACATATTATCTAATAGTAACTTGCATTTGTCTATATAGTAACCCAAACTAGAAGCGTAAAATTTGAAATTTAGCTTGTGTGAAATTTTGATAAAATTTGTCAGATCCGAAATCCGCATATTTATGCTATTTTAAGTGTGTGTTTTACATCGTGAAACATTTCATATGCATTTTTGTAGTTTTTTTAAAAATTTAAATTATTGTGAGATATATATCTCAAAGAAAATCTCTCAATATATTCATGAAATACCTTGCCGTCATTTGTTCACCTATAATCCAAATACATATCATTATTCAGCTCTATTCATATTTTATATTGCTACATTTAAATTTGAGTATAATTGTTTACCATAGAAAAGTTGTTAATTTTAGCAACATAAAAAATTGTGATTTAATAATAGTTCATAACGTTTTGAAATTTGACTAACTAAAGAATATAAACATCGAATATATGAAAAGAAAAAAAGAGGATAAAAAATCTGGAGGAAACAAATGGTAGAAGATTAATTTATATTAGTGATGCTCTCAACTCAAATTCACGAAGTGATACAATTTCGGAGATTGATGATATAATTGGATTGTATTTTCGTTAGTCAGAAAGTTAATTTTTTGGCACATTTATTTACCACTATTAGAATATCATAAAAAATGAACTAGTTTCATATTCTTTTAAAAATTCAGATTTTAAAATGTTAAAAAATTCTTTCATAATGTTAGAGCCTCTAATTCATCCTGCATAAAGACCAAGTTAAAAGAGAACTCAGCCATAAATAAGATGAATATTAAAAAATTATATAAATAAATAAATTTCATATTTTTAGATGAATTGGGGAATATTCAATTTTATAATTTTTTTATTGTTGCACCAAGTTTTCAAATTTTGTGAATGAACTTGATGATATTTGTTGTCTTATTCGTGATTCGTTACTTTAAAAAAAAAAGAAAGAAATGAAGTTAGACATTTATTTGACCTTTGTTGTTCTTGATTTTATTTTTTTCTAAAATAAATATTGAAGTGATATATTTTACTCTTTTGAAAAGAAATATTAAACTTAGTCAACATCCGACATTGACGACATGTATGTATAGTATGAGGATGTGTAATAATTAATCCTACAAACGATATTTCCTTTAATTTGGGTCAAGTATAGTATGAGGATGTGTAATAATTAATCCTACAAACGATATTTCCTTTATTGGTGGTTCTATGTATTAATTAACTAGAAAGTGTCATGGCTGTGCATGCATACATCAAAACTTTATTTTGAACGACTCATGAACTAATTTTTGTTTTAATAATTTTAAGTTATAAAATTCGTTATTTAAGTTATATAATTCCTTACGTCGCTAGATATATTAAATGGGATAACACTAACCACATTTAAATAGAACAAGTGAATTTCGGATTAAATAGGTTAGAGTTTTATCCTGTTCGTTTCTAGCGATTTTTTAATATTTGAGATCTAATCTAAACCCTTGCGATCCTCTGACTAAACGGGACATAAACGGGTTAGGTTACGAAAAACTAAAAAAAAAATTAATTTCAAAGCAAAATCTAAATAGTATCATGAAATATTAATATTTAAACTAAAATTAAAAAATTATTCATAATTTTATTAAAATTACATAAAATTAGTTCAACGTAATTACAAAAGTCCAAACAGTCAATATTTAGATACTTAAAAGTTCAAACATTAATACTTAAAATTAATACAAGCTCAAAATTAAAATTGGGGATAAGTTCAAATAATATTAATAATAATTAATAAGTATATTATATTTTTAATATGCATATATATAAAACTAAAAAAAATTATGTCGGCCAATGGCGGGTTGGTCTGCTTAGCCCGCAGACTAAGATATAGGATCGGGCCAAAGAGACCCGAATTAATCCCATGAAAATATAGTTCTAACCATGAATTTTTTAGGGTTAAACGGGTTGTTTTGTTTAGTCCAACCCGAATTAACATATTTAGTTATAATTATATATATATATATATATATTCTTTTTTGTTTTAGAAAATCTCTTTTAACATATAATTCTTGCTTAATAAAATTGTTGTTTCACCGCCATTAGGATGTTTTCTATTGTTAAAATTTGATTTTAAATGTCATATAGATATAATTAACATTGAAATTGATTGATGATATTTTAATTAAAAAAATTAAACAAACCGACAATCAACATGAATTTTCGTTATCAGAATCTCACAATAGTATTATTAAAATTGGAGTAGCTTCTGTTGACAATATGAACAACATTCATAAAAGGCATACTTCTTTAAAGTTGAGTAATCAAAGCTTAATCAACTCATTTGGAGGGTTGCTCTGAATTTAAGCTTCCAATAGTCTTTCTCCCTCTCTTGACTTTTTCTAAAAGGTAAGAACAATTACTTTGGAAAGTTTTGGACTCTACAATGTAATTGAATAATGTCAATTTTACATTAAATAATTGAAATAATTTTGAAACGGATTTAGAAGACATCTCTTTATTTTTTAGGATATTATTTTATGGATATTTATAAATTTAGAATATTGTCTTCATGAACTTGTAAAATTAAGATATTATTTTTATAAATTTACAAAATTAGAATATTATTTTTTTCAAATTTACAAAATTAGAACATTTTTTTTATATTTGACAAATTCAGGCTAAAGTTTTATTTGTTGGTCAAATAAGTCAAATTTTATTTGACCCGTACTTTATAAATTTTGCCTAATATTGACAAAATTTTAAAAATTAGGGATATTCCACTGTAATCGTTGATGGTATTCTCCATATCATGTGGTTGTGGCTTTTACGCATTATTTAACTGTGTGATTACTGAAATGTGATAAAACATACACATGTCTTTGTGTAGATTAATAAATTCACTATTTAAAAATAATAGATTGATGTTGTTTTTAAGTTTGTGTAATGAATCCCCCTTTGCATACAGAGGGTTTGGATTCTTGGGATATGGGATAATGAGACATTGAATTTTACTTTTCCATCTCAATTTTTTCTTTTATATGAGCAAGAATATTATTTTAAGAAAGAATAGAGTATATGAGTATGAATTTCATGGATTTTTGGTTGACATCTTCTAAGGGTGAGTAATGATAATAAGGGTAATAGGAATTAACTCTACATTGACTCTCACACCCAGAATTTTAAAAATTTACAATAATTCAGTTATTTAAAAATTATGACGTTCATTTAATGCTCTTTTCATTTTTATACCCCTTCAATTCCTTAAACTATACCGAAACACCCCCTCAATCTTTCTTTCTTTCCATCCATAGGCCACGATGAAAATTTGAAGCTCTCCAACTTTAGTCCTTATATCTAGCTCTATATGCATGTTTCATTAATCATGATCCATATCTTCTCTCTGTCAAACGCAAAGAATAAAAATTGGTCTACTGCTTGAATATTGAATATTGTATATTGTAGTGGTATTATTTTAAGTCCAATTAATTAAATATATTTCTATAGATATAACTAGGGGTGGCAAATGGGCCGGGCCGGGCCGGGCCGGCACTGGCCCACCGGGATGTTGGTATTTTACGGGCCGGGCCGGGCCGGTACCAATCGGGCCTACATTTTATCGGCCCAGCCTGGCCCTATGCGGGCCACCGGGCCAAAATGGCCCATTACTTAATAATTAAATTTGAAATATATTATTTATATTTATTATTTTTAGCATGTAAAAATAATAAAGATATTTTGATAGACACTAAATTATAATCCCAAATATTTTTAATATTAATTTAAACATAAGGAAACACACACTCAAAGAATATATATATATATATAATGAAACTAATCAAATAGTCCCCTGTTAAAGATTCTAATTATATATATTATTAATGAACTTGAAAAATGAAAACACACACACGTTTAGAACCTGAAAAAAAACAGGGGAACTAAACTCATTTTGGAAAATTCGAATTAATAAATATTAGTTTATTGAAACTCAATTCATTTTGGTTAAAAATCAAACATTAATAGAATTAAACTAAAAAAAGGGTTAGAAATTATAATTAGGAATTTAGGGTTTGGGTAGTTTTTTGTTTTGAGCCTTTTGGTTTGGTACTTGCATTGCAACATCATAATTTAAAAAAAAAAAAAAATCGGGCCAATATTTTTTTCGGGCCAAGCCCGGCCCGAGCCCTGTTGGCCCGGCGGGCCTACTGGGCCGGGCCAAATAGGCCCGGTTCATTTCGGGCCACTTATTTTTAGGCCCAGCCTGGCCTGAAAGACGGGCCAACTGGGCCGGCCCATCAGGCCGGGCCCATTTTGCCACCCTAGATATAACCATATCAGTCAATGAACAAAATGTTGTATATATGTGGGTAATGGAGTTAATAATAGGTTAGGTACACCGAAAAACGATGCTATCTTTAAAGGTATTAATTCCTCCCACATAGGTGTAAATAGTTCTCACAAGGAATTGACCTTCCGGGATACAAAACCTATCTCACGGAAATTCGATAATTACACTCTAACGAATTTCAGAAGTAGAAATCACAAGTGCTTTAATAAAATATAAGACTCAAAATAATATATAGAAAGACTCGTACTTAGTATATAGAGAGACGATCTTCTTTTCCAGTGATTAATGAACTCCACATATCTTGAGTATATATAAATATCCAAGAGTTGCATCGAAAGGTTGCAACTCTTACTCAAGAGTTATACCAAAAGGTTGCAACTCTTCTTCAAAAGTCATAAATCGAATAGTTGCGACTTTTACTCAAAAATATCTCTAGGCGAAGAGTTCTCTCGACTCTATTTTATATTATGTAAATACTATAATATACAACAGCTGCAACCTCCTCTGTTTCCATTTTCTTCAAATTAGTGGACAAAGATAGATAGTCATATATATTTTACCTCTTCATTTTTCTTAATGATCTTTATTAGAAGATTTAGGATGTCCCACATCATGTTCAAATATGTCAAACCTATTTTCTGAAATTTTCTACTGCATATATACTTAGGAGTGTTTGATATAATCGTAAAAAATGAAAAGAGTATAGGAATGAAAATGGTATGAAATGAATGTCATAATTCTCAAATAACTACAGTAGATTCCTTAGTTTTTAAGAATCAAAGTCATAGTAGAATCATTCCAAACATATACTGTGACTTTAATTATCATTATTCACCTTTCAAAGGTGTCAACCGAACAACCCCTTAGTTTTTACTGCAAATTATGACAGCTAAATGTGCTGGGGTTTTTGGAAAAGAGGTAAAGAATTTCTTTTCTTAACCAACTAGGGTCAACTTTTTTTACTAACAATTCTTTATGTAATTTTCAGTTAGTTTAATAGTCAAATACACTCAATTTGTTATTTTATATATTAAATGTAAATCCTATGTATCAATAATTCATTTTTAAACTGCGACTACAAAATAAATATTTTTAGCTATAAATCATGTCAAATGTGTTTTATGAATTAAAATGAAGAGTGATAATCTATCAAATTTTATGATTTATTTATATTAAAAAATTAATTTTTTAAAAGAGATTAATTTTAAATTTAATATCGTAGAATTCTATCGGATTAGTCACAAGACATGACTTTTGAATTAAAATACTTACCTTTTAATTTTTTCTGTAATTATTTTAAATTTTCAGCATGTCCTATATTTTGATCCTAGCTTCGCCCTTGCACTTCAACACCCTTCAATTTTTTGTTTGGACTTCAACTGTTCTTTCCGACAGCTGGTGTTTGTGTCATTTTTGTTTAAGAGAACTAGAAAAGTGATTATAATTGGGTTTAGGATTGCCGAGGCTTCTGTGCAAATTCCTATGTGTGTAATCCAAGGATCAAGATCCTGCATAGAAACATCTTGTATAAGAGTATAAGATAGGATCTTGATCTTTAATTTAAACTTTAAAATATTAAAATAATTTTTTTTTTTGAAATTCAAATCAACACATAGTTAGATTTGGTCCGATCTAAAAATGACGATTAATTATTCATTTTTCATTCTAAAATTTAAACATGTTGATATGATTAATTATTTATTACCAAGTAAGTGACACATAGGCCACTTATATTGTGACTCGGACTCAAGCCCCAATAATGTCATAAAACTTTTAGGAGTCCAAAATTAATTTTACATGTACATATAAATTATTTGTTTATTATAACCGGAGAACAGGGTTGCATATGTGCGGGAGTACGGGTGCGGGTGTGATAGGATCGATACGGATGCGGAATTCAATTTTTCAAATATTTTAAAGTGTGATTCGGCAATGATACATTTATTTATTAATATTTTATTATATATAATACACATATATATATATATATTAGAAATTATTCAAATATCATTAACACTTTAACATAAAAGTCTTAAATAAAAATTCAATCAATCTAAAACTAAAAAAAAATCTTGCAATTTAAGTCACTACTTAACTAAGTTTAGAAAGTTCAATGAAACTTAAATATTATATAACATAATTGACCTAAATCGAATTGTCGTTCATCGTTATTTGGTTCATCACCAAATAAAGTAGTCATGTTTAATAAATAACACTACTTCAATTTAAATAAAAATTAAATATAAAAAATTTCGAATTCATACTTAATAGTTCATATTCATGTACAGTACGCACAAGTATAAATTCAAAAAAATTGAAAAATAGTTCGCAACTTCACAAATAAAATCACATATTAAAAATTATATTTTAATTTTATTAATGAATATTAATATTATTTAATATTCTTTTGTTGTATCGTGTTGTTTATCCTCTTTTTTTTTTGTGTTTTTAATATTACTTAATATTTTGATTTTATTTATATTTAATTTTACTTTAATTTTTTTTTAAAAAGAACTAAACTTAATTTTGTTTGAAAAATAAACCCCACGTCACCCTTCGCGTATCGGATTCTCCTATAAAACGTATTCGATACGCGTATCCTAATTTTTTTTTAAAAATTCTTACGCACGTATCCCGTGTGAATCCCACGCGAATCGCACCCGCACCCTTCGCGTATCCGATACTGCATATTTTTTTTTAAAATCTGTGCATTATAACCGGAGAACTTTTAACTGCAGGAGCTCTAAATATTTGAGCAACGACTTCTCAAATGACTTATTTTTCAATTTGATTTTTAAAAAAAATCATTTATACTTGAGGTCCGATTGGTACGATAAAATAGTGTAAGAATGAAATCACTATTTATTAAGCTATTTTTATTCTTACGCCCTCATTGGTAAGATGCTCACTCAGCCGGGCAAGCCTTTGCTTTCCCGTCTTGATTTACTTCATAAGTTGCGTAGTGTTTGGAAAGTTTTCGCTGGTCTCAAATTAATCCCTTTGGGCAAAGGGTTTTACAATGTTCTATTTGATTCAGAGTTAGATAAGAACCGTATATACAAACGACGGAGCTAGAAACTTTGTTCTGGGAATTTCCTTCTTCAAAATTGGGTGCCGGATTTTAATCTAAACAATATCCAGACTACTACTGCTAATTTATGGGTTAGACTCTTGGACTTACCGGTTGAGTACTGGCACCCGAAAATTCTAGAATCTCTAGCTTCAATTGTGGGGAATTTAATTCGTGTGGATAAGAATACGGAGGACCGGACCTTGGGACACTATGCGTGGTTGCTTATTGAGGTTGACCTTCAGACGATTTTGGAGCGAAAAATAATGTACAAGAGAGGCGATCAATTTGCTTTTACCTCGTTACATTATGAGAATGTCCCTGACTTTTATCGTGAGTATAACTTGGTTGGTCATGCCACGGCTCGCTGTGTGAAAGTTGGTCCTGTTCACCCCCCTAAGGAGTCGCGGGGAGGAGTCGTAGTAGGCATCGTAAGCGAAATGCTTCGGTGCTTCGTCAAGAGGCTTTAGGGGAGAAGGTTGTGCACAGCTCTGAACCTGTAGCTCATGAGGTAGATCGACCGGACCCGCCGCCTCAGTTTTCTACCGTTCATGGCTGGAAGGAGAATGTTAATGATCCCAACCTTAGTTTAGCGCTGGTACCTGCGGTTAATCAGCCAGATTCGCCACCTCAGTTTTCTTTTGATCAAGGTTGGACGGAGGTTCATTCAAAGCTTAGATTCAAAGAGGTTTCTGTGCCAACGGGGGTCTCCATTAAAAGGGCATTGCAAACGGTTTCTGGTGTAGGACTCAGTGCTGCTGGGGTTCCGTCGGCTTTACGCACGACCTCTGGTGTAGGCCGCACCGCTGCTGGGGTTTCTTCTTCTGTAGTTCAGGTGAATAAGGGAGTAGGTGGGGTTTCTTCTTCTGTAGTTCAAGTGAATAAGGGAGTAGGGGATCCGGTTACTTCTTTGCAAGGCTTGGTTACCTCTCAGTTTGTGGTGGATGATTCGTCATTGAAGTCCAATGAATTGACTTTGGTTGCACAACGTAGCTGGGCTGACCAGTTGGAAGATGAAGTGGATTGCATACAGTTAGGGGTGGAAGAAATATCGAAAATACCTGTATACCGCACTTATCGTATCGAAAAATATCAAATTTATAAAAAAAATTGGTACGATATGGTATCGTATTGAAAATTTTGATACGGTAATGGTATATAAATATAGAAATTTGGGTATAGCGCGATATACCGAAATATTTTAGGTATATTGAAATATTTCGGTATACTGAAAATATTTCGGTATATAGCAATATACTGAAAATTTCATATTGAAAATATTTCGGTGTACCAAAAATATTTTGGTATATCGAAATATTTCGGTATAATTTTTTTTGATATCGAAATTTTGGTATATCGAAATTCGGTATACCAAAATTTTTGATATGACAACGGTATGATATTTTTCGATATCGAAAATTTCAGTACGATAACGGTATGGCGAAAAAAAATTTGGTATGTCATACCGTCCACCCCTACATACAGCCGCCGAAGCACGGCTCACCCGCGTGTTTATGATTATTTTATCCTGGAATTTGTGAGGCCTTTTGATGTGTTTCGTTATTTCGGGACTATTTCGTTTATGACCTTGTATTCCGGGTTCTTTTTCCTAGGAAGTTAGGTGTAGATGGTGGCACTATTTTTCTCCTCCGACCGCTTTGTCCACAAGGGTGGTTTACGGCGAGGTTTTTAATGAGTCTCATCTCACGTGCGTGTTCCTTCCTGTAACCTGGCATGTGGGTTTGAACTTTTCTTTTTTATTTATATAATCACCTTATTCCTTATTCTTAAGTTTGATATAGGGAATCAAATTTCATAAGGAATGATTATTCCTCTCAAACAACATGATAATTAGGGATGACAATGGGGCAGGGCAGGACGGGTATCTAAGAACCCATGCTTGCCCCGCGCCTCTGCCCCGCCCTGCCCCATGCCCCACTTCGGGGAAGAACATTGTGCCCCATGCCTGCCCCATCACGGGGCAGATCGCCCCGCCCTGCCCCATGTTAATTTTATACCAAATTATAATATATATTTTAGACAAATAAAATAAATAATATAATTTGAAATTACAATAAATAAATAATATAATTTGAAATTTATTTAATATATTATAAATGTAGGATATTAATTTTATTTTATATGTTATAAAATATTATATATATAATGTATTTATATATTATAAAATATATATTTATTTAATATATACAATGGGGCGAGGCGGGGCAGGGCAGTAAGAATCCAAACCCATGCCTGCCCTGCTCCATGCGCAGGGCGGGGCGGGCTGTCCCATTCTCAGGATGGGGCGGGCCGGGGCTGCCCCAAATGGAGCAGGTCAGGGCGGGCCGGCTACGGGGCGGGTAATTTTGCCATCCCTAATGATAATATTCATTTCATTCTTTGAGGAATCAATTTTTATTTATTAATATTAATATATTAATTTTAACATTATAAATAATAATAAAACAAATTTCAATAATAATATATTTTTTAAGATATATTACTTATTACAGAAATAATAAAAAAAAATATGACAACTTTAAAAAATAATATTATTTTTAAATAATACAAATCATAATATTATACATTTCAATAATAATAAAATTATTTTTTCTA
>JAPKLY010000588.1:25160-47307 GCA_026898435.1 Prunella vulgaris
TAATAATAATAATAATATAATAATAATAATAATAATAATAATAATAATAATAATAATAATAATAATAATAATAATAATAATAATAATAATAATAATAGTACTTCTTAATAACTAAAATTATTCTACTATCTTATTTAAAATAGTATCTTATTTAAATAATACATTTATGGGTAGTGATTGGTAGACAATATTAGGAGTTATAAATTATGTGAGTAAAACTCATATAATGTTATTTGGTAGGGTGTAATAGAAAAGTTATATAAATTTAGTCCTAAAAAGTAACCTCACTTGATGGAGTGTAATATGTAGTAGATATATAAGAACAAAAGTTACTATTCAAGTCATATAAAAATTGTAAGGTGGAAAAGGTGAGATAATTTATTACATTGTGAACAGTGAAAATGGTGTAATATGACCACTTTTATTGTAATATGACCATTTATGGGTAGTGATTGGTAGACAACATAAAATTTATACCCCTTATCAAGCAAGATAAGCCAATAAAAAAATTCATATTATATTTATTGTATCCTCTATCAAACACAGTGTATAATTTTAGCACCACTTTAAAATTGGTTTATAGATTTAAATCAATCACAAATGAATTCACTTTTACTTTTTTAAAATCTGCAAGTGGAGAGAGAAAAGAGAAAAGAAATAGAGAGAAGGAAAGAGAAAGAAGGCTGATGGAGGTGACACAATTTCTCTCCGTTGAGGCGATGGTGAGGGACAGCGTGGAGAAGAAAAATGCGACGGTCTGTATGGTCTATTGAAGACACCGACATCCATGACTTCGAGGGCCGAGGAAGGGACAGTCATGGCTTCGATTTGGAAAGCTCTCCACTTGAAAGAGATTTCCAGGTGGTTGTGGCCGATGATTTTTCAAGGGGAGGATGGCAATGTGCGTTGTGCATTTGGGAGGGGGGAGGATGACGAAGGAACGACGAGGAGGGGCTGTGTGCCTGGGGATAGTGGTAGGTTACGGAGGTGACAACGCGGGTCCCTGAAGGAAGCAATGACGAGGGGCAGCGACACAATGAGGGCAACAACTTTCTCTTTCTCTCTCTCTCTCTCTCTCTCTTCTCATTACGGCGACAGCCACCATTTTTTTCGATATCAAAGTTGAATTTTTCGATTTTTATTTTAATTTAGATTTTTTATTTTTTATTTTCCAGCTAGAATTTCAATTATCTGGGTTTTGGAATTTTTATTTTTTGGGTTTTCTCTCTCCTCCTCTCTCTCTCTCTTTGGTCATTTTGGAATTTGATACTCTTCCACCCAAGTTATAAAGCTTCAATTTTATTTTTCTTTCTTGATTTTTCTTTTCTCTTTTCTGTGCATGTTCAATCCTTGTAAATACCTGTCAAAGATAAATTTTTTGTTTCTGGGCTTTTGGGATTGTTGCTATATATTCTAGAAAAATAGCCTCATTTTCAACATTTTTTTTGGGGGGTTTTCTAGAATATATTTCCTTTTGGGGGTAAATTTTTTATCTTGGGTTGTTTTTGTTGGGATATTCAATGAGTTATTTTGATTCAGATCACAAAACCTCTGAAAAGATGATTTGCCTAAGTACAGATTCAAGATTGCATAAACTCAGAAAAGATTAATCTTTTTAGATTTACAGGTACTTGGTTCAGGGGGTACCAAGACCTGATTCAGAGGGAAACGTCCTAAAGACCAAGTTCAGGGGAACCTTTCCTGAGGATAGAAAGCTTCCTGAAGATCAAGTTCAACAGAACTGTCCTAAAGACCAAGGTATCCTGAAGTTTCTTTAAAATAGTTCCTAAGAAGACCACTGATAGAGTTCTACTGACTGTATATAAGCACAGTCAGGACAGAGCATATCAGTGAAGGCGGAAGTAACCTGAGTATTCAGGTTAAGTGTTCATTCAATTGACACTTTGTAATTCCTGAAGGAAAGACCTACTGACCTTTTAGGACAACATTTATGCTGAACACTGAGGACAAAGATAATGTCAGAAAAGCTATTAAAGACAACATTTGTACTTGATATGAGTTGTAAATCACTCAGAGTATTTATGGTACGGTGAAGCATAAAGTCTTGTCAACAACTAACCGTTTGAAGGACAGTCAGTGAGATGAAGACACGTTTGTACGGAATATGACAGCCTCATTAAAGTAAATGTCAAATTCGTAGGCTGTCACCTACCTAAAAAGGAATTTTTGTTTTGATCTCCTCCAACGGATCTATTACAAATCTCTCCTATAAATACAGAAGATCTTGCACCCAAACAAGGTTATGGGAAATTTCCAAGTAGAGATTTACCAAAGATTCAAGCGCTCAAAGTATTCAAGCAAACAACACTCTACAATTTGAATTTTCCTAGTGTTGTTAGAGAATCTTTCTGTATTTAGCTTAGCGTGATAATCCATTTTTAGCATTAGATTTGATTGTAAGGATTATCACACCATAGTTGGAAATTTGAAAACTAAACCACTCAAGTTTGTGAGTTGGTGAAGTGGGAAGGACTAGGACTTGTAAAACCACCCAGGTGTCAAGTTCTTTAGAGAAGAATGAGACTGTCGTGCACCTTGGCACGTTAAAATACAAGTATCAAATCCAGAGAGTGGATTTCTCCTGTTCAATCAGGATCGTGGACGTAGGAGCTTGAGTCTCTGAATCACATTAAACCCTTATGTGCTGATTTACTGCTTTGTATTCTTAAACTGGCATATCATTCAGTCAAGCATACAACATTGTTTTTGGCTCAGGAAGAACCAATCTCCCTGGCCTGAATTGGTGACATTCCTTAACCACGTTTTCAGAACTAAGCTAAAACAATTTCAAGAAATACTAAAACGAGTATAATTCAGGGCTCACACTTCCGTACGTAAAAAGCTTGTTTAGATAGCAATCCAATTGACTAGCTTCTCAGCAGTCAGTATGTGAGTTATCTTTACAGAGCTCACTTATTCTTAGAGCACATTTCAGGACTCAGTGTACTTGGTTCCTGAGCTGTTAGTCCTTGAGACTTCAATTTCAGTGAGCACTGTCAATTTAAACTGACTGAGTTCTGAGGAGTTATTCCTGAAAAGGAAAAATTGCTATCAGTGTATTCCTCCCATACACTGATTCAGACTCGCTTCGGGACCAACAATTTTTTTCAACTGGGCTCGAAGAATTTTTCCTGAATAGGAAATATTTTGCGGATGCTGATAACTAATATTTGAAGGAAAAAATTGTTGATTTATTTTTTTCTAAATCTTGTATAGATGGATGCACAATTATTTCTTGATTGTGTCAGAGTTTTGTAAATAGTCAAAATCAAGATGTCTTGAAGATGAGTTTTTATGGGAATAGAGGGTTGAAAATGGCTTGAAAATGAGTTTTTATGTGAACGGAAGCTTGAAAACGGTTTGAAGATGAGTTTTATATATATATATATATTTTAGATGTAATTGAATTTGCAGTTTTGAGATTGAGATATAATTGGATTGAAGAGTAGAATATTGTGATGGTGTAAATTGTATTCCTCATCTGTGTATAGATCATTCAACAATTGCACTAAGTGTATTTTCGCTTTTGTACAAATCAGTTTTATATACAAAAATGAATAGGTTTGAAATTTGTAAAAATAAATCTTGTGCAAAATCGAATTGTGCAAACTAATTTGACTTGTTGTGCAAAAGAATTTCTTGTCTGTTGTGCAAATAATTTTGTGTGTGAGTGCAAACAATTTTATGCGTGTGTGAATGTGAATCTATTTGTAAGTTTGACATTTTGGTGAACCTATTTAAAAGTTTCCCTTAGATAATGAACATATTTATAAGTTTTTCTATATTTATATATATAAATAAGGGATTAAAGTTTTTGTAGTCCTACAACTTTTCATGAATTTGAATTTAGTCTACATGGACTACACATTTTGACATTGAGACAAAAACTTGTGTACACTTGGGTGCATACCACACACTTGGATTTTAATTTCAATTTTGACTTTGATTTTGAATTTTTCAAAACACACACTACACACTGCACTATATGTTTTTTTTGGCAATTGAGGTATTAGTTATTTGTTCCTCGGGTATTGTTGATTGTTCTTGGGGGTATTGTGTGTTGTTTTTTATGTATTTACTTAGACTTGTTTTTGGAGTATTGTGAGTTGTTCTTGGGATATTTACTTCTTTTAAGTTATTTACGAAGTTTGGATTTGGAAATATGAGATCAAGCTCTACTGGTGTTAATTTTGATGTTCATTCAAATTAAATATTTTTATGTTGCTAGTCATAGACATTTACTGAACTTGTTATACATTTTATGTTTGTAAGACAATTGATGAATTTGATTTTACATTTGACGTTTTTATTATCTATGATGGACTTGTTTTATTAATATTGACACTTGATTTAGATTGTTAAAATTGCACTTTAGTTATAATATTAGATGTATATTTATTTACAAGCTATTATTGTAATTTATACATAGAATTTGTTATTTGTAATGAGAAATTATTTTTGATATCTTTTTTTATATAAAATTATGCATTATTTAATTATAATATCATATCAGTTCAATCGATGATAAGTGCAACCAAAATCACATTAAGGATGTGCACTTCAACATTTAAAACATAGACCCTATTTGACTTAAAGTAATTTATTTCCAAGTTCATGGTTATATGTTCCAGAAAATATATCAATTATAATCTCTCATGATATATGATTAATGTGAAATGTGCACCTGCATTTCCTGACCTGAGAACTGAATTGTTGAAGTCCCACATTCAAATTAATCTTCTTATATTAAATATTATAAAATAGAGGTCAATTCACATAGTTCGAGGCTCTAGAAAATATTAGGAATGGTAAAAATTCTGATTGATATTGTATTATTATAAATATATTGAGAGAGCATGTGAGTAACCGGAGAAAAAAGAAAAGAAAAATGATGATAGGTTATAACAAATGGAGGTTTATAATCATATATAATATCAAAAGTTTGGTTTTACTAGTCACAAATTACATGATAATATACAGCTTCCATCTCTGTTTTATAGACACCTTTAAACTTTTATACTTAGGTGAATCCATTTTTCATTAATTATTCATTCGTAATATATATTTTTTCCTTTCGAATTATTTATACATTTACTCTATTGGAATGTTCTAATATTACATACTTACACACTCTAAAAGACAAAAATTTATATAGAAATTTCTACGGTAGAAATTACTAAAAATATATTAAAAAAAAAAGTTAAATCACGCGCTCGCCTCCCGCAGTCACACGCCTACGCTGAGGAAAGATACCAACACACGTAGACCCAGGTTAATTCCCTCCCCCAAACAACCCCCTACACACAAGGAAGGCCCAATCCAGCCCAAACAAAAAATTAATGCAAATAGTTAAAATTTATTAATTTATTATTATTTTTAATTATTATAAATTTAAAAATAAATTAAGTAATATTATATAATAAATTTAAAACCTTAGAAATTTGTGTTACTCTTTGAACAAATACATGTTACTATAATGGAAAATTTATGTTACTTTCTTATAAAAATACATATTGTCCTTACAGTAACACATATTTGTTCATATAGTAACACACATTTGCCTATATAGTAACATAAACTGAAGAGCAAATGTGTGTTACTATTAGAGCAAATATGTGTTACTATCTTATAAAATGTTGTTATTTTATATATATTCATTTATTTTTATAGAATAAATAAATTTTCACATAATGTGTGTTACTATAAGAATAAATATTGATTATTCACAAATATTTATTTATTTTATATAAATAATTTTTTTTCATATAATAAAATATGTATTACATGAAACAATATACCTAGATTTAAAGGGATGATGAATAAATTAAGGAACACATATTTATTTTGATAAAAATATATTTTTCCCTATAGTAACATACATTTGCCCATATAGGAACACAACAAGGGAGACAAATGTGTGTTACTATTAGAGCAAATGTGTGTTACTATCTTATAAAATGTTGTTATTTTACATATATTCATTTATTTTTATAGAATAAATTATTTTTCACATAATGTGTGTTACTATAAGAACAAATATTGATTATTCACAAATATTTATTTATTTTATATAAATAATTTTTTTTTCATATAATAACATATGTATTACATGAAACAATATACCTAGATTTAAAGGGATGATGAATAAATTAAGGAACACATATTTATTTTGATAAAAATATATTTTGCCCTATAGTAACATACATTTGCCCATATAGTAACACAAAAAGGGAGACAAATGTGTGTTACTATTAGAGCAAATGTGTGTTACTATCTTTTAAAATGTTGTTATTTTACATATATTCATTTATTTTTAACAATAAATTATTTTTCACACAATGCAAGAGCAAAATGTATGTTACTATAAGAACAAATATTAATTATTCACAAATATTTATTTATTTTTATATAAATAATTTTTTTTTCATATAATAATCTATGTATTACATGAAATAATGTATCTACATTTAAATTGATGATAAATAAATTATGAAACACATATTTATTCTAATAAAAATATATTTTGTCCTTATAGTAACACACATTTGTCCATATTATAACATAAATTGAGAGTCAAATGTGTGTTACTACTAGAACAAATATGTGTTACTGTAAAATTAAATATGTATTACTGTAATTAAATGTGTGTTATTATATATAAATATTTATATAATAATACAATATTAAATATATATTTTTAATTAATATAATAACTAAAAAATTAAAATAAACTATAGAATGGGTGGTGTGTGCACATATGGGTATGTATGTAGTGTGTACGTGGTGGGGGTGGGGGTGGGGGTGGGGGTGGGTTGTGGAGTGTGTGTGGTGGGGCGGTTACATTACATAGTTTGTGATTACCCTCAGCCTCAGCCGTCGTGATTCCGTACTCCCGCAGCTATGCGTTGGTTTAATTTTCTCTTATATCTATTTTTGACAATTTTTACGGTAGAAATTTCTACACAAGTGTGTCTCAGTCTAAAAAGATAATTCTAATTTATACATATTTATCTATATATACCACTATTTAAAAAAAATAAAATTATATGCACTAATAAAGTGTGCTAGAAAGGGGTTAACTGCTCGAATCGAATGCAACCATTGATTTTGGGTGGGTAGTAATTTAATTAATTTAGATAGTTTTTCGATGTTTGGACCAATTCATTCGATTTTAGAAAATTCAATTAATACATTTTTTTCAGAATTATTTCACCAGTACTTCTCAATCAAAGCATAAAGGTAATTTGTATTATCATTTGACGAATGTATTCCATGCATTATATAATTTGTATCAGTAATAATAAATAAAAACTCAATTTATTCTCTGTAATAATTAAAAAAACAAGTTTAATTTTGTCTGACGATCTAGCTAATAGTCATGCTTTAATTCCAGCTGAGAGGAAAAAGACCCACATGTGAGATTCATCACAATGCACACTATCCTTTAATACATGTTCACTTAATTAGTAGTCATCTTTTGACAACTATATTAACTAACACCACAAGAGACAAAATTAAAGCATTACACACACACATTTATTTATATATATATATATATAGTCCATTCCCATCAATAGATTTATTTTACTTTTTCACCTCAACTTAATTAGTGCATAATAATTGTAGCTAATACTGTTACTTTAAAATTATCACTATTATTTATAGAAATTAATAGGGAAAATTAAAAAATGATTCACAAAATTGACACAAATTACAAATAGGTTTCTTTGCAAAAAAAATATATATATACTTCTGTGCAGGAAAAAATTATACTTATGTGCAGAAATGGTAAACCAATTTGTAAATATAGCTATTTTTTTTAACCAATATGTAAGTTACCCAAATTAATATTGTTTAAGAAGCTATTCATATACACGAGAACGATCATTAAATTTTTATCCCTTTAATTATTAGATCATGTTTATTGATTTTATTGCTTAACAACATGTAGCATAGTTAATATCATCGAAATTTTGGAGTTGAAGGTAGCTAATGGATAATATATATGATGTCTATTTATGAATTATAATTAATTTTTGTTTTAGTTTATTCAACTTTATTTGTGCTCCCTTGTTAATGGTTAAGTTTATTAGGATGATGGTCATATTATTATTGAACTTCGTAATTTGTTAGTTGAAGGGTTGGATTTAATTCGATTGTAAAATTAGTAATGAATTGAGATAATACATTAATAAATATCTAGTGGAGACATGTCTTATAAAAACTGGTTAGTTTTCCGTTATACTTAGACGAGACAAAATAAAATAAAATAAAATAATTATAATAATAATAATATTATTATTATTATTATTATTATTATTTCCATGGTCCACGACCACGACCACGAATAAGAAACCGCACACTTCTTTTCCATTCCAAAAGAACAAACAAATTCGACAAATTATTAAAGAATCAATCATCGTACAATACTATCGGTTTCATTATTAAAGAATATCGAAATTATCAAAATGTGATAGATAACAATAATTTAACTGTTAATTACAAAAGATTCAAGTCCTTCAAAAAGATATCTATTTACAAGTTAGATTACCATGCACCTCGCTTAATTGCAATATAATTTAGAACTTTAGATAATTAAAATAAATTTTAAAATTTAAATATTATTGCAAAATAGATTTATGGACAACAACATTTGTGTTCGTGTGTGGCGTGACTTATAAATATGGTAATTTGATGCTGCCTCAGAGAGTAATTTGCAGAAAAGAGTACCATTGTGCAAGTCATATCGCACACGAACTCAAAGATGGCTACCCAAAATTCCAATTTGCAATACTATTTAAAATTAGTGATTTATTTATAAATATTCAATAGTGCCCCGACATGTGGCGCCAGTAGATTTAAAAGTAATTAATAAAGTATTTTTTTATAATTTTAAAATAATATATTAAATTTAAAATACATTTTACTGTATAAAATTAATTAAAAATAAGATGGTAAAGTTCCTTGGTGGGTGCACAATTAGATCAAATTAGATTTTGACTACACATAAATATAAAGGAATTATAATTTAGAGTATGACCTTGACATGCAATATGTTTGACTTAGGAGACATTTCAAAAGCCCACATGACATTGACAGGCAATATGCATGTTTGACTTAGGAGACTATTCAAAATCTGTTGGGAAACGTGAATGGAGATCACGTTTATGCTGTAGAAATGCCGGAAAAATTAAATGCATAGCCGGAAGAGGTTAAAATCGTGATTTATTTTTTCGTTAATTTGCTAAACACTCTAATTAAAAAAACAACATATTTTGATAAATAAAAATAAAAATTACAATAATTTAAAGAAACCCGGATCCCTGGTATACTTTTCTTTTTACTTATTTATCATTATTATTATTGTTTATTTATTTTCCTTGCTTCTTCTAAATTTAGTTTTACTTTTTGTCAATGCAACCATAATCTTTTTGCTGCTACTTTTAGTTTCTAAAAATCATCATCTCGACATGTCACAAATAGGCTCTTATTTAGTGCAAAAATTAAAATTTCCCACCAAAATAATGGTTTCTAAAAGTAAAATGGCGGTGCAAATGCAAAGCTATTAGTCCTAATCATCAATGACGACATGTGGGTGTCGGTATGAGTTGGGATTTTAATTGCAAGGTTATTAGCTCATCACAAAATTGACTTGGTTGCCCATAACTAATAGATAATATTTTATTTCAATTTAATTTCACTACAAGAAAGGAAGAAGATGTTTGGTGGGAGAGAATGAGATGACTAGAAGAAGGAAAACATCATTATCGTGGATCCCTATCCATCTCTACTCAATTAAAAATATACATATATTTATTATTATGTGCACATTTAAATCAATTAAATCTGAGTGTATTAAAGAATAAAATGTGAGTACTAATACTCCATTCAATACAACGTTATGAACATATACAGCTTTAGAATGTTTGTGCCTAAAAAGAATAAGAAAAATATTTTATTTATAAAAGTACACTTTTTAAAAAAAAAATTGATTGCATTAGAATGTTTGTGCCTAAATTTTTTTTATTTGCATCCTTAAATTGTTTGATAAAAGAAAATATTTAACAGTTCATAAAAATTTAAATAAGCTTCTAACATTTTATGAATGGTAAAAAAATAAATGGAATATTCAAACTTATTTTTCTCACCGTCTTTATCCTCACCCACCCCGAACATGCCTCTAACATCAACATAAAACATATTTATTTTACATTAAAATTAAATTTTAAAAAATTATGATAAATTAAAAAAAAAAAAACTTATGAGTTGTATTAACCAAATATTTTAACAACTTATAGCTTTTAAAACAATTTATAATTAAGATATTAGAGTTAAATGTTTAAAATATTAACCAAACACCCTCTTAATCGATTGGTGATTCGTGTCTATTTTGAAACATTAAAAATAAGTTTTAAAATTATTTATTTTCAAAGTATCTTCCATAGTTTTTAAATAAGTGATTTTAAAAATTATTTTGTTGAATTTTAAAAGAAACACGAAATTTAGTTATCCTTTGCCTAGGTTTCTCCTCCAATGAACACATCAGTTTTATTAACAAATTCTCTCATTCTCTTATTTAATTATGACTAGATTTAATGCAATACTGTAAGAAAATAAAAGATTTGCTTAAAAAAATAAGATTTATTTACAAAAATTTTCAACAAAAAATTTATAATAAAATTACCTATGATTTGCCAAACAAAATTTTCTATTCTTGCTTTCTCCAATGATCTATAAAAAAAAAAAAACAGTTTTTTTCCTGTCACATCAACGGGCATCAATAAAAAATAAATATATCTATAACTTCAAAACAAAATTTATCCCCAATAATAAAACAAAAAAATAAGTTTTTTAGGGGATCCATCTCAATATCCTATTTATTTCCTTTATATTTTAATTTATCAACTATATTAATTATTTAATTTTAAATATATAATTAAATATTCCAATTATTTTAATTTTTAATATTTTGAAAAATTATACTATTGCATTCATTCTTTATTCCTCCTTTTGTGTAAAGAGAATAAGTTTAACTAGATAATTGAAATTTAATAATATATAATAAATAGTAAAAAGACAAGATATATTTATAGTAAAAAAAAAAAAGTTTAGCAGTTACAGTTGCATGAGACAAAAAAACATAAATATGCTCAATAATTTGAAAAGAAAAAAAAAAAACCATATGTTTGACCAACAATACATTTCGATTAAAAGAAAAAAAGGAGTGAAAGTTAAAGCTGCACCTGGCCCTGGTGTCCACACCACCTCTTCTACAAAACAAAAAAAAAAATCTGGGTTGACCAAAATTTTTAACCTACAAATAAACTATCAATAAAATGGTGAGGTTTTTTTTCAAATGCATAGTCAGCAAAGCAACTTCTCATAGGGATGGCATTAGATATCTTTATTTTTTAACCTACAAAAAAATTATCAATAAAATTAGTTTACTTATAAAATAAAATATTTACATAATGAATTATCGATATATAATTTTGCCTACATAAATTTAATAAAAAAAATTATCTATGAAATTTTGTAGGTAAGAAATGAAAATGCTTATGTACTTAAAAATAATAATTTAATTATAAGCAAAGCTACTAACTTTTTTTAATTTGAAAAATTTCGTAGTTATATATAGAAAATTTTGGTTGGTAGTTAACTACTTGACACTTTCTACTTTTTCAAAAAGTTTAATACTCCCTCCAACCACAACAATATGCAAGAGTGGACATATATTAAGAAAAGAGTTGGATGAGTGAGTATTTTGGATGATAATTTAGTAAATTTTTATATAGAGAAGTCAATTGAGTTAAGTGTAATGTAAATTTAAAAAGTAAAAGATAAAACTACATTTTGTGTAGACATATAATATTGTGGGTTTAAGTTTCTAAAAGATATATTTTTAGAGGAAGACTCCTCTGTAAAATGTTTCACAATGTGAAACATACTTAAAATAATATAAATTAAAATATTCATGAGTTATGTGTATCTCCAAGTTAAAATTCGCGAATCCTAAATAGGTTAAGCCAGGTCAAATAAAATATAAAAAAAAAATTTCGTGCAGGGTTTTTTAAGGAAATTCACTCCCAAATTGTGTTATTATATGGACATAAATGTGTTACTAAAATTTAAATGTGTGTTACTAATTCTTAAATAATTTATTTTTTATACATTTAAAGTAACTATAAGGGCAATATGTATTTTTACAAGAACAAATATGTGCTTCATAATTTATTTTTATTCTTCTTGTTGATTTATGTTGATAATATATTGTTGATGTAGCAATACATATTTTAATACCTTAAATATGTAATATAAGTACAATATTTTTTTAGGACAAATAAATATTTGCACATACAGTATCATACATTTGATTTTATAGTAACCCACATTTATTCCCCAATTTGTATTACTATATTGGCAAATGCGTGTTACTATTTGATAAAATGTATTTTTATAAGAATAAATATGTGTTTCTTAATTTATTCATCATGCCTTTAAAATATAGGTATATTGATTTATATAGTAACACACTTTTTACTATTTTATATGTATTATTTAGAAAAATAGTTATATCTATAAAAATAAATAAATATTTTTGAAAAATTAATGTTTATTCTTATAGTAATAAACATTTTGCTCTTATATTATGTGAAAAATTATTTATACTATAAAAATAAAATTAATATATGTAAAACAACAATATTTCATTAGATAGTAACACACATTTGCTCTACTAATGACACATATTTGCTCCCAATTTGTGCTATTATATGCGCAAACATGTATTAGTGTAGGAAAAATGTATTTTTGTTAAGAACAAATATGTGTTTTTTAATTTAATCATCATCCCTTAAATACTAGGTATATTGATTCATGTAGTAACACACTTTTTACTATATGTGTTATTATATGAAAAAATAATTTTTCTATACAAATAAATAAATTTTTATGAAAACTAATTTTTTTTTCTTATAATAATACTAATTTTGCTCTTATATTGTATGATAAAATATTTATTTCTACAATATATATATATATAAATAATATTTAATCAAATAGTAACACATTGTCTAATAGTAACATACATTTGCCTATATAGTAACACAAACTAGGAGTGAAAAATATGAAATTTAACTTGCGCGAAATTTTGAAGAAAAATTCCTCAGATCCGAGATCTGCAAATTTATGTTATTTTAAGTATATATTTCACATCGTGAAATATTTCATATGAGTCTTATAACTTTTTTAAAATGTTAATTTATTGTGAGATTGTTGATGTAATTTTCATAAACACGATTATGTGGCTATAATAACATCGATTACATCAACAATATGCTGAAATAGATGTGTATGTGAAGTTTTATATGTAAGCAGGTAGGTCGTATATATAAGCACGTCGTTTAAGCAGCACTTCGTTAGGGGGTAAATCTCGTATCCTTTATTCGAATGAATTCGGTTACATTATATAGGAAATACAAGTTGTTGGATCGTCACCAGCCTTCTTCATCATAAGTTGCTGGTCAACAGTCTGCTTCACTAGAAGCTGCTGAACAACTACCTGCTTCACTATAAGCTAGTGACTCGTCACCAGCTTACATTATTAGTAGCTGGTGACTCGTCACAGCGTTCCTCGATCTTGTTCTTTATTCAGGTTTGATCAATTCTTTTGGACATGTCAATCCAGACTTGGTTAATTACTTCTCTAAGCACGCACGTCGATTATTTCATTAACAGTTGCCCCTAACCTGATATTTGTTTGAATCATTAGATGAATAACGAGCATCAGGCTATTTGAATCTTTGCAAGGTTTCTCCAGTGTAAGTAAGTAGATTGAACTTGAATTGATCTGCCTTTCGCTCTGTCGCTTTCTTTGTGCTTGTATTTCCTTATATTCATGCATAGATGCATCAAGTATGGCTTCGCAGGATTCAATAACCTTGTTACGAATACACATAAGGACACTACAGGCCTCGTTAAAAACTTAGTTATGAACCACCCTTGTGGATAAACCGATCGTAGGAAAAAAAGAGTACCGTGCAATCCTTTCAGATATCCGTAGGCTATTTGAATCTATGCGTTCATTGCTCCATTCGTGCGGGCTGAGTGAGCATCGACTTCTTGTGTTTCTTTATACCTGCAAGTAGATGCGTTGAAAAATAATTTGTAACTTTTCGCCTTTTCTGGAGACTCTTTGTGCTTTGTATTGCTGGAATATTCATTTACTGTTTCTTGGCGAGCACTTTCGCTTGGTTGCTTTGCGACTTTCGTTGTGGTATCGGGCCTTGCTTCTTTCATACTGATGATGAAAAGCCAACCGAGATGCAATCATTCACTCCGGTCGAAGAATAAATTGCTCCTGCCGCTGGTGAATGTGCCCCCAACTGTTTAGGCTTGTTTGCTTTAGCATTTTTGTGTCTTCTTCCGTGTGGAGAACTTTTGGCTGTATTAGTTGAAGTAGAGACTATTCTTGCTTCTTTTGATCGTAACATGTATCTCAATTCTGATAATGACATGGAATGTTATTTTCTGCCTCTTATCGTGCGCTGCTTGTTATTTAGTGGTGCTTTCATCGTATCATTTGCTTTTTCAGCATTAACGAGTGAAAAACACTCTTATTATGCTCCATCGCTCTGCATTAATTGCTCTGCGAGTTCCACATACACTACAAAAAAAAATGGCTATTAGCGACCGCCAATAAAGCGGTCGCTAAAAATCAAAATAGCGACCACATTTGCGACCGCCATGGTGTTTTGGTAAAGTTTGGAAAATTAGCGACCGCTTGCGGTCGCAAAATCAATTTTACATTTTGCGACCACCAAAAGCGGTCGCAAACGTATTAGTAAAGTAATTTGCGACCGCCTACTAGCGGTCGCTAACAGAAATTTGGTCGCTAAAATTTAAATCTGTACATGGCAACCCGGAAAAGTAGAACCAGTTTGTTTTTGAATATTAGCGACCGCTTTTTGGCGGTCGCAAATATAAACATTAATTTAGCGACCGCCAAAGCAGTCGCTAAAGTACTATCCAGTTTAGGGTAGTTGGCGCCCATTTAATTTTACAATTTTGCGACCGCCTAGGCGGTCGCTAAGTTAAAAATGGCAGTCGCTAAAATGCAATTATAGAACAGAATCTGCTTCTATTTTCTTCAGTTTTTTGGGGGAAAAACCCCACTCTCACCCCAAAAAATCTCCCAAATTCAAACGAGCATTGTTTCAACGTGTTGGTGGCAATTGTGGAGGTCTATTATTTTATTGTGCTTGTTGCTTCTAGTTCACCGTACATTTTTACAATTTTACCGTTTAATTTTTAATTTTGTGTATTATATATGTTTTATAAGTGTTCTTCATGTGACTAATTAAATTTTAGAATTTATAATATTCATGTATTAGAATTTATAATGTGAATAATTATTGTAATTGATTATAGTTGATTTTTTGTTTAAAAAAATTGGATATGTTTGTTTATAGTCGAAACTCTGCCGAATTTTTTTATAATTTATATGTGATTTATTTTTAATTTGTATCAGATGGAACTCCCTGATCGTCGTTGGATGTATGAAATGCCTCGTTTGATACAAGGAAATATGAATTATGAATTTTGCGAGAAACTTGATGAGTTTATTACGTTTGCCTGTAGTAAACTAAATTGCATGGATAGTTGTGGTCGGATTAGATGTCCTTATTCAGGCAGAAAGTGCAGTAACAGAAGATTTTTGAGCATAGATGAGGTTAAAACTCATCTTGTGAGGTTCGGTTTTGCTCCATTTTATTATAATTGGACCGGACATGGCGAAAGCAGGTGGAATTATAATTTGGAAACAGTGATTGCCTTCTATGATCAATTGAGTAGTTGTGGAGGTGAGAGATTTAAGATTGGTGGTTTGAGCTGCGACCCGTCTACACCATTGGATGAGCTAGATGAATTCCAACGGTATTATACGATGATTGATGAGTCTGGTTTGGGTGTTCACCACACAGCCATGGAGGAGGAACCAAATCCCCATTCAAAGAAATTTTTCGAGATGCTCAAATCTATCGATCAAAAATTATTTCCTGGTTGTGATACTGAGACTCAGTTATCATTCAACGCTCAGATGTTGTCCATCAAAACTGAAGGCAAAGTGAGTCAAAAATCTACAATCAATTCGCAAAGTTGTTCAAACGGGCTCTACCTAAAGAGAACACAGCGCCAGAAAATTTCTATCAAAGTAAGAGGCTGTTGAAGGATATGGGTTTACCGTTTGAGAAGATTGATTGTTGTACCAATGGTTGTATGCTGTTTTGGGGCGACGGCGAAAACATTAATCAGTGCAGGATGTGCAGCCACCCTAGGTTCAAACCCTCTGATCGTAGGAAGAAGACAATTTTTTATAGGTGGGTTGCTCAAACGGATAATTTCGGCTTGAGCCTCCGAATGACTCATAAACTTTAGCCGGTGAAGGCTTGCCTACTTTGGTTACATTAAAAGTAACCCAGGGCTGAGGTCTGTTTCGCTTGGGTTTACTCTGCTGAGATGACCCAGGCTTATCATTCCTCTGCTGATTCTGCTGAGGTCTCCTTGTCTTAGCTGAGCTATGACTTGGATTCCTCTTCTGATCTCGAGACTTCTGAGCATTGGACTTATGTTGGTTGTCAGCAGGCTTCTGAGTTTGAGTACTCTTCTGCTCTGTTGAAACCTTTTGATCACCAGCAGACTTCTGAGCTTTGGAGCTCTTCTGTCCAGCTGGGACCTTTTCTGTCCCTCTGCTCTTCTGCCCTTCTGATCCAGATGCAGGCTCAGCTGGCCCTTTACCCTTTCGAGGATCCCTAATTAATCCACTGTCACCTTTCTTCTTCTTTTGTGGTTTGGGTTTGGGATAACCAAGACCCCTTTTATCATTCACAGTTTGTGAGGATTCAGCTATTTCAGACACGGCATTCTTTGCCTTAGTCAGCTGATCCATTTTCAGCTGAAGCTGCTGTGAATTTTTGATTATCAGTTCATTCTGCTTGAAGAGTTCATCGAACTTAGCTGTCAGCAGATTATGTTCTTCACTCAAAACAGTGTTCTCAGAAAGTAGCTTTTCTATCAGCTTCTCCTGTTCTTCACATTTTGCTATTAAGTCAGCAGACTTGTTAGCTTGTGAGTCATAGGATATCACTGGTAGTCTAGCACTTTCCAGATCTCGTCTCAAGCTTGAAACTTCAGCTTTCAGACTTGAGTTCTCCTCTTCCAGCTTAGAACAAACTTTTAAGGATGATTGGAGATCAGATAACAACTTGTGTATATCTGACTCCATAGAATAGGTAGAGGAGCAAGATGAGCTAACAGAGGGGGTAGGAGAATTTACCTCTTCCACCTTAGCCATAAGGCAGATATCATCCTCTGATTCAAAATCAGATGAGGACGAGGATGAGCTGATATCCTGCTTCTCCTCCTCTGCCAGCAGAGCTCTCTTATCAGCGAACCTGCGATCTCTCTTGATCCTCTTCTCTTCTCTTTCCCTTGGGGTAAGCTGAGGACAATCATAACTGAGATGTCCTGGCTTGTTGCAAGTGAAACAAACACCATCTCCACCTCTTCTGGGACTTGGATCCCTCCTTCTCTCTGGAGACTTATATCTGGTCTCCTGTTCATCTGATGGTCTTCTGGCATCAGATGACTTCTGGTATCTTCTGGAAGAATCACTCTTATTCTTCTTCCAATGAGATCTATACTTCTGAAACTTGTTTGACATCTTGTCAAACTTCTTGGTCAATAAAGCAAGTTGCTCCTTTAAGCTCATGTCCTCTGGAGCAGAGGATTTCTCTTGACTATCAGCTGCAGCAGAGAATGCAACATTCTTTGTGGCTGATGAAGTTGGAGTCTCATCTTCTTGATCTTCTTCTTGAATATCGAACTCATGTGCCTTCAGATGAGATAGCAGTGTATGATGACTCATCTCAGATAAATTCTTTGTCTCTTTAATTACTGTCACCTTCACTCTCCATCTAGGAGTAAGAGATCTCAGAATTTTGTTATTAATCTCTTTCTCCGAGTAATCCTTTCCTAAGGAGCTTGCCTTATTCAGTATGTTTGTCAGCCTCATATCTAGCTGATCAATGGTTGCATCAGCTTTCATTTTAAATGTGTCAAAGGTATGTAGAACAGCTTGAAGCTTGTTCTCTTTGATTTGATCTGTCCCTTCACACATCAAGAAGAGTTTCTCCCTCATCTCCTTAGCGGTTCTGCACGTCTTGATTTTCTCTATATATTCTTTGGAGAGTGTCTCAATGATTTATGTTCTGGCCACTTGATCGAGGTTGAAGAGTTTTCTTTCAGCGTCGTTTAGTTCACTCTTCTTCTTCTCTGTCTTCCTTCTTTCACTAATTTCAGCTTCTGGAGTCTTGCCATCACTTATTCCTTCCCAGAAGAACTTGATTGGCCCTTCCTCCAGAACATCTAACATTCGATCATGAATGGCTCCAAGGTGATTCTCCATTCTGAATTTCCAGTAATCATAATCCTCTATGGAGAATTCAGGCAACTTCCTTGTCTTGGATCCACTCTTTTTGTAGGAAGACATATCTGCAAGTGGTTAGAAAAAAAAACACAGATATTTCCAAATTTTTTTTTTCAGGGATCTGTCCAGGTGACCACCAAAAGCTTTCTCAGGCTGTGGTCTTTTGGACACACAGCTCTGATACCACTTGTTGGTCCCAAAGGCAGGTTTTAGGGAAGAATACACTTGAACAAGTCTAGATGGGGGTTGAATAGACTTGTAAGGATTCAAAAACCTTTTTCAATTTTACTGGTTTATTCAGAAAATCAGCAGACTACTTGAGGTAGTCTGAATTTTGAAAATAGTGCGCTGTGTATAGTGCGGAAACGTTTATAATGAAAATTTGTTTTTGGGTGATGTGCACAGATAAGAACAGAAAGAAATACGAAGAGACACAGGGGATTTATAGTGGTTCGGACCAACTGTCCTACATCCACTCTCCTCAATCCAACTTGGACTTGAGGGGCTCTCCACTAACTCACTTACTCACTTACTTACACAGTTTTGAGAGTACTACTCTCTTTACAACTTGTCAATGCTATAATTGCAATTGACTTCTCACAGCTTCTACAAAGCTTTTACAAAGGATAAGTATGGATGGTGTTTTTTAGCGTAAGTGATAAAACTGACAGAGTATTGGCTAGCTTAATGTGCGTGTGAATCCAATACAGAAATTATCACTATTACTCTAATTTATAGGATCAAATAACTAGCCGTTGGAATGGACTAGAAATCTGAGATCCTATAATCTCGTATTCAATCAATCATTGTGATTGATTGAATTTCTTTCTTTATTCCCGTCAGTCTTTGCGATCTTCAATCAATCAAGTTTGTCCCTTTGATTGATTGATCTTCTATTCTGGGAATCTTCCTTTTATGTCGCAAGTTAACCCTTAAAATTGATTCCGAAGAATCTGGGCTGAGCACAAAACCTCAGCTGATCTGTCTCCTCAGCTGGTGTATCAGTCTGCTGATACTTGGACCTCAGCTGATGTGCAAGTCTGCTGGTGTGCACCTCAGCTGGTCTTCTTGACTTCGTCTGAATAAGTCTTTTGTCCATGGTCCTTGTCTTGTCTGCGACGTGCTCTCAGCTGATCAGCTAATCTTCTGATATCAGCTGATCTGCTCTTCAGCTATCGGCTGATGTTAACTTCTCTGATGATCTGCTCTCGATGCTCCAGTGTCAGCTGCTTAAATCTTCTGTCTTCTAAAATCGGCTAAGTCCACAAGGTCTCAGCTGGTCTTCTCTTCTATGATAGCTTCGGATCTTCTAGGCAGCAAGGTAGATTCCCCCTTACTTGAACCTATCTAATCCTAACTACTCATCAGCTGACTAACATGTTCAGCTGGTCCTATTACTAGCTGATTGGTTTATATCATCAAAACATCTAACATAGATATCCTAACACAACACACATTGAAGCATCCATTGTTAATGCTTATCTTACTGAAGAGGTTGATACATTCTGTTCTTATTACTTCAGAGATCAAGTTCAAACGAGGATCAGAAACGAGCCTCGCAACTATGATGGTCGCGCAGAAGATCATCCTCTTCGTGAGTTCGATGGTATGCAGTCGGTATTCTTACCTGCTGGTCGACCACTCGGTAAGGGGACCAAACGGTATTTCCAAAGTGACTGGGAAGTTAAGACGATACATTCATATGCTTTGATGAATATACCCGAGGTTCAACCATACATACAGTGAGTTTTATATTTTTAGTCATTTTTTGAAGTTATGTTAGTATTTTAATACTAGTGTTTCTGATATGTAAGGATATTTTGTGATCAACTCGTCAAAAATTACCAGGCATCACAGAAGCAGAGGTGTATGATGCAGTTCGCCACAAATTCATGTTTTGGTTCTAAAAAATGGTATGTAGTCACTACCTCATATTATATATTCGCCACAAAGTTAATACTATTAATCTTGTAATAATTTAATATTTGTAGGGACAAAGTAATCAGCTTCAGAATCCACATCTTGAAGCTTTGAGCAAAAAATCACTACGTCAAGTGACTTGTTATAATGGGTACTATGCAAATGGTTTTAAATTTCACACAACTGTGTATGCTTCAGTAAAAGCCACTTCAAACAGCGGTGTTTGCGTTACCAGTGGAAACTTCAACGAAGCACCGGTCGATTATTATGGTGTGTTGCAAGAGGTGGTTGAAGTTGAATATCTAGGGTGGCCACGGAGAAAAATTGTTTTGTTCTACTGTGAATAGTTTGATCCGGGTCAAGAAGGGAAGAGATTCGATGCAAACTACAAGATCGTTGATATTAACATCAACAAAAAATATCCAGCTGCATACGACCCCTTCATCTTTGCATCACAAACATCTCAGGTTTATTATTGCAAGTATCCTATTTCAGGCAAACCGAACTTAAGAACAGTGGTCAAGGTCAAGGCAAGGTTGTTGGTGGAAATGCCTAATTTATCCACATTAGAAACTGCACAATTTGAAGATCCATTCCAAACTGAAGTGCAAGAAGCTCAAACAGTGGTTCATGACGAAGGTATAAATTCTTCAGTTGATTTAGTGGCTGCAAATCCAGATATGGTAATTGTTAAAAACGAAGAGGAAGGAGAAGAAGTACATGAAGATGAAGAGGAAGACGAAGAAGATGATGAGGAAGACGAAGATGATGATGAGGAAGATGATGATAATGAAGATGAAGAAGAACATGATAATGAGGAAGAAGATGATAATGAGGAAGATAACGATGATGATTAATAGAGTGTTTTTGTATATATATTTAATTAATTAACATTGTCATTTTTTAGAATTTGGGATTAGTATCATTATATAAGTATTATAGTATAATTAACAAGGTTAACATTATAATATAATAAGGTAGTTAAAAAAATTCTTTAGCGACCGCCAAAAGCGGTCGCAAATATAAAATAAATAATAGCGACCGCCAATGCGGTCGCTAAATGTAAAATCCAAACGGCGGGGTTAAAAGGCGGTTACTGAATTCGAAATAGGATTTAGCGACCGCCATTTTATAATTTGCGACCGCTTGTAGCGGTTGCAAAACACCGCCTTTTAAAATCCACTCCAAGTCGACACGTGGCCACTACCACGTAAATCTGCGACGATCTCTTTTAATTTGCGACCGCCTTTGGCGGTCGCTAAAATCAAAACTAATATAACCCCTTTCACCGTTTCGTAAAAGGTAAGTTCACCAAATTAAACCACCAAAATTACCGCCTCCTCAACTCGCCGTCGTCGTCCTCCTCAACCGCACCGCAGCCATCTTGTCGTCAGTCGCGCCGCCGTTGCCTCCGCCTTCAGCCGCCATCGCCTCCGCCAGCCTTCCGCCGCCGTTGCCTTCTCCAGTGAAAGGTAATATATATATATATATTACAGTTTAAAATATATATATGTTATATATATATATATATATGTTAAAATATATATGTTATGTATGTTAATATATAATGTTAATATATGTTAAAATTATTAGTTAATATATGTAAAATTATATGTTAATATTTGTTATTTGTGATTGTTATTGTTGATTGAGATTTATTGTGATTGTGATTGTTATACACATGACTTCAGATCCAGGCATATAATTATAACCATGTGTTTT
>JAPKLY010000588.1:52307-89254 GCA_026898435.1 Prunella vulgaris
AAAAATCTTTGTAACTGAGTTTTATCAGTTATGACATCAGGAAATTTATCACCAAATTCGATGCTTCTTTGAATAGGGATAATATTTCCCTTTTCAATAATATGACCCAAATTTTTTATTTTGGTTTGAAACAAAATCATTTTTGGCTTTGAAATAACTAAGCCATTTTTAATGACTATATTTTTAAACATATCAAGATGTTTAAAATGTATTTCTATATCTCTAGAAAATACTAAAATATCATCAATATATACGATGATAAAATCACTATACGGATTAAAAATATCATTCATATATGTGAATTTGATTGTTATATATGATTGAGATTTATTGTGATTGTTATATATTGTGATTGTGATTGTTATATATTGTTTATTGTAAAATTATATGTTAATATTATTGGGATTTATTTTGATTGTTATATATAATTGGGATTTATTGTGATTGTTATAGTGATTGTTAATAGTGTATATTGTTTATAGTATAGTGCATATTGTTTATAGTATTAGTGCATATTATTTATAGTATTAGTGCATATTGTTTATAGTATTAGTGCATATTGTTTATAGTATTAGTGCATATTATTTATAGTATTAGTGCATATTGTTTATGATTGTATATATTGTTTATTTGTACAATTTGGTATGAATGAGTTAACAACCGGATCAGATTGAGGGTGATGGTCAGGGGAGAGGGAGAGGGAGAGGGAGGAGGCCACGAGTCCTCCCTTTACCAGAGATTCGAGCCCCCGAGTTTCTGATGCACCCGCCCTCCCAGTCTCATGAGGTCGGATCTTCATCGCGGCAACACCCTCTACGTGAGACCCGGGAGTACATTGAAGTAAATGAAGGACAGTAAGTAAATTAATAATTTATTTTATTTTATTGTTATATAATAATTCCTATAATAATTATTTTTTTATTCAGCTTGCTTCTAGGCCACACGGTCACTGAGCACGTCACGACGTGCATTATAAGGGTCACTTGGCCTTATGGAGTTGCATCGTGGACTGGTGTACCTGGCATTATAAGGTATAAAATTATTAATATTTGGGTAATAATTAATATTTTTAGTAATTATTGATATTTGAGTAATGAATTGTTGGGAATTGTTTGAATTGCAAAAATTGTGTTTTTGGGATCCGGCAGACAACGTTAGAGTGGAGGAGCTATGGTGCAGTAGAGCACAGGGCTGGATGAAGGAAATCGTCTCCAAGATGAAGAAACAGTGGATACTTAAAGGGGAGACGGTTGACTTGGGGAGAGACGGTGATGGACGGGCGATCTGGGATGGATTGGTGGGTTACTGGACTGATCCGGCTCACCAGGAGAGGGCTCGTAAGGCGCGAGAAAATCTGATGAGCAACCCGAACGGAGAAGGAGTCGCCATACATCGCGGTGGCTCCCGGACCGCCTACGAGCACGGGCTCGCCTTTGTAAGTATTTTCATTTATAATTCTTAATTTATAATTGATTATTATATTTAATTAAATTATTATAATTAATTAAATTAATTATTATATTTAATTAAATTATTATAATTAATTAAATTTATAATTAATTATTATATTTAATTAAATTATTATAATTAATTCTTAAAGGAGAAAGCGTACGGACGGAGGCCCAAACTCTTCGAGTCTCTTTCCACTCTTCACCCAGTGAATGAGACTGGGAAATACACGTATGCCCGCACCACCGAGCTTCACGTAAGTATCTAATTAGAATGTACTTCTAAATAGATTTTAATTATTCTATTAAAATAAAATTAATATTTTATTTAGTTTAATTTCAGAACAAGTTCAAAACTGCTCTCGAGGAGGCTCGGACACAAGCGTCACCTACTCCGGAGAACCCTACACCTACCCCTATTGATGAGGACCGCCTCTTTGTTGATTTGGTCGGAGTCAATAGGGGTAAGATACTAGGATTGGGAGCTTACAGTAAGGTTGCCCGTCAGACGCACCGCCGGAGCTCAGCATCATATTCTTTGTCCTCCCATCCTGACGTCAATCTCCAGCAGGAAGTGACCGAGTTGAAGGACAAATTGTCCAAGCAAGAGAGAAAAGAAAGGAAGATGCAGGCTTGGTTGACTCAAGTTTCTCAACATACCGGTATTCCACTTCCGGAGGACTCGGATGATGAGGCAGATGCCGGTACGGGTCGTGGTCCCGGAGTGGGTGCGTCTCCTCGTGGGAATGAGGGTGCCGATGGTGGGGATCTTGAAGGATGGGAGCCCCATTTTAATTCTAACGGCTAGTTAATTTATATGTTGAACAATTTTTTTTAATTGAATATTAAGTATTTTAACTTTTTATTAATATATTTTGAATGTTTAAAATTTTATGTTTTACATTAAAATTATTTTTTATGATATCAAATTGTAGTAATTTAGAATATTAAAATTTGTGGCTAATTTGATGTTATATACAATTAATTGAATAAAAATGAACAAATTAAAATTTGGTATTGTAAATTATTAAATTTATAACATTACATTTTTATGGTTGAAATATATATATATTTATATTAAGTATCAAAGGATTAATTTGATGAATTTAAAAAAAAAAAACGAGACACAATTTGGAATTATATACTATTAATTGCAAAAAGACGAATAAAATAAAAAAATGAGAAATGTAAATTATAAAATTTATAACATTAACAAAATTTTATTGAAATATATATACATTAATAAATTAGAGACGAAAAGGAAATAATTTGATGGATTTAAAAAAAAGTGACTTAATTTGGAGTTATATATAATTAGTTGCAGAAAAATAAACGAAAGTAACAAGTGCCCAAGTGGAACAGCCACCTCTGAGATACTTAAAGGTCGTGAGTTCGACTCCTTGCAGGCACAAAGTTTACAACATTTATTATGAGCCAATTAAGACTCGTATAAAAAATGTGATGATATGGTTAAGATGCTGAGTCCGTGGCCAAGTGGTTTCAGCCCAACCAACCCTCGTAAGGGCCTGGGTTCAAACCATCTTGGCCACATTTTTTTTGCTATGTAAAAATTTAGCGACTAGCAGTCGTTAAATTATATTTAGCGACCGCCATACTCGATCGCAAAATATAAATATAATTTATTATTATAATTATTTAAAAGAAATAGCGACCGCTAAAAGTGGTCGTTAATATAAAATTAGCGACCGCCAAGAGCGGTCGCAAAATTAAAATAAAATTTATTATTATTATTAATTTACATAATTAGCGACCGCCGTTTGCGGTCGCTAAATTAAATTTAACGACCGCATTACGGCGGTCGCTAATTTTAAAAAACCAAACCGGTTCAATACCCGAAATTTTTTTGCGATCACTTTTGCGACCGTTTTAGCGGTCGTTAATTTGCGACCGCCACTTAAAAGCGGTCGCTAAAATTTTGCGACTGGTGTTTTAGCGACCGCCAAAGCGGTCGCTAACGCAGTCGCTAAAACCCGCTTTTTTTGTAGTGATAGAAATGGGGCACTCTCGTTGAAAAGTTTATCATGTTTTCCTTCGGAACTTGTTGTGGGATTCTTTTTCCCTCGCCCTTGTATATTTAAAAAGTGGGCGTGAATGTTCAAAATATTGAGTGTGAAACAATAAAAAGGCGTACGTCTTTAAAGTTGAGTAATCAACATAGGCTTAATCTTAATTTAAGATACCAATAGAGTTTCTCCTTCTCTTGATTTTTTTTTTCTGAAGGGAAAGAGGTAAAAAGAATTTCGAAGTATTTAAACCCTTTAAAATTTCAGATATTCAATTTGGAAAGCTTTGAACTCTGAAATTTGTTAACTAATGTCAATCTTACATAAAATATTTGGAAATAATTTTGAAATGGATTAAGATGATATTGTTTATGTTAAAAGGATATGAAAATTTTACTTTTTAGGATATTATTTTATGGATATTTACAAATTTAGAACACTATATATCTTCATGATTAGGACATTATTTTTATAAATTTATAAAATTAGGACTCTATATTTTTTTAAATTTATAAAATTGGGATACTATCATTTATGTTTGATAAACTCAGGCTAAATTTTAGTTGTTTGGTCAAATAAATCAAATTTTATATTACGCGTATTTTATAAATTTTGCCCAATATTGGCAAAATTTTAAAAATAAAAAATCTTCTATTGAAAGTATTCTTCATATCGAGTGGTGGCTTTTAGTCTTTTACGCATTATTTACTGTGTGATTACTGAAATGTGATAAAGTATACACATTTCCTTGTGTGGATTAAAAAATTCACCATTTATAAATAATAGATTGACAATGTTTTTGTGTTTAAGTGTAATGAATCCCCCTTTGCATGCAGGGGTTAGATTCTTGGGATACAAGATGATGAGACATTGATTGAATTTTATATTTTGTCTTAATTTTTTTATAAAAGTAAAAATACGGTTTTAAAAGAAAATAAAATATATGAGTGTGAATGTCATGAATATTTGATTGATACTATTTTTTTTAAGGTAAATAATAATAATCAAAATTAAATATGTACTAGAGCGAGTCCACGATATAAGCTCGTTGTTTGGGTCATCCACTATGTCGTAAGCCTTTTCTTAGAAAAGCCGTCGTCCTTTTTGCTGCAATCCCCTCTTTTTCCATGTCTTTCGGATTAATGGGCAGCGACAGAAAGATATATATATATATATATCTATATATGTAACTATACATACATGTATATATGTATCTATATATGATTGCTAGCTAATGATTTTCGAAAACATTGTGCAATCATGACTAGGCATCATTACTAGCTATCTGTATATGTCTCTAGATATGTAATTATATATGTATCTATATATAAATAACTATACATACATATCAACTATACCTACATGGGTAAAGAAGGAGGGGAGAGAGATTGAAAAAGAAATCCTTCATTATAATTTCAGAAAAAGAAATCCTTCATTCTGACTCGAATTAGAAAATTATAATTTCCGGAAAAAGAACAACTAGAATACAACACTCTGACTTGAAATAAAAAGTGTAGTAGAAACGATACATCTATAAACGCGTAAAACATCAAAATCAATCAATTCTTGACCCGGCCCAATCCGGATCTTCAGAGATGAGGAAAGTGAGGGTCATCAGCTAAAAATGCATTCCAGTCGATGATCTCAGCATCAGCTGCTAAAAATGCATCCCAGTTGATCTCAGTATCATCAATACCAGCATCCACTTCTTCTTCTTCTTCTATCATCATCATCACCTCATTGTTGTGCAGGGCTCGAGTGTTGTTCCTCTTCATGTTGGTGAGCAATTGAGGCTGACCCCTTTTGAAGTTGGTATTCTCGAACTCCCACGCCGCGCCCCTTACTTTGTTGAATCCCTGAATTCAACAAATAAAAAATTATCATTAATTATTGCAAAAAGGTCTCTGTTTACGTGAATGGTGAACAGAGGAGGTTTGTTAATCTTGTCCAAATGCAAAAAATGAGCATTATTGCGAAAAGGTCTCTGTTTTTTAGTAGAATCAGTTTACTTGGATATATATATATATATATATATATATATATAGAGAGAGAGAGAGAGAGAGAGAGAGACAGAGGAAGCAGGGGCTTAAAGAAGTACTTTAAGTCTTTGCACACCCATGACTTCGTTTCAGTCATTGGTGGAGAAGAAAAAGAAAATACTAAACCTGCAATTGAGATTGCAATTATATAATTATGAGGGGAACCTCTTACATAGGCGTTCAGTTGACGACAGAAACTCTTGAATTTTTTGAGCTTGAAATACCCAGGTACGATTTCTGCCATGAATATGCCAGTGTCTGCAATAACGAAGCTTTCGCCGGAGTCGCTCCAATGCACCACCGCCTCCGTCCAAGGATTATTAACTATCTCCCAAATCTTCCGCAGAAACGCCATCTCCGCTCTACAAATACAGGAGAAATTCAGTGAGCTAAACACCTTGTGCACAATTGCAATGTGCTGAAATTGTGCTTTATAATCTCATTTCGAAGGATTAAAAACTTCGAGAAATTGGATTGGAAACGAACAAGGATCACTCTTCCACTGTCCTTTACTTTATAATAGTAATAATAATATATGAAAAAGATGGGATTCGGCTTATATCTGAGAGGGGTTTGAAATGACTTCACACGAGGAACTTTGCACATTATTGGTTTAAAATTACAATTCCATTTTATTATTTGGGCACGTAACCCTTTAAATTGCATTTTAAATACAACCAAGTTGAAATTTATTCAAGCTATGATAATTTTTAGTGCGTGTTATACTGACCTCCTTCCTACGTGCCACGGGGCCTACTGCTCAAGGCAAGGGTAAGCTTGGCTAACTAGAATGTTCCTTTTGTTTGAATTTTTCTTTTCTTTTTTCTAAATAACAATTTTGTTGTGTAAATTAGAAAATTTTCTTTTTCCAGTCTTGATGCATATATTAAAGAATTGAACTTTTTCCCACAATATTGATATTTGGAACTTCGGTTTTAAAAAATTAGAATTTTTTCCCACACTTCTGAGCGCATATACCTTGATACTACTATCACCTGAAAAGAATGTGGATACCAACAAGAAGATACAAAACTATTATGCATGAAAGATTATTAAAAACAATCAATTACATACAAACTGTTTAATTTTATGCAGTGTGAGTTTTGTGAATAATTGAACTAAAAAATGGAAAACTGAACATCGGGAAGAAAATAAGAGAACCCCAAAAAACAGGGGAGATACATACTTCTAAAAATTCACATTCATACATCTACACAAAAATATGTTGTTTACATCAGTGGCATGGCATTACCAGCATTGACACAATCATTAATAAATATATCAAACAGTAGGGGCCAAACAACCTCCCACATATGATCAAAATGCCCTACACACATCTATATAACAAAATGAAGATTTGGTAACGATGAGAATGCGAAACCATAAGACAACAAACCTTCCTCCAGCCCAGGTTCTATTAACTGTAATTGGTGTTCCAGCCATAGTTACATATCTACTAAGTTAAATTAATACAACACACCCCATATAGGTTATACACAAAAGAAATGCTTTTACAAAAGATGGTCCCCCAAAAACAAGATCAGACCAACAACCCCACAAGATTTAGGGGTGTGGATACCTCTTCCTAAGTCAGGAAATTGCTTCAACACAAGGGAATGCGTTGGATGAAACATACACAATCGGTTCACCGGGCATTGGAAGGAACCTCAGAGCTTTCAAATCCCAGCACCAATATGTCCCCAAGGGATTAATTCGGAATACAATTTTATCCCGTTTGGGCTCCATCATGAACAGGGGCTGAAAGTTGATGACCCTAAACACGTTCCTAATAGGGAAATCAAGATTGACAGAGTGCTTTATCCATGTTTTATGATCAGAATAATCATCCAAAATCCACAAATCAACAGACTCATCCGCCATATAGAAAGTAGGCATAACAACAAGTTTTTCATCATTGAGAGCAGAAAATGAATGGAGCCTATAATCGCGGTTTACTTGAGATGGAAGATTGATCAAACGATAAGACTCATCAACAAGATTAAAAGCAACAATATGCTCAGTATACAGAATCCAATGCACACATGAGTTGGCATAAACACTAGGGGTGGTAACTAAACGAGAATGGGGGAACTCACCACAGTTTTTCCACTGATTAGTGTTCTTTGAATACACCCTCAACTCCGTAAGCCAGTCCATGTGGTGAAACAGGGCTAACCTCACTACCTGGTAGTCTTCTTGACTGTGATTGTATCCAAGACCGTACAACACACTTGCGGAGTTTGACCGGGGAGGGAAGCCAAAATGTTCCTCAGGAACAGGGTATCGTTGATTCGTTGTTGGATTGATAAAATACGTTTCATCATCCGAATCAACGACAAGTGCGAGGCTTCGACAGTTTGCAACATATTCGAAATTCCTCATCCTCTGGTATATCACTCAGCGACTCAGTCTTTGACCACCATTGTTGACAAAATACTGGAGCGGAACAAAGTAGTGCTCGGCTTGAAGAAGAGTGCAAACCCTATTTTGGAGAGACATTTTCCTGAAATGCCTTTTGATAAACTGGTTCTCAGAGATCTTTTTGTACCAATGCTTTGACAAAAGCTTGCACCGGGTGATGACCTTCGTTGGCATTCTTTCGAAAACCTCTTCAATTAGTTCATCTGGAAGGTGGGGAGAGACGCCATTCTTGGGTTTGCAATAGCCATGGTTTGAAGATGCAGAGAGAAAGAGAGTTGTTTTCTTGGTTGGTGGAAATTGATTTGACATTAGACAGCTTAAGAAGAAGATGAAGAGAGACGATGTTTGGCTATGGGTGTTTACTTTTCCCGAGTGATTTATTCACTCAATTGAGTTTAATTTTTTTTATTTTTTTTTATGGTCTGAATTTTCATTTGTTAATAAATTGGACAAGTGTTAATTTCGAGGCATTGGTTGATATTTTGGGCCATTGGTTAATTGTAAGAGTGCGGTTTTTTATTTTGCACTGGAAATAAGTAAGTTCAAAAGTAAATTATTGAAGTTCGGTCACTTTAATCATAATTATTGGCTTTTATCAAACTTTGGGCAGAGTTTGAATACTTGGGCTGACTAACAATAAAACTACCAAGATATTATGATTTATTTTTAAATTTACAAAAAAAAAAACATCTTGTTAAATAATAATGTACTCCCCCGTCGAACAGGACTTTAAACACTTTTCTAATTAATAAAATGCAAAAAATAGATATGTATTTGACTAGCAGTACACCCTGTACACGTAAATTAATGATATGCCAATACTGTACATATTCGTTCCATCGTTACTGTTGCCTATTCAGTCCCATGGGATGTAATTTCCTACTGCACAGATGTTGAAATGTAGTTAATATTCGAAAACCTTAATATTCATGTAGAATTCGTGATAAATGTTGCTTTTGAGTTTTTTATTGTTTTATTCTGATAAGTGGTGTGGTTGAATTCTTACAACCACAATATATATATATATTAATGATTAAGGGAACCTTGAACCACTCTGTATAATTACGAATTCCACCAAACAAAATTCAAGTTTTAAATTAATCATTAATCAATTAAGATGTAAGAATAAATAGTTATAGATAAATACAAATTTTAGATGTAATTATTGTAAAGTAGTGGACTTATGGATCGTTTACGAATCATTTTGTTATATGCGTCCCTTGATTTTTTCTGTTTTTAACACACATTGTACTAGAGCATGTAATTCAATTAAATTTGTAATAGGTTTCCATCTGTTGAGAAGTTTCACTGTGAATCAAAATAATCATAATCCGATTAGAAAACCTACTCCCCCTCTCCACCAAATTATTTCCCACTTTCCTTTATTTTGTTTGTCCACAAAACTTTTTCCCATTTCCTTATTTGGAAACAACCTACACTCACAATAAAATTTTGGGCCCCACAATACTCTTACGTTTTCCTTACTTTATCTATCATTTCAATATAATACTACTTTTCATTAAATCACGTGCCCACAAAGAAATGGGAAAAAGTTTCATGGACAGAGGGAGTATCATTTTAAAATAAATAGGGTATATAAAAACTGCAATTGTAATCGAAACTAAATGTTTACTTGTAGAGAACTTTGATGTTATTTATCTATAATAAGAGTTGAATTTTGAAACAATATTAGATGCCATGTAAGATTAACTTGAGATTTGAAAAGCGTGCTAGAATAAGAATTATAACGTAAGTGACTACAAATATTGAATTTATGTTGGGTACATGGAACTTCATTGAATATTTTATTGGATTTATTTTGTTCCCTTTTGTGAATTAAAATTGATGTTTGACAAAAAAAAAAATTGTAATTAAAAATTTTGTGTATTGGAGATTATATAATTAGCTAAGGAATAAAATTGTACTTAATACCTGCATTCAATAGTACTGAGGCTGGTTTAGATCACTTTTGTGTATTGGGGATAATATAATTAGCTAAGGTATGGATTGAACAAAAACACTGACTATGATTGGGTTGTTGCCTTGGTCATTTGTAACAAAAACACTGACTATGATTGGTTGAAAGAATAATTATTTGAGATCATTTTCTGCAAGGATATTTGAGAAAATGCAACCTTGACCAACACAAAATTTGCACTTATGGTTATTTGATGTTGAACTTGATATATTAAGATTTGAATTTAGTTGACAAAAATATTGAACTTAATATATTACATTAATATAATTATATCTGGGAGTTCTACAAAACCCATCCAGAAAAATATCCACACAAAAACACCCCCAACAACATCCAAAATACATCAATTCCATAATTATTCTACTTCTAACAAATATCATTAGCATCCAATGATATATATTTACTTAGACATTGCATACCACATACCAATGACAAAGGCAAAAATGCTTAGAATCAAAAAATACACCTTTTGGGTATCAAGACGTTGCCTGGAACGAGTTTGTACGATTGCAATTTCAGTGTTCATTGTGTCTTGTTGGTCAATGATGTTTTCAAGCGTGTGAACCCTTTCACTAAAAAATTCCAACTGCTCTAACAATCGAACTTGTTTATCCCTGCTTTGCCTCAACAAATGTTCAATACTGTTTTTCTTCCTTACAACACGGGACGCATAGATCTTGTATGGACAGGGATATCATCTTCCACCCACTCAAAAAAATTGCATTTGCCGTACTTAATGATAAAAAAAAAGAAGTCTATTAGAAATATAATAATGGGTTACCAATGTAGAATGGGTTTTGATAAATGATGAAGAAATAAAAGGGCGACTCCAAAGAAATGACATTTTTTCAAAAACTCACCTCCCACATAGGGCATTAATGAACCTCCTTCCTGGGTTCTCTTCGGTATATGATGTGTAGATGGATACTTTTAGATTATGGAAAGGGCAATGCCTAACAGGAACCTGCTATGATACATTTTGAGAGTTTTGACTAAGGGATGGAGAGTGTGGGAATGGGTCAGATGTTGGGGAAGAATGAGAAAGTGTACTGTTCATTGAAACCCTTGAAAAATGGAATTAGTTTTGGGGGTGATGTTAAAATGAGGAGTGACAAGGAATGAAATGGTATTTATAGTTGATTACAAGGGTATTTTCTGGATTGTACTGGCTTTAGATGTGTCTCAGACTTAGAAATGAATTAAAATATCTCAGACACAAAAAATTTGAATAACAATAATAAAGTTCCATTTTCACATTGTAAGTTCAATATATTGCTAAAAATGGTTTAGATAGTATTGGTTATATAACGGTTGACCTCAGTTAATTATATACAAAAATATAAATATTGGGAGCTCAAAGATGATGAGATATCTGGAATTCAGCTTAAAATTAGCATTGGAAAAAGGACTAAGTTCGAATTTCATTAGAAAAGTTAGAATTTAATTACAAAAGTTCAAAAAAAACCCATAAACAAAGATATAGTATTGATAACATGTCCTGTCACAATGAGAATAACAAAACCACACTAGTTATCCCCTATATAGGGTGCAAGAAAGGAATACAACATACAACCTGAAAAATACAAAAACCACGACAAAAGATGGTACCCTAATATGTAAACATATCTTAATTGATTAAGGTAAAGATAGTTGAAGAGTAACAACCAAAGGACCTCTTCCTTAGAGAATAAGTAATCCATCTTACAAAAATTGATACATGTAAGCCCCATAATAGCTGTGTTTGGCAAAAAGAGAAAGAATTTTACAAACAATCACCCCAACATGAAAAACCTTAGCAACACTAAAATAAAGTGTTCGTATTGATAATAAGGCTTTCACAGAAGGCTGATCGCTGTATTTAGGATGGATGCAAAACTTACTAGCCGTCTAGCATTGAAACCAGTCATGATGGGGAGCAATGTCATCTCCAGATGCAGTGTTTTCATTTTCGTCAAATAACACTTCCTGCGAAGGGTCAGCAGGAGATAGACGGTATGCTGCACAAGATATGGAAAATTAGGGATTTAAAGTTAGTGACATTGAATAAGATTTAGATACCACAAATAGTAGATGACATAAAAATATATAAGACCCAGATGCATTCATTATTCTAACCTTGTGGAGATATGTGGTTGGCCTCAAGTATCTGACCACATGTCAGTTTGTCGTGGCGGCCAAACTTGCCACATCTTTGACATGTAGATTTTTTCTTCTTGCGGAACTCACCATAAGATGCATTCCTAAATTTTTTTTGACCGCCCAAGTCTCTTTCCAAGGCAGGGGGAAAAATCTTATGCTGGGAGTGTTGCTGTTTGAATTTGCTTTTTTCAGTTGGGTGAAGGTCAGTAGAATAACATTTGTGGTAGGTCGTGGTGTAGAAGCATTCCTCAATGTGAGGGAAAATGGAGTCTGATGTTACACGAATTACGACAACAATATGGACACATGGAAAGCCTCTCAGCTGGCACTGGGAGCAGGAACATTTCCTAACATTGACGTCGACCACAATTGATGGATTTGAATCAAATTTGAAAACACCACTGGGGCATATGACAACATTCCATGTGTTGCCACACTCTACATACTTGTTCCACATGTCCTGCTTGGTTCCAACAAGGGCAGCAGTCCAGCTACTACACATTGCCCGGCGTTTTACAAACCAATTACTGATTTTAGTACGTATCTCTTCAACCATACGTGCAACTGGTAATGCTCTTCCATCTAATATCCATGCATTGAAAGACTCGGCGGCATTCAATGTCATTTCACCATATCTACATATGTGGGGTGCATATGCAACAACCCATTTCTCAAGTGGTAGCTGTTCAATCCATTCATCAGCTAATCGCCCCCAGTTTTTTGAATTAATCAAATTTCTCCTCAAAGGTATTGAGGTCCTCAGCATATGCGCACTCGCGGAACAGTTGACCCATGTTCTCTCGGTTTTGATTAGTCCAACCGAAAGAAAAGCTACCTTTCAAAGTTAGATAGCAAGTGATATAGACAATAAAAGTGAACTGGTTCATCAAAAACCTGATTGAAAGCATTCAAAATGCCCAAGTGCCTATATGAAAACTACAAAATCTGTTTGGGGTGTATCAACGTATCACGAAGCATCTAGAGAAACCAAATCCAGTTCTCATTGTTCTCAGCAGATACAATGGCAAAGGCAAAGGGGAACAATCCTGCATATGTTGCAATATTGGGAAACAAAACAAATAGAAATTAACAGATTGTATAATCAAAACACACCATGGTTCAATGATAACAATGTATAACTATTATAACAGTAGAAAAATGAAAATGGAAAGAGGGTTGGATGAGAGAATAACCATTGTTTTCATCCTTAGAAGTGGCTGATAGTAATGTACCCTTTGATCGACCTTTTAAGAAAGTGCCATCAATGAAAATCATTGGACGACAGCTGCGAAACCCATCTATGCATGCCTTAAAAGATATAAACAATCTTTCAAATTGATGAGATTCTAGGTTACACTGCAATTCAACAACACTGCCAGGGTTTGTCCATTTTATAGCATCACAATACCAACACAAATCATCATAAGACTGATCATAACTTCCAAATATTGATTCCCTGGCACGTTCCACAGCTCGATAAGCCTTCCAATATGGAATGTCAATCCCATATAGGTTCTTCATTCTCTGAATAACAGTGTTCCCACTAATTGTGGGATTGTCCTTCACATCTGACACAATGAAATCTCCAACCATTCTAGGAACAAGTCTTTTAGTATCATTATCTATTAGTTTACCAACACACTTGTGCACCAGATTTGCATTGGATACAACAAAGAAGTTGGTGTTTTTGTCCAATCGTGATTTAATAAACCAATCACACATTGCATCTTTATAATAACAAACAGAGTGAATGTATCAACTATCGTTTTGATAAAATTTAAATCTAAACCCAGACTTCAATGTGAACTTAATAAGACAAGCCCTGAATTGTTTTGCACCACCTCTAAACACAGCTCTTACCCCAGCTTTCATTATATTACCCCAATCATCAGACAACAAGGGTTCCCTTAAATCAATGACAGACATGTAAAAAACAGAATCATTAGATATATCACCATTATCTAAGTTATCTTCATTACACAAAACCTTTTTTGGTCTAGATAACTGTTTCTGTGATAACTTATGAATTGGATCTGATGTCACACACTTGTGTTTTACATTGTTAGTTTTTTTTATAGGGGGCTGCAAATCATATTCAGGGATGGAATCAACACACCTGGCCCTTCTAGAAGAACTATTGTTTAATAAGATTTCAGCATTCACAATCCTTGTGGACACTAGATCACATAAAGTAATCAGGTTCTTTAAATCATCGTCATAATCAAGACCCACATTTGTAAATTCAACAACTTGGCATATACAGTTGAAAGAAATTGATGAATGCTCTGACCACTACCTCGGACCTGGGTAATGAAATCAGAAAAGCATGTGTGTTCATAGCATTAAATCAGCTTGCATGCGCCATGATTTCTAATGCTAATAAGAACTTTAGAACCCATTTGCAAAATGGCTGAAAAAACATAAAAATTTGCAAAAATCAGAAATGTGTGAGAGAAACAAAAATCAGCTACAATCAACGATAAATTTTTGAACTTACCAGTGATTATATTAGGGCAAAGTCGAGACCACCGAAATTGGAAAATTCAGAAATAGCGCTGGAAACAAGTATGGGACGATCAAGGAAGAATCACTACAATCAACGAAAAATCCCCTACAATCCGCTACAAGAAGTGAATTACACGGACATCCCCCAGCGAAATCGGTGAAATCGGCTACTCATTCTCATCAAATATACCACTGGAATAAGAAAAGGGGGAATGGGAGGTATTATACAGAGGAGTTTTGATCAGAATTTGAAATTTGAATATTCTCACTTAATGATTAGACATCTTGGTTACAAGTATGGGTTTATGGGGGAGGGGGTGGTGGGGGTATGCATCAAGGCTAACCTATATACATATAGGTTTGAGCTAGTAGTAAAAAAAAGTAAGGTATTGACTTGAGGGTAAAAATGTGAAAAAGATGGTACCCTATAAGAAATTTCTCTATATTAAATTTTATGAACGACTCATATAGGTTTTTTTTTTTTTTTTTTTGAGATGGACTAGAGATTAATAAAAGTTGGCTTCATTACATGTTCCCATGTTGACATATGATATTGTAAAGATTATTTATTAAGAAATAATTTATAATTATTAGTAAAATAGAGAACAAAAATTTATCGATTCTTCTAAAACTTATTATATTTTTAAGGTAGTATTAAAATAAAAACAATTATAATTTTTGTAATTCAAAATGCAATGACTTAGAGAGATATTTATACTCAAAATTGGGTCGTAGTCCTAAAGCTCATCAAACTCGATTATTTTTTTTAATTGAATCGTATGATTAAGAACGTGAAACAATCAGACATTATTTATATATTAAGTCATGAACATGTTTATTTGACAAACTCGTGACCGTATTCAGTTGTTGGTTAAGAAGAATTGTGATTTTTCGATCTCAGATTTTCTTTTAGTAATATACTAATAGTAATGATACTTACGAATTTCCATAAAAAAGATTACGAAACTATTCACCTATATGAGCTTGACTATATATTTTAACAAGCACGACATAAGTTCGTTTGTATTTGATTTATAATGGCAATAATAAGGTTTAATTTTAGATAAAATGGAAGCTAAGAAGAATCAAAACACACTTCGAATTTTTTATTTGTGTAAAATTGCATGTGTAACCTTTAAATTGTATAAGGGACGTCTTGGTTGTGAATTTATTTATAAAAATGATAATGAGCATAAGGTATTAGGGTAATTAATGAGAATAAAAGATAATTAATAATATTATTTTTTGAAATAGAACAATTATTTTTCATTTAGATTATTGCTTTTTTCTTACAATTATTTTTACATAATCATTTTCTATATGTCCAAATCACCAACCTTTTTGTCTATAACTTTTTTAAAATCAAATTATAATATTAATAATTTAATCACTATTTAAATTTATCTTTTCACCAATATATCCAAAGACACAGATCCTATAGGACAAATAACTCTCCAAATTTATTCTTTAATTACCATCTCAATATATTTTATTAATCATGATTGACATCTTCTCTTCTCTCTCTTCGTATGTTTGACAAATACAAAGAATAAACACACACACACATTTTCTTGAAGTTGGCAAAACTTCTTTTTTAATCATATTTTATATTCTAGTGGATGTTCAATTAATATTTTTCTATAGATAAAACCATAGTAATTAATGAACGACTCTGTGATTTAAAGATATTTCAGTTGGTAAAATAAGCACGCATTGAAAAAGGAAAACTTCAATTATGCTTTGGGCATAAACAACAACAATACAACGGAAAGACGTACGAAGGAGAGATACACTCACTCACTTGACCCAAATTAAAACCCTAGTACAAAAATACATGAAAACATATAATTTATTACTCTCCTCTCCTCCAAAATCTTGAAGGACCCGACCCGGCCCAGACGGACATTGTTCTTCTTCTTTAGAAATCAGGAAAGTGAATGCCGCCACCCTCCCAGTCGTTAACCCAGGCATCCATCATCAGCTCATCAATACCCTGCAACATCCATCATCATCATCATTCTGCAGATTGATGTCTTGTTGAATCATCATTGCCTCATTGTTGTGCACACGTGGACGCGGAGGGTTCTTTCTGTTCATGCTGGCAAGCAATTGAGGGCGATCCCTTCATTCTAAAACACATGACAGCTTTTTTACTGAGGAGTTACGAGGTAAAAGAAGAGAAGCAAACCCATCATATGAGAGAGAGAGAGAGAGAGAGAGAGAGAGAGGCCAATAATCAAACTCTATATTCTAGTGGCTTACTATTTATGTCCAATTAATATTTTTCTATATATAAAATTAACCATAGTAATTAATTAATGAACAAATCTGCAATTATAAGATGTTTAATTCAGTTGGTAAAATAAGCACGCATAAAGAAGCAGATTTAAAAAAGAAAACTTTAATTATGCTTTGAGCAAAAACAATTACAATACAACAGAAAGACAAACGAGAGATACACTAACTCACTTGACCCAAATTAAAACACTATTACAAATACACCCGAAAATAATTTATTACTCTCCTCCATAAAACTCCAAAATCAGTCTATTCTTGAAAGACCAGACCCGACCCGGCCCAGACACACATGGTTCTTCTTCTTCAGAAACCAGGCAAGTGAATGGCGCCATCAAAGTGAATTGGATCCACCTCCCAGTCAGGCAAGTCGTTAAGCCACGAGTCATCAATACCTGCAACATCCATCATCATCATCACATCATCATCATCAATCTGCAGATTGCTGTCTTGTTGAATCATCATTGATGCCTCATTACGACGCCGCGGAGGGTTCTTTCTCTTCATATTGGCAAGCAATTGAGGCTGACCCCTTTTGAAGTTGGCATTCTCAAACTCCCAGGCAGCACCCCTTACTTTGTTGAAATCCTGCACATTCAAAAACACATGACTGCTCTTTTAATTGCAAGGTAAAACAAGAGAAGCAAACCCATCTGCACTATTCTCTCGTATGAGAGAGAGAGAGAGAGAGAGAGAGAGAGAGAGAGAGAAGCTTTTTTACCGAGGAGTTACGAGGTAAGAGAAGCAAACCCATCTGCACTATTCTCTCATATGAGAGAGAGAGAGAAAGAGAGAGAGAGAGAGAGAGATTTGCACAATTAATTGAAAAAGAGAGAGGAAGCAGAAGTACTTGGAGGTGAAGAAGAGAAAGAAAATGGAGAAGGAGATTAGACAAGATTGCAATTATTTGGGAGACGAGATTAACAACTTACATAGGCGTTCAGCTGACGACAGAAGCTATCGAATTTCTTGAGCTTAAAATACCCAGGAACAATTTCTGCCATGAATATGCCTGTGTCCGAAATGACGAAGCTTTCGCCGGAGTCCCTCCAATGCACCACCGCCTCTGTCGACGGGTCATTAACTATCTCCCAAATCTTCCGGACAAACGCCATCTCCGCTCTACTAAAACAGGGGAAATTCACAGACCTAAACACCAATGTGGTGGAATTAACGCAAGTTTGCTCCATTTTTATAATAAATTTTCGAAGGATTAAAAACTTCTAGAAAATGGAAATATGGCGAATCGCCCGTATTAAAAAGGGCATTTACGAAATTTTACCCTTTCATAATATAATTTCGGAGGATTAAATACTTCGAGAAAGTGGAAGCTAAGAAAGAACTATGTCCTCTGCCCTCCTTCACTTTATAATAGTAATAATATATTAATAATAGTTGAAAAAGATGGGATTTGTTTTATGTGGGAGGCGAGTTTCAAATGATTTCACACGACGAAATTCGGTCATTATTGGTTTAAAATTACAATTCCATTTTATTATTATTTGAGCATGCCACCCTTTAAATTGCATTTTAAATACAACAATGGTGAAATTTATTCAAGCTATGATAATTTTTTTTTAGTGCGTCACAAGAATTAAAAACAGAGTCACAATTAGCTAATGTCTATGTTTCTTTGGCTTGACCTTTCCTTTTTTTCAAATAACAATTTTGTTGGGTAAATTAGAGATTTTTCTTTTCCCAGTCTTGATGTAAAATATTCGTTCAATAGTATATGTTAACTTTTATGAACGATTCATATAGTTTTTTTTTTTTTTTTTCTTGAGATCGACTTGAGATTAATAGAAGTTGGCTCGATTACATGTTCCCATGCTAGCATATGATACCGTAAATATTATTTGTTAGGAAATAATTTGTAATTATTAAAAAAAATAAAGAACACAAATTTATTAACTCGTCTAATTAATATTTACTATATTTTAAGGTAGTATTAAAATAAAAACAATTCTAATTTCTGTGATACAAAATGTAATGAATTAGAGAAATGTTTATACTCTAAACGGGGTCTCAGTTCTAAAGCTCATCAAATTCAATTATTGTTTTAGTTGAATCGTATGATCGAGAACGTAAAGCAATCAAACATTATTTAAGAATATGTTCATTTTACAAACCCGTATCCGTATTTAGTTGATGATTAAGAAGAACTATGGGTTTTCAATTTGATTTTTTTTAGTAATATACTAATAGTAATGATACTTACGAAATTTCATAAAAAAGAGTACGAAGTTATTCATCTATATGAGCTTGACAACATATTTTAACAAGCTCGTTCGTTTGTATTTGATTTATAATGGTAATTATAAGGTTTAATCTTGGATAAAATGGAAGCTAAAAAGAATCTAAACACAATTCGAATTTTTTTATTTGTGTATAATTGCATTTGTAACCTTTAAATTATAAAGGGGCGGCTTGATTGAGAATTTATTTATGAAAATGTTAATAAGTATAAAGTAGTATGGTAATTAACGAGGATAAACGATATTTAATAGTTTTGTTTTTTTAATAAAATAATTTTTTTTATTTGGATTGATGCCCTTTTCTTACAATTAATTTAGGATAATCATTTTCTACATTGCCAGATCACCAACCCTTTTTTGTCTTTAATTTTTATCATATAAACTATCTTGTCATTATAAAATTTATTTTTATGAGCTTATCTTTTTTTACTTATTGAAAAGTGATTTATGATTTGAACCACTTTTACACAAAACCTACTCATAATATTAATAATGTAATCACCATGTAAATTTATTTTTTCAGCAGTATATTCATAGACGTAGAGATCCTGAAAAACAAATAGATTTTATTATCATTATAATTAATATTAAAGCATTTGAACCAATTGCATAAATAGACGAATGGTACATAAAACATACAAAGGTATGCATGTAAGACTTCAAGTTAGGATAGATTTAGTGCGTGCATGATTAGAATCATATTTGAATAAAATTCGTGCTCATTTTCTTATGATTTGTAGTTGTTTTGATTGCATTTAGGATATTAAGTGCTATATATTTCATTATTGACCTATATATATTTTCAAGAGTTGTTCATTTGTAGGAAAAATGAAGAAAAAGAAAGAAAAATGAGCAAATTTTATACACTGTAAATTCATTCAAATATATATTTAAAAAATGGTGAAAATCATGCACCATGTGAAAGAACATGAAAAGAGGGTCGCAATACAAAAAGAATAGAGTCAATCAGAATTTTAGAGCTCAAAATATGAGAAAATGGGCAAAAATTGGTCTTGGCCAAGCTAAAACAGATATGGTCGAGCCAATAAGGCTCCGATCCAGCACAAATTATTCTGGAACGAGCAATAGTGAAAAATGAGCGGTGGGTGTACTAATCCTGTGTTTAGTGTACTAATCCAGGGTAAAAATGTGATTTTTTTTTTAATATATTATTTCCTCAGATTCTAGGTATAATGAGTATTATTAGTTCCATTAGTTAGATAGATTAGAATTATTATTAGATTAGAGGTAGTTATTAACACTCTCTCTCCACATTTCTACTCCAAATTTTCAAATTTCTCTTGATTTCACCATTAGATTTTTAATCAATTGCAACAGATAGATACTCCATAAGATTATTTATATTTCTATGGTACAATTTTAAAATTTCTTGAAGATTTCATTAAAACTTGTTGATTGAAGATTTTCCAATTATTGCAATTTCTCTCCAATTGATAAGATCTTTATAATTTTGTTTCAATTCATAGTATGTTGATTGATTTCATAATGATTGTGATAGTTTTAATTTAATTATCCATGGGCTAATCACTTCTATATTTGAGGTAATTGAAATTATGTATTGATTCTTCCATTGGTTCATGCTATAATGTGATTGGATTGATTTTGATGATTAGACTTTCTAAATGGATTGTCTTTGGAACCTTGGTTGTTTGCTGTTTGAGATTAGTATTTTTAATTGAGTTGACAATACATGAGAATTGTGTTGATTTAATTATGTATTTAACTGATTATGGTGCACACCAAGTGTTTGTGTTTTTGTTCCTATGACAATGAGAGATGCTAGGAGTTTAGATCAAATCAATTAAAGTATTAGACACTTAAATGAGAATTTAGTGCTTAATAAGGTATTAATCACCTAGCTTAATCATTGATGTGACTCATGATTTTTATAATATGGATTAATGCTTGAATTGATGCATAATGGAAATTTATAGAAAATATACTCACTCAATTGTACTCTTTTCAGAGTTAGATTAGTTCACCCCTTGTTTCAATTTTTTTTTTTTTTGTTGATTTGATTAGAGTGTAGAACCGGAATTTGTCTTGTTTTTTAGAAGTATATTTCTAAGGATTAGATTGAATTAGCTCTTGTTTCCCTTGGTTTGATATTTAACTTGGCCACTTGCCGTAGCACATCAACAACCACATGCACTTGCGTGTTGCAATAGATTTAGGCAATCAAGTTTCTTTTATTATTTTTGTTTGTTATATAGGTGTAGTTGTTTGATCTTTGTCTTTTTGTTTGCTTTTGTAGGGATTGAGTTGAACTTCTTGGGAAAATTGGCTTATTGGGCATGTTTCGTGGAGAGACATTTGCTTTGTGGTACTTCTTGGAGGTAGTGTTATCCTCGTGCTCAAACTTAGGATTATTTTAAAACTCCTAAATTTGGAGGGGTGTTTTTTTGCGTTAACATTACACTGTCGCACGTGTTTTTTTTTTTTTTGTTCATTTGGCTTTGTCATTCTTTGTGTTACCTATGTTTGTGTCTTATTGTCATGAGGGTTGATGCTCTATGTGAAGTTAAGTAATTCGTAATATGTGATTGATATTATGTGATCATGTGAGTGTGTGAGCTCTATATGTGGTGTGAAATGATTGTGTGAGATCTATATGTGATGTGGAATGAGTTTGTGAGCTTTATATGTGATGTGGAATGAGCATGTGAGTTCAACGATATTTTAATATTGTGGAATATGTCTCAATGCATTACATTAAGCATGCATATCATGCATTGTAATAAAATCAATTGGTGTTATACGTTTGACCACTGATTATACACTGAGTGCGGGAGAGACGACTTGGAACGAAGCGACCTGGGATAACCTTATGTATGCCACCGTGTTATTTGATTGTACATTTGGAAGAGACGACCTTGAGAAACTTGTTGTAGGCTACCAATTTATTTGAGTATGTATTAAGAAAAGGCGACTTGAGAAGAAACAACCTAGAAAAGATAGAGTGAAAACTTAGTGTACGCTATCTGGTGTAGGCCACCATCTCATTTGATTATGTGGATATTGAGCTCTTTCCGGTGTATAACAGTGTGTCTAGGGGCTCTGATGAGTATTTCATAAATAATTTGGTAATTACAAAGAGAATGAATGGGGAGGTTTTCAATAGAATCACATTTTCATGCATAAGTTTTGCTTACAGAGATTTATAAATCTCCCCTAGTTTATCCATTATACGTAGTCCTGATGATGTGTGATATTGTGAATAAACTGGAATAGCTATGGTGCTCTTGCAGGCTTTTAAAGTTGTTGTGTACATAGATGACGACATGCGGTCAGGACTGTGGCTTATTTTACTTTCATTGTTGAATATTGTGTTTATTTTGAACTTTACTGTATTGTATTATAAACTAATATGTGTTAGTGTGTTGGTTTGAAGGTTAGATGGCTATTGGTTTGGTTGGAACCACTTTTGTGAATGTGAACAGGTTGTTTGGCTTGTGATAATATTATGTTGTTGAAGAAAAAAAACCAAAGCAGATTTTCAAATTGTATTTTATTTTAACTTATTTTCAATTTGTGTGAGTGAGTGTGGTCATGTCACAACCACACCCTCAACGTAGCGAAAATTAATACAGTAGAAGTAGGAGGATGTTACTACCTCAAAAGATCAAGGAAACGATGCCCTAGAAAGCTATTATAAATATTTGGCAAATCTACAATTACAAATTTGATGGGCATTGCTATCCTAAGCTTTCAATCCTTGCAGTAGATGAGCTCAAGAATGAGCTTGATCCTCCTATAGACAGTGACAAAAGTGTCTCCAAAAAATTTGAGAATAGTACTGTACAACTTGATGTACCTCGTGAGGTTTCTCATTTAGTCCAGGACGGACTTGAAGATTATATAGCAGAAATAGTTGTTGTCGATGAGAATGTGACTGACATTCATCCCCAAAATTCTGGTTATAATGACAAGCGCATCATTCTTAGGGAACAACACCCTCTCCCTCTCTTCATTTGAAAATGAGATAACACAGTTTTTAGATATGGTTAGCTCAGATAGTGTGACGAGGTTAACTTTACTGAGGGCCCTCAACTAAGTCTTTTTCTTCCTGTGGGAAAAAGTGATCACCAGGGTGATTCCACACAGAGCTTTTCCATATTGGAGTATGTTGCGTGCCCCAGAGCTCGAAGTGGAGGCTTCTCATCGATAGAGTTATCATTCTTAACCTCGAGATGAGCAACATTACCTTGTTGGTGGGGAGGTCCTTGGTATTCTCGCTACCTCCTAGAATGGCCCTGATCCGCAGTCTCTTGCCTCGGTACTAGCTACTTGACATACTCATTTATCTTTATAAAACAATATAATTTTTGTTCTTTATCTTTTCAAAAAAGAAAATTCGTCCTTTTAAAAAGATAAAAAATTAAAATCAAATTCTAATAGCTAGAAGATCAACATCATAATACGTGAAAGATATGGACTAAAAAATATTTTCCCAAGTTATTATTTTTCTCATTCTTTCAATTCTTCAATTATTTTTCATATAAAATAAAATACTAATATCTTTTTGAATTAATTGAGGGTAGAAAATGTCTAAATTTACCAAATCTTAAAGCATTGACATATGTAATTTATATCACGTGAAATTGAGTGTATATGTGCATCCTAATTAAATCAAAAAGGTGTCCGCATAATATCATAAATATACGTATGCTACAAACAAGATTAACGTATTCACACTGACATGGATTTGCCTTGGAAGTAGCACATTCCATTTTACAGTTGGAAAATTACATTTAGGCCCCTAAACTATACCTCTGACCCAGATTGACCCTTTTTATTGTTGGCCGCATTCATGCTACCTTAAACTTTTCGTTAGCCACGTGGCCTCCTTTCGTACCACAAAAGTGAGGAAAATGTAGGTTTTAATATAATACTTCTGCAGGGAGTGTCTGCTGCTCAATCCAAAATAGCTTTTGAAGTTGTTGAAAATTCCACTAAGAATATATTTATCTATCACTTCTTCACAATTTAATTTTTTGATAAAAATATATTTCTCTTTTCTTTATATACACAGCTATCACATATTACATTTTATTTTTTTCCTATTTTTTCAACAACCTTTCATAATTACATCTCTCACTAAATAAATAATCCCTCCGTCCACAAAAATTGGACTACCTTGGCAATTCACGGTTATTAAGAATAGTTGATGTTGATGTGTAAAAGTGAGTGTATTAGTATAAAAAAAGTATTTAATTATTAAAAAAGTACTTGATGTGACGTGTAAAAGTGAGTATATGTGTATAAAAAATAAAAATAATGATTGTTAGTTTTCCACTTTAGGTAAGTAGACCATTTATTGTGGACGACCATTTAAGGCAACATGGACCATTTATCGTGGACGGAGGGAGTAATATTTTAATTTTTTATAATTAGATATTATATATATAAATTTTATTATATTAAAATTTTATAATTATAATAAATAAATTGCAACATAGTTAACCCATTACAATAAATTTCAATAATAAAATTAAATATCACAAATGGTAAAATACATAAAAAAAATTCATAAATTAAAGTAAGAATAGATGCGTGATTTTTTTCTCATATATATTCAATCAAGTCGTTTCGAAGAAATTAAATTGAGATATTTTTAAGAGTTTGAATAATTTGGGTTCATGTTATGAAACAAATGAGATAATAGAGAAAAATAATTGTGTTTTAAAATATTTCAATACTAATGTTTGTTTATAGAAAAAAATTTCAAACTTCAAATTTTAATATATATATGTATATATATATATATATTTATAAAATAATATCAAAATTAAAATTCTAAATTATATTTAAATATATATACTACCTATTAAATAAAGAAAAGTGGCACAGAATTGCCAACAACCTTGGTTATATCACCTTCAGTGTCGTCAGTTTCTTCTGATTTTTTATTTTTTATTTTTAAATTTGTTTTGGCATGTAGTGGGTCGTGGAATTGAGAAATGACGGATAAATCTAAAAGAAAAAGATTTTTCTAAAATTGACTTTTCCCACCTTATTGTCACGTTCTTCACTCCTCCTCATATTTGACTAAACGGAAGCAATTTATTTCCAAATAAATTATTTATATATTCCAAAAAATATGTCTCCTGAACTGAGAACTGAAGTGTTGAAGTCCCACATTCTAATAATTATTAATTCTTCTTCTATTGAAGATTGTAAAATAAAGGTAAATTCACACGTTATCCTAAAGATTTTTCTGTAGAGTAAAAAGGAAATGCGATCGACGCCGTAAATTCGATGCGGAGGCGGTGCATGTGCGGAACGACGAGGTATTGATTCGTGAAAATCACGCTCAACTAGTAAAGATTGCATTTCATATGAGTGGGATATTGTTGAATTGATGGCTAAAACTCTCCGAATGTCTATTAATACGGCCTTAAAGCTTTCATTATTGTTGGTCCCGAAATGAGTATAATCAGTGTATTGGGGGGGAGGGGGGGAATACAATGATATCAGATATTTCAAAACTTCTGGAAAATACCCTTACAAAATTCAGTCAGGAAGATCCTGATATTACTCATTGAACTGATGGTCTCAGGGACAGCAGAGACGAATCAGTCAGGAATCAAATAGGCTAAGTTCTGAGTGTTGTGCTCTCGAAACCTCAGTAGAGATAACCTACCTACTGACCGCTTAAATAACTAGTCAGTTGGATAGCTATCTCAGTAAGCTAGAATTACGTGCGAAAGTGTGAGCCCTTAAATTCTACTCGTTTAATGTCCTGAAAACTGGTTTTCCGTTTTACTTAGATATAGTTGTTAAGGCTGGTGCGTAGGTTCAAGTTCATGAGAATTGATTCCTCCTGAATTGTAAAACAATGTTGAATGCTCAGTTTAATATGATGATAATTATGATCCTGAACAATAAAATAAATCAACAAGGGGATTTTTAACGTGGTTCGGAGATAACCAACTCCCACGTCCACGACCTAATTTAACAGGAAACAATTCTCTCCTAAGAATTGGTACTTGTGTTTTAACGTGCCAAGGTGCACGAGTAGTCTCAATTCTTTCTCAAGAAATCAATCCCTGTGCGTTTTACAAGTCTCAGTCCTTCCCACCAACCAACTCACAAACTGAGGGGTTTGGCTTTCTGGTTTCAAACTAAGGGTGTGATAATCCTTGCAATATAAACAATGCTAAGGATAAGGATTATCACTGTAAGCAAATACATAATGATTTCTACTACAACACTAGGGAAATTTAATTGCAGAGTGTTGCTTGAAGTATGCTTTGAGCACTTGAATCTTGGAGATTTTCAATAGCTTGGAAATTTCTCGTAACCATGAATGAGGGCAAGGCCTTCTGTATTTATAGGGAGATTCAAAATAGATCCGTTGGAGGAGATCTTTTCAAAACTTCCTATTTATGGTATGTGCAGGCTAGCTTGTACTTGATTCACTTTTCACCATGCTTAAATGGGAGATTCTCTGGTCCACAGCCTGCAGGTCTGAGGATCATTAAATGCGGCGCAGTCTCCGTACAAACATGTCGACATACTACTGGCCATCCTTCAAACGACTATTAAAGTGATGTGACTTTATACTTTATCGTACATTTAAAACTCTGAGTGCCTTGCACTTTACTCAAGTTAAATGCTTGTCTTATTTGGAGATGCCGACATTCTTTTTGTCTTCAGGTGTTAACATAAATGATAACTCTCCATTACGTCAGTAACCTTTTCTTCAGATTTATAAAGTATCAGTATGGAAGATACTTAACCCGGTTACTCGGGTTACGTCCGCCCTCACTGAATGACTCTTGACTTGAGCATGATTAGGGTACTTAGTAGGAACATCGTCGTGGGAACCTTCAGGATTGTCTTCGACTGTCTTCAGGACCGATCTTCAGGTTCTTCGGGTTTCAGCTTCAGGTCAGATGTCTTGAGTTGTCTTCAGTGTGAACTCTGACCTTCAGGACTGAACACCTTTCTGACTTGGGATCTTTGGGATGTCTCCATCAATCTTCAGTCTTCAGTGCGTTCCCCCTGAACTAAATACCTATGAATAGAAAATCTATTGTAGCCTAACTAGTCCTGAGCTATACAATCCTGATTAACTGTACTCAGGAAAATTCATCAAGGGGTTTTGGGATCTGAATCAAAATATTCAAATTGTATCCCAACAGTTTCCCCATTTTTGATGATGCCAAAACCCTACACAAGTTCCTAACCATCTATACAACAAACTGATAAGAATCAGTATATTCAGTTCAGTAACCTCTAACACTTGAGGTACTTAGTCTATAAGATGGAAACAAGAAAGGGTCAGTACAGTTCTTGATAAGATGTAGAAAAATAAATCAAGAGTCAACGACTTGTCGATCTTAGGGATGTAATATGTTTCATTAATATACAAAGGAGTACAAGGGTTCCTGAAACTATTACATGAATCCTGATCTATTAAAAATTTATTCTGCATCCCACTGATCCAACGGGATTTCGCACTTATTGAGTACACACAACAAGATTGTGTTCATCCGATTGGAGTCCGTCAGGGAACCATTCACCCTGGCTATCCGCCCTATCTCCTCATGAATAGCTGACCTATTCAACTGATGTGACATTCCTTGCCGGGGAGGCGGATACCTGATGTTCTCCGGTGCACTGATCTCCACGCCCTTCTTGTCAGCAAACCTGAAAATCTCAGTCCAAATGTCAGGATGCTCTTCTATCATCCAGTGGTGGAGGATCGTCTCCTTATTCTCTTGAAGATCATCCCAGACCCCCTCCACAGAGAACAAGTCAACCCACTCATTTCCTCAGGGGAACTCACTTCACATTCAACTCCTTGGGAACAAACTGTTCAACATGTTCCCAGAGACGTGGATCGAGTTCTGAGGGGCCAGCTTCCGGGGAGCCTTCTTCCTTGATCCCGGAGTAACTTTCTTCTGCTTCAGGACCAGGGCCTTTAGATACTCTATCGTCCCCTTCAGCACTTGAATCTGCGTGTCCGGAGAAATGACCTTCATCTTCGCCAATTTCTCAGGGACTCTCATATCCCTCTGAGCAGCAACTTCAGGGTGGAGAACCACCTTCATCTCCTTGTAGATTTCATCTACACCAATCTGCTTCAGTTTCTTCCTCGAGGCACCAGACTCAGGGGCATTTGCATCAGAGAGGGTTCCGGAGGAAGGTCCTTTCCTCTTCTCAGTTTGGACATCTTCTTGAGAAACTTCTTTCCCTTATCCCCTCTTTCCCCCTTTTTGGCATCATCGTCGTCGTTAAACTTTTTGACTATGTCCTCCAGCACGATGCCTTGGGAGTCTGTGTGATCTTAGAAGTTCTTCAGCTGCTTTTTGCACTCCTTGATCTGCTCACGACGGATAGTGTCTTGGGACTGAAGAATGTCAAGCTACTTCTGAATAGATATCAAACTTTGTTGCGCATCAACAAACTTGTGTTTGAGATTCGACACAGCAAGGTGCCACTCCATTTCCTCTTTCCTCAGTTTATCCCCAAAATTCTTGACAGCTATCCGTGACTCAGTGGAAGCTTCCTCCTTAGCCAACTCTTTGACTCTGCCTTCAAAACCTACCAGCTTGGCATCGATCAGCTTGTTCATCAATACTTCCTGAATGCCGAGGGCTTCAGCAATCATGGTCCGACAGACAGCAATGACCTTTCCAGAGTGTTCTTCAGCCTGGACTATGACCGTGCTCAGCTCGACCCCATACTGAGTTCCAATAATTTCCACTGAGCTTCTCAATACGGCCTGCAGTTGCTGAACGTTGAAGGTCATCAGGTCGGCGTAGGTCTGAAATCTCATCAAGCTTCCGTCGTGGCTATTCAGCTTCCTGTGTATGTTTGTGTGGATGTACTCAGTTGAATTCACCCAAATTGCCTTTGCCTTCGTTCTCTTCTAGGCTTCAAGAATAGCCTCAGTTTTACCGCCCCAGTAGGTACATCATCGGCTGGTGCGATTTGCTCCTGATCCGCACCGTGCTGAACCTCCTCAGCAGTCACCAACTCCTTCTAGGCCTCCACCTTCGGAGCCAAAGTCACTTCCATCCCAATTCCCTAAGGAACATTCTCTTGAGCCTCTGGCTCAGCAACAACCTCCTCCAGAATCAGCAGCTTTGCAGTGCGGACAAAGTCCTCCACTTTCAGGAGTTGCGTAAAACTGCAAATCCCAAAAGCATCGAACAGTGACGTCTCCTAAGCCTTGAGAGCTTCCCAACCCTTCTTCTCTATAAGGATTGCCAGCTCAAAATATGTGGCTTTCCGAGTCAGGACGTACGTCCTGAGCTGAACAACCTTTTCTCTCAGAGCTCCAGTGAGGTTGGGGAGATATCTTTCAACGAACCGGATAGCCTGACTCCGAGCAAGGACTTCGAAGTCCGTCAGGTTATTGATGTCCGGGATGGGGAACCTCCTCTGAACATCCTCCTTTTCTTCCTCTTTCTCTTTCTCCTCCGCTTTCTCCTTCACCTCCTCCTCAGTGTCTGAAGGACCAAGCATTGCTGTTTTTAGGTCGTGTTCTTCAGAATGAGGAGGGTGTTCCTTCTGAGAGGGTTCAGCCTGAGCTTCCCCCTAAATCTCATCACCTTTTGGCTCCTTCTGAGCCTCATCTACCACCAGAGTCTGGACAGCCTCGACTACTGCTAGGACTTAGGCATCAGCAACGTCCTACTCATACTGAAATGGGGGTTCAACAGGTTGAGCAGTAGTTTTTTCTGGCTCCTGAGCACCAGATGCCTCTGCTCCCTCCTGAGCAGCTTCCTCCTAAGCATCTACTTGCTCACTTTCTCCCTGAACGTCAACTTGTTCAACTTTCTCTACCTTCTCTTCCACAACCTCTTCATCAGTGTGCTCATTGACCAGCATGGTCTTCTCCTGAGCCACCTTCCAAGCTTTAGGGGCTTTCTTCTTCTGAGTAGGTTGAGAGGATTCAGCAGGGGCAACTATCTTCCCTTTCTGGTTGACGACTGGAGGCTCCATGCATTTCTCCACATCCGCCTTCGTCCTGAACAGGGTGACCCTCGAGGGAAGGTCGATGAAATCCTCAACATCAACATCCCCAAAGGACAAGGTTTGCAGCATCAGAGGAAGACATGTCCCGAAATAAAGAGCCTTCTTGAAGAAGACCATCCTACCCTTTCCAACTGCAATCTTCTTCTTCTTCTCCACCAGCTTCTGGAGGAAATACTCCTCCCAGTACAACTGCTGATACTCCCTGACCGCCATCATCATGCAGATCTTGGGTTTGGAGATCTGGTCCATCCCTTCAACATATCCAAGGATGCTCTGAACGACAACATCGAAGAGCAACTTGAATTTGGGTTGAAGAAGGTTCTTGTTCATCTTTGATCTGAAGGTTTCAAGGGTAGTCAGGATTGCATCCAGAAAATCCTGTTCATGCCCAGCACCAAAGTCAGTGGGCATTGGCAATCGTCGGTCCTTGGTGGAGTGAGGAAGATTGTAGAACTTCCTGATCGATTTCTGGACATTGATCGTCACCCACTTCCTCTCAATGATGGTCTTTCCACCAGTCTTCTTAGAGTGACTCAAGGGCACAGTCGACTCCCAGTCCACCATCCTTGTCTGTTTCAGCCTCAGGGAGAAGAAAGCAACGAGAACTTGGCAAAGCTTCGAAGGTTTCAAAGACACCCAATTGAGAATGTTTGTCTTTATGCAGACATAATCGTGATTGGAGGAAGAGAAATCTGCAACAGCTTCATAGGTGATGAAGTTCTTCAGAAACTGGAGGCTCTCGAAGAATTGCTTGGATGAGGACGCCATTAATGAATACTTGAGAGAAAAGGCTAGATGCAGATATATATATATATGTATAGAAAAGATATGAGTGTGTAAAGGACGCACAGTGTGTAACCTTCCCTATTTGTACCCAATATTCAGTTTAATCGGACGGTTCAGATTTAAAACTCTTCAGTTTCAACGGTTGAGATTAAGAGCGTATATGCATGTATGAAATTTGTGTCCTTTCTGTTTTCAAGAGTAATGATTCAAAACCTTTATTGAAAATTGTTCCCACCTATGCGCATTAAATGCGAGTCAGAGTATGTCTGAATTTAATTCAAATTATTGCATTAAATAACTGAATATTAAATGTGTGGCTGCGAATTTGAGTTAAAAAACCTGTGATTGATGTGATGTCTGACACACAGAGAAAATGCCAAAAGGGTTCAGGATAAACATACCGGTTAGTCAAATATAGCAATTTGACTGATACCACTTGTGATAAATTAGGGTGACAAGTCCTAAGTTCTGAGTCCTGAATCCTTTACATACTGATCTGAAGATCCTTCTCCTGAGGTCAGTTCCCCATGAAAGCCACCATTCCTCTCTCTGAGCTCCTCTAATCCTGAGTTAGTCATCCTTCATGACCACATGTTCCTACTAAACTAAAACTTATCCTGAGTTTTCCACGCCTGGGTCAAGAAGTCCTAATTCTACTGACAGCTCAACAAACCTGGTTTCAGTCAAAGCCTTAGTCAGGATGTCAGCCCTCTGCTTATCACTAGGGGTCCTCTCCATCCTGATATCTTTCTTCTCAACATGATCTCTTATACATTGGTGCCTGATGTCCACGTGCTTACACCTTGTGTGCAAGACTGGGTTCTGAGATATGGCTATCACACTGTTATTGTCACAATAAATTGGGATTTCAGTGGCAATTACTTGGTAGTCTCTCAATTGTTGTCTCAACCATATGATCTGGGCACAACAACTGTCTGCCGCCATATACTCAGCTTTAGTAGTGGACGTTGCAACACTTGTTTGTTTCTTGGAAAACCAAGAGCTCAGTTTGCTCCCTAGAAACTGACATGTGCCTATCGTTGATTTCCTATCAATTCGACAGCCTCCGTAATCAACATCAGAATACACTGTCAGTTCTAGGTTGTCATCTAAGGGATACCAAAGTTCTAAATTGACAGTACCTTTTAGGTATTTCAGTATTTTTTTTGGCACTCTCAAGATGACTTTTCTTGGGATCTGACTGATATCTCGCACACACCCTACTGCATAAGTGATATCAGGTCGACTTGCAGTCAAGTACAACAATGATCCTATCATTGCCCTATACTCAGTCTGGTCTATGGAGATCCCTTCCTTATCAGGATCCAGCTTCTTATTAGTGTTCATAGGAATCCTTGAGACCTTGCTGGACTAACAACCAAACTTCTGAATCAAATCCTTCATACATTTAGACTGGTTGATGAAGATTCCTGAGTCTGTTTGCCTGACTTGTAGACCTAAGAAGAAATTCATCTCCCCCATCATGAACATCTCTAATTTACCAGTCATCAGCTTGGAGAATTTCTCACAAAGCTTCAGATTTGGTGATCCAAAAATTATATCATCGACATAAATCAGAACTAGGAGAATGTCCTCACCTTCAGTGATCCTGAACAGAGTTCTATCCACTGTTCCTTTCACGAACCCGTGGTCTATCAGGAAGTGGGAGAGGGTATCATACCAAGCTCGAGGAGCCTGTGTCAGTCCATAGAGTACTTTCTTCAGGTGATAGACCTTATCACCGACCTCGAATCCTAGAGGTTGTTCCACATACACCTCCTCATTTAGTACACCGTTCAGAAATACACTCTTGACATCCATCTGATACACCTTGAATTTCTTGAAAGTTGCATACGCTAGGAACAGTCTGATAGCTTCTAATCGTGTCACTGGAGTGAAGGTCTCATTATAGTCGATCCCTTCGGCTTGAGAGTAACCTTAGCCACCAGTCTGGCCTTGTTCCTGACCACAACATTCTTTTCATCTCTCTTGTTCTTAAAGACCCACTTGGTGCCAATGACATGTTGATGCCTAGGTCTCTCAACTAACTCCCATTGAAATTTTTTAATTATGGACTAAATAAAGTATCAACTCATTCCTAACTATCATACATTACTTTGAACAAAAGAATTAGACAATTGTTGTCTTACTGAAACTCTTAATTCGCACTTAAAACATCAATACTCAATTAGCATGTTCTAGCCTTATAATAGATCTCAATGTCAACTAGGCATTAACACAAATACATTGTGATCATTCCTATCAATTAAGAACTTAGACTCAAATAGTTCAATTGTCATATGTGCTAATCAAATCAAAGCAATTAAATAAAGGAATTCACACCAAGTGCTCAAATTAATCACTAATTAAAAAACTCAATCATTTAAAACAACACACGAAAGTTTAGGAAGAGTTAACCACCTTAATTACCCCATAATCTCCATAACTCAAAGCAAATTGGAATTAGCCCATGACTAATTGAGCTACAACTACTACAATTAACATCAATTCCAACATATGTAAAGCTAGTAAGATCAATTTAAGAGAAAACTTACCAGTTAAATGTAAATTACACAAAATAGAATTCTACCTCAAATATTGTCCAAGTCAATCCTTCAATCAAATTACAAAATTGAACCGTACAAATGTAAAGAATTTCAAGATGTATCTAATGAAAAAAACAGATTAAGAATCTAATGGTTGGATCAAGAAAAATTGAAGAAATTCAATCTAAATGAAGTAGAAACCAACAAAATGCTAAATTGTAACTTCTATTAATCTCTGCAATCTAATTCCTCTAAAATCTGATATCATGAGTATTTATAGGTGCCAAGATGAAGATTGCATTTGTGCCCTTAAAAAAAGTGTCGAAATGACAAAAATGCCCTCTTCAACGAGGAGCTTGACCAGAGCTTCCAGCGCTCGAGAAAACTGGTCGAGTGGGGGAAACCAACTTGTGCAGGTGAGATATCGCTCGAGCAAGCCATCCAGCGCTCGGCCTAAGTTCAATTTTTCACCTTTTTTTCCCTACTTGTTTCATCTTGTTTTCTTGGCACATGTGCACTCCTTTGAGCTCCTTCTTTGTCTCAAGCACTTCAATTCCACCTTGATTTGCTTCATTACTCATTCCTCAAGAATTTCATCCTTTTACCTACAAAAATGTAAACCTCTCCACTAATAGATTAGTATTACACTTTGTAACTCAATAGGGTCAATAATGCACATAAAACACAAGATATTCAATCACAATGAGCATATAATGATGCAATTATTTTAGATGTATATTTATTTCTTTTTATCGTGATTTGCACATATAATTAATAATATTTAAAAAAATTATTTCTGATATCTTTTTTTATATAAAATTATGCATTATTTAATTATGACACCATATCAATTTAGTCGTTTCACTAACATAAGAACCAGTCCGACTGACCAAAAACACCAAGAATGTCCACTTCAGCCTTGGTTTCTACTTTTAAACATAGTCCCGGGTATGTTTGTTTTGGGACTACCACAGATGAACGTAGGACTTTACGATCACGTCTCTACACGAGTTTGGGATGTAACATCCAGATTTCACATCCCAAACCCAATCCACACCTAAAAATACCTATTAAACCTATTATTACTCTTTCCAACACAACACTCATAAAATATCTATTATACCTATTATTATACCTATAAAATCAATTATTATCACACTTTGATTTGACATAAAGTAACATTCTACCCTACTAAAATCCCAAAACAAACACATACTTTTACTATTCATCAAAATTTTCACATCTCAGGATTTCAAAGTCATGACTTCCCACGACCCCCTTAATCCCAAAACAAACGTACCCATATATGACTTGAAGTAATTTATTTCCAACTCCATCTTTATATATTCCAGAAAATATATCAATTATAATCTCTCATGATATATGGTTGTGAAATGTGCACCTGTGTTTCCTGACCTAAGAATTGAAGTGTTGAAGTCCCACATTCTATTTAATCTTCGTCTATTAAATATTACTCCCTCCGTCCCACTATAAGTTTCTCACTTTCCTTTTTTGGATGTCCACTATAAGTTTCTCATTCCATAAAAAGCAACAACACTATTTCATATATTAATAAACAAATACCACTTTTCACAACTCCCCATTACTTTTTCACAACTTTTCATTACTTTATACAAAAGTCAACATGTGGCCCACCATGTAATAATAAATAATACATTTTCTTAAACAAAACAACAAAAAAAAACAAGAAGTTTATAGAGGGACGGAGGGAGTATAAAATAGAGGTAAATTCACATATTTCGAGGCTCTATAAAATATTAGGAATGGTTAAAATTCTGATTGATATTACATTATTATAAATATATAAGCATGTGAGTAATCGGAGAAAAAAAAAGAAAAGAAAAATGATGATAGGTTATAACAATTGGAGGTTTATAATCATGATATCAAAAGTTTGGTTTGACTGCTTCTATATGTGTTTTATAGACACCTTTAAACATTTATACGTTGTACTTGGTGAACTCATTTTTCATTATTCATTCGTATTAATATACATTTTCTCGTTTTGAAATTATTCATACATTTATTTTATTAAAATATTTTAAAATTATATATTTACACAGTCTAAAAAAAGAATATTAATTTATATATACACAAATAATATACATATTCATCTATAATTTTTAATTTATGTGCAACCAAAATGTGCTGGAAAGGGGAGTATATAATTTGGTTAAGTGTTCGAATCGAAATCAACCATTAATTTTTAATGGGTAGCAATATAATTAATTTACATAGTTTTTCGATGTTTGGGTCCAGTTCATTTTGATTTTAGAAAAATCAGTTAATACATTTTTCAGAATTTCACCAGTACTGCTCAATCAAAGCATAAAGGTAAAGGTAATGTGTATTATCATTTGTACAATGAATGCGGAATGCAGTCATAAAACAAAATTTTCCATGCATTATACTTCCTCCGTCCCAAAACTACTTTCACACTTTCCTTATTTGGACGTCCCAACTTCTTTCACACACCAAAAAAAGAAACTTTTCTCTTTCACAAAAGTCAACAAAATACACTTTTTCTTATTTTATTATTTAACTTTACACTCACATATTTACTTTTCCTTGGTTCGCGTGCCCGGAACTACTATGAAAGTAGTTCCGGGACGGAGGTAGTATTTGTATATGTAATTTTTTTTTATAAGTAAAAAATAAATTTTATTAAAACTAGTTTTTGGGAGCAAGATGTGCCCAAAAACCAGAAATCAAGTTATACAATAATATCTGAGTACAAAAAACCTTCAGACGGTTTCATCTTTGCCTTCAACAACACTCTACTAGTTTTTTAGGCTTCATGATCCAATCTTTAAAAGAAAATTTTTGAAGGTTTATGTATTTCACTGAGCACCAACTCCACAATCTTCCTCTAATTTCATCTACAATTTTATTCTCATCACAAACTCCATTGTAAAAAATCACTTTATTCACCCATCTCCATATCATCCAAACTGTACAAATCCACAACCCAGTAGCAAACTTCTTCCAATTTTTTCCAAAAAATAAATGCAATACCTGTTGAAAATGATAAGCCACTTGGTTATATAATACTACTGAAACATTCATCCACCTGCATAAGTTCGCCCAGATTGGATATGAAAGTTTGCAGGTAAAGAACAAATAATTTTGCTGATTCAATTTCATCTCCACATAATCTGCAAATACTTTTCTCCATACTGAGTAAAACACCTATGCGCACGAGATTCATCTCAATTTATTCTCTGTAATAATAAATAAAATCTCAATTTATTCTCTGTAATAAAGAAAAAAGAAAACTAAGTATAATTTTGTCTGATCTAAGCTAATATTCATGCTTTAATTCGAGCTGAGAGAAAGGACCCCACTAACCCACATGTGAGTTTCACAATGCACACTATCCTTTAATACTTGTGCAATTAGTAGTCAACTTTTGTGAGCATATTTGTCAAACAACTACTTCATTCCCATCAATACCATAACAGACAAAATTAAAGCATA
>JAPKLY010000588.1:89354-147106 GCA_026898435.1 Prunella vulgaris
AGATTTATTTAACTTTTTCACCTCAACTTAATTAGTACATAATAATTGTTACTTTAAAATTATTATTATTTAATCTTTTTTAAGAAGCGGATTCATATACACGTGAACAATCATTAAATTTGTGTCCCTTTAATTAATTAGACATGTTTATTGATTTTATTGCTTAATAATCATGTATGCATAGTTAAATTTTTTGAGTTGAAGGTAGCTAATGGATAATATATGATGGCTGTTTATGAATTAAAATTATTATTTTTTAGTTTATTCAACTTTTGTGCTCCTTTGTTAATGGTTAAGTTGATTAGGATGAAGGTCATATAAATATTGAACTTCGTAATTTGTTAGTTGAAGGGTACGTTGGATCTAATTTGATTGTGAAATTAGTAATGAATTGAGATAATACATTAAATAAGAATTAGTCTTGAATGCACTAGTTACACAGTGTAACTCAAGTTCATTTTTTTAAGTTACACAAAATACTACTGAAAAATTACACATGTTATTACTGAAAAATGTATCTTTTATAGTGTAACTTTTCAGTAATAATTTGTACAACTTTTCAGTAATAAATTGTGTAATTTTTTGAAAATGAACTTAAATTGCACCGTGTAACTGTTGCACATGAGACATACTCCATTAATAAATATCTAGTGGAGGCATGTCTTATAAAATCTGATTCCAATGCCTTTTTCAGTTTTCCGTTATGCTCAAACGAGACAAATAGTTATAATATATTATTATTATTATTATTATTATTATTATTATTATTATTATTATTATTATATATTACTATTTCCATGGTCCACGACCAAACCGAGTTCTTCTAATTGTCTTAATACATGATTTTTTCCATTCCAAAAGAACAAATAAATTAGACAAATTATTAAAGAATCAATCATCGTACAATACTATCGGTTTCATTATTATTGGATTTTGTTTACATTAATGTTTCTTTTGGGACGAGCTACAATGAAAGTATATAATACATTCGCTGTTTCAAAATTATTCGTAATACACATTTTTTTTGAAATAACTTTTTTAAATAAATTAGTGAAATATAAATAAGTATATGCATATTTTTATAAATGCACACATAAATTAATATATTATTTAAAATATTTAAATAATTTTGAAATTAATGAATAAGACAGATGTATAAATAATGTAATGAATAATAAATATATAAAAGTAAAAGAAGTCGGAGCTCCTCGTAATTACCAGAATGTGGTAAATAACAAGAATTTAGCTGTTAATTACAATAGATTCAAGTCCTTCAAAAAGATACTCGCTTAATTGCAATATAATTTAGAATTTTAGATAATTAAAATAAATTTTACATAGGAAAAATTACAAAATAATTCACAAAATTGACACTATTTATAAATTTGTTCTGTGTAAAAATTATGAATCAATTTATAAATATAGTTACATTTTTGAACCAATAGACAAGTCACCCTTTTACATATTTTGGCAAATTAAATTTATATATGGACAACAACATTTGTGTTCGTGTGTGGCGTGATTTATGAATATGGTAATTTGATGCTAATTTGCAGAAAAAGAGTACCATTGTGCAAGCCATATATATTATCACACACAAACTCAAACATGGCTGCCCAGAAGTCCAATTTGCAATACTATCTAAAATTAGTGATTTATTAATCATAATTATTCAATGGATTAGTGCCCCGACATGTCGCGCCAGTAGAGGATCCCTGGTATACTTTTTTATTTTTATTCATTATTATTATATTTATTGTTTATTTATTTTCCTAGCTTCTTCTAACTTTATGACTTTAGTTGTACTTTCTGTCAATGCAACCATAATCTTTTTGCTGCTACTTTTAGTTCCTAATAATAATCATCATCACGACATAGGCATTATATGGCTCTTATTTAGTGCAAAAATCAATAATATACTCATAAGTATATTAATTTGTAATAAATAATTAAACATGGTTAAAATATCCCACCTCAATATATAATTCTTTCTAAAAGTAAAAGAACTCCATAATGGCGGTGCAAATGCAAAGCTATTAGTCCTAATCATCAATGAATTGTGAGGTGAATGAGTAGGGATTTTAATTGAAAGATTATTAATTAGCTCATCACAAAATTGACTTGGTTGCCCATCATATTTCTTAAATCACTTATAGATAATATTTTATTTTAATTTAATTCAATACAAGGAAGGAAGAGGAGGTGTTTGGTAGGAGAGATCACCAGAAGAAGATAAACAACATTATTTGGGCCCCTATCCGTCTCTAGGGTTGGCATACCGTACCGTACCGCCCATACCATATATCGTACCGAAATTTTCGGTATGCAAAAATGCATACGATACCGTACCGAAATTTTCGGTATACCGAATTTTGGTATACCGAAATTTCGGTATACCAAAAATGCATACCGCATACCGTACCGATATTTCGATATATACCGATCTATACCAAAATACCGACTATGTCGGTATACCTCCCATACCGGTATATACCGCCATAACGGTATATACCGCCATACCGGTATATACCGCCATAACGGTATATACCGCCATACCGGTTCATACCGAAATAATTAAAGTATAATTTTAATTAAATAAAAATAAATTTAATTTTAAATTTAAATATTAAATTATCAAAATGGTATATACCGGTATACCGAGATACCGAAATATTTTCGGTATACCGAAAATAATCGGTATACCGGAATATTTTCGGTATACTGGTTTATACCGAAAATATTTTGGTATTTCGGTATATACCGGTATACCGAAAATTTTAAATTTCTATACCGATACCGTAACGAAAATATCGGTATGGTATCATACCGCACAGAAATTTTTGGTATACCGAAATTTTCGATAAATTCGATATGATAAGTACAGTATACTGGTATTTTCGGTATTTGCTCCACCCCTATCCGTCTCTACTACATATTTTTATTCTTATGTGCACATAAAATGTATGAAAGTCAATTAAATATGAGCGTATAAAGAATAAAATGCGAGTACTAATACCCCATCGAATAGAACGATGTTATGAACAGACAGTATTATAATGTTTGTGCCCAAAAGGAAGATATTTCATTTTCAAAAGTATCAGAATGTATTATCAAATGCATTTATAAAAATGCTTCTTTTTTTTTCCACATTTATAGCATTTTTAAATTGTGTTTGACCAAGCTTATAAATTGTTTAAGGCAAAGAATTGTATGAAAATAATTCATGATACACTACTACAAATAAGAGCTTGCATAGCTCTACTTAGAAATTAAGTTCATTGGCAAATGAGCTCTCTAAGTAGAGCCGGAAAAAAAAAATCATAATATGCTTACATAGCGGTTAAAAACCGCTTTAATAAGAAAAATATTAAAAAAAATAAAAAGTATATGAGAAAGCGGTTTAAAACCTCTATAAAGATTGAAAACCGCTATACATTAAAGCGGTTCATAACCGCTATGGGCTTTTAGCGGTTGAGAACCGCTATGAAGCCCAATTGGAGTTCTTTTTTAATCTAACCCTTCATTTCGTATTCTTTCATCCCAAAACAAAAACCCTTCCTTGGGATGTGAGCACACGACTTGGTCAAAGTTTCTCATCGCAGATTCGGTGAATCACCGTCGCAGCGCGCTGGTGCCGTCTTTGTCACGCGTTTAATCGGTCAGGTGACACACATCTCCATCGTTGTTCGCCATCGCGATCGTGGAAATCGGAGCAGCACCGTCGCGGTGCGCCGATGGCGTTCTCGTCGAGGCCGCTTCAAGGCCGTCGGTTGTCACGGGTTCGCCGCCGCGAACGGTGGTCGTCCGCTTCTCCGTCGCGCGCCTGCCATCGTGCTTGGCTATCACGACGGTCGGTAGGTCGCCTGCTCTCAGCCATCGTCACCGTTACAGGTAGGTTTCGATTCAATTTAGTTCACAGAATGATTTGGTTTCTGGAAATTTTTTATTCAAACAGAGCATATGCTTCAAAGATTTTTGGTTTCGCAAGAACAGAGTAGGAGGAAAAAAAATTCAATTTGGGGGTTCACTTTGAAAAATTGATTTCTGATTTTGATTTTTAAAACCTGATATGGTTTTGAAAAAAATCTGATACGGTGGTGTAACGAAGGATTTCTGGGTTTTAAAAATCTGATATGGGGTAACGAAGGATTTTTAAAACCTGATATGATTTTGAAAAAAACCTGATATGATTTTCGATTGAAAACAGTTCTGGGTTCGAAGCATAGATTTTGAAATCGATTATTAGAATAGCAAGAACAGTGGTGTAACGAAGGATTTCTGGGTTATGTGCTTGGTTGTGAAAACGATTTTGGTTCTGATTTAAGAACCTAGTTAACACAAAAAAAAAAAAAACCCTTCCTTTCATATTCTTTCATTTCCTTCTCATATATGCTTAAGGCCGCCGCCCCTGTTCATCGAGGAAGGCCGCCGCCGCTGTTTGTCAGACTCCAGCGACAGTGGGGGCGGCTTGATTTCCATGGTGGAAAAGAGGCCATGTCCTTGCCTTAAACCATATTTGATTTAAATTATTGCAGAAAGAAATAATTTTTTTTTTATAAAAAAATAACCTTAAATATAAAAAAAAATAGATACACTTACAGAGCGGTTTTTGAACCGCTTTCTAGGCTAATTCCATACTTGCATAGCTTTTGCTTGGAGAGCTCATTTAACCTTTTTCAAAGCAGAAAATTGTGAGCTCTCCAAGCCTTTTTTTGTATTAGCGATAAACTTATCATGAACAAGTTTTAAAGTATCAAACATTTAACCAGATGTATCAAAAGTTGAGGTCAATAAATTAATATATTGTCTTCAACTTTTGATACACCTGATGAATAATTTGATATACTTGACCAGATATTTGATACATTAAGACAATTTTATGATAAATTTATCATGAACTATTTTCACACAATACCTACTCATTCTTTAAAATAACTTATAAGCTATTAAAAAGTTTATAAGCATCCATAAAGTGTTTGATAAAATAAAATATTTGACAGTTTATAAGATTTTAAATAAGATCCCTATATTTTTCAAGTTACATTGTAAAAAAAATAAATGAGAACATTCAAACTTATTTTCGTCGCCGTCTCTATCCGCACCCACCTCGGACACGCCTCTAACATCAACATAACAAATATAAAAAATTATGATAAATTTTAACAACTTTTAAGCGACTAAAAGTAATGTCCTATAAAATTTTAAAATAATTTATAAGATATTAAAGTAAAATGTTTAAAATAAATTTAACCAAACACCCTCTTAATTGATTGGTGATTCGTGTCTATTAATTTAAACACTAAAAACATCTTTTAAAATTACTTATTTTCAAAATATCTCACAAATTATTTTTGTAGAATTTTAAAAGTGACACGAAATTTAGTTAATTAACCTTGCCTAGGTTTCTCCTCCACATTACCGTACCAATGAACACATCATTTTTATAAACAAATTCTCTCATTCTCTTATTTAATTATGACTAGATTTAATGTAATTGTTTAATAATCCTTCTAATCAAATGATTATGTGGCTAATTTATCTAAGTGGATTATCCAAACAATAAACTTAAGATCAAAATCTGAAATAATAGTATGAAGTGTGAGGGAATTATAGTGAGAGAAATATTGCAAAGGTATTCTTGTATTAGAGAAAATGCAGATCCTTTACAAATGGGTGTATTACACCTATTTATATCCTTGCATGGGTGAGGTGACATGTAATTAGGCTAATTAGCCTAAGATTGTGATGAGTGTCCTCCACTTGTCATTATTTAACACTCTTAACCCACTAACTCTACCTTAAATGACTAATCTACCCCTCTTGGTTGGTCCCCTTCCATGGTAGTCCAAGTATCCTTTAGGTGAACAACCTTCTGTGGAGTTGATGTCCTTCACATGGATGGGGAGTTGTGGTTCTTATGTCCTTGTGGGATGCTTGGTGTGCCTTCTCCCTTGCCCCCATCGGTTGGGTTTGGCTGACGGTCTTATCATCGTCAGATGTGGTGTTGGACTGGCAACATGAGCGAGCAACACATGGGCGAGCAGCATGGAGGGCACCATGACAGGCACCATGGGCGAGCAACATGGTAGGCACCATAGGTGAGCACCATGGGAGGGCACCACTGGCGAGCAGCAAATAGTGTCTGGTCCACGTACCCATCAACTTGGCCAGCAGGGTGGCGAGCAGGGTAGCGGATAGCTTTCACTTGGCCTCGTAGGCTTGCTGGCCTGACCTACCCTGACTCGCCTCTTGGTTCTTCGTGCCCAGCAAGGTGGCGAGCAGGGTGGCGGACAACTTTCACTTAGTCTCGTAGGCTTACTGGCCTGACCTACCCTAACTTGCCTCTTGGTTCTTCGTGCCCAGCAAGGTGGCGAGCAGGGTGGTGAGCAAGGTGGCGAGCAGGGTGGCGGACAACTTTCACTTGGCCTCGTAGGCTTGCTGACCGGACCTACCCTGACTCGTCTCTTGGTTCTTCGTGCCCAGCATGGTGGCGTGCAGGGTGGCGAGCAGGGTGGCGGGCAGCTTTTACTTGGCCTCATAGGCTTGCTGGCCTAACCTACCCTGCTCGCCTCTTGGTTCTTCGTGCCCAGTAAGGTGGCGAGCAGGGTGGCGGGCAGCTTTCACTTAGCCTCGTAGGCTTGCTGGTCTGGCGTACCCTGACTCGTCTCTTGGTTCTTCGTGCTCAGCAAGGTGGCAAGCAGTGTGGCGAGCAGGGTGGCGGACAGCTTTCACTTGGCCTAGTAGGCTTGCTGGCCTGGCCTACCCTGACTCACCTATGATCTCATCATGGTAGAGATTCTCTTAAACCTTCAATTAAGCGTCATTGATTTTTCCTTAATTGTGGTGTGATTCCTTTTATCAACATTTGCACCCCAGCGCATGCTTTGATTTGATTCTTCATGTCGAAGGATGTGCTGGATTTGTTGTTGTGCAACTGAGGGATGATATAGAGACTCTAAGGATAATGTTGAGTAAGTGTGGCGAGCAGCTTTGACTTAACATGGTGGAGTAAGGTGGCAAGCAGCTTCAAGTTGGCCTCACGGGATTGCTGGCTCGATTCATCCCCGTTCTTCTTAAGCTCTCATGAATATGTATGTGGCGAGCAAGGTGGCGAGTAGCTTTGACTTGACCTTGTAGGTATGTTGACTTGATCCACTCTTGCTCGCCTATAATCTTGTCATAATCACAATTTTATTTAATCTTCAATGCTTCGGTGCCTTGCAAGGTGATGAGCATGTAGCTTTGGTGATGTGCATCTCCTTCCTGCTCGCCCCTAGCTCACCTCTTGTTTGTCTCATGTAGGTCGCCTTGGTGGCCAGCTCCCCTTCGATGTGGTCCTCTTGTGGGATTCTTGTTCGCCACTTGGTCGTACCATGTGACACTGATTTGGCCCATACCCACTAGGATAGGAGTAGATGCATGGTGGTATGGAGTGGTAGTTTGGGCGAGTTGGTGGACGTGCTAGGTGGGCATGCTGGTGGGCTAGCTACTTTGTCTTAATCTTACTTGATCATTTTTCTTAACCTTGTTTGTTCTAATTGTTGTGTTGTCTCTTTGTTGTGAATTTTCAGTTATGCTCGCGCTACTATCTTGTGTTTGCCCATTTTTTCTTTCTATGGTGCATATTGGTTCGTCTTACGTTACTTTCAACCACGAACTTGCACATTATTTTTGGGCATTTGGGTTCCTTTGGAACACTTTGCCTTCGGCGTCTGTTCTATGAGGAACTTTGCCTTATTATTCATTAATGTGGGGCACTAGGTTATTTGTGTTCCTTTAGTAGGGTACACTTTTTAACCGTATCTTTTCACAGTTTCGCCCTAGGCTTTGACAGTAGCGTTTTGAGATATGTTTCTCTTGCATTGAATCACATTTAGACTGTGGGTGATAAGGGTTCGATCAAGTCGATACCCCATTTTGCAAAAGGCCACAGGCTGTATGCTGATTTGAGCTGGTTTGCTGGAGTGCTTGATTGTCTTGTTACGCTAGAGCTTGTCCCCCAGCGTGATTCCCACAGACTCCCTTGTTGTTGGTCCCGAAACGAGTAAAATCAGTGTATGGGGGGGGAATACACTGATGTCAGATTTTTCTAAAACTTCAGAAAAATGCTCTAACACGCTCAGTCAGGAAGATCCTGATGTTACTCAGCAAAACTGATAGTCCACAGGGGCAGCAGGGACAAGTCAGTAATGGAGTCAGATAGGCTGAGTGTGAGTAATGTGCTCAGAAGCTCAGTAGAGATAACAAACCTACTGACAGCTCGGAAGCAAGTCAGTTGGACTACTATCTCAGTAAGCTAGAGTACGTGCGGAATGTGAGCCCTTAGAATCTACTCGTTTTAATTTATGAAAACGTTTTCTCTGAGTTTGCTTAGTGAATGGTGGTTAAGGCTGGTGCACAATTTTAAAGGTCAGGATGATTGATTCAGCCTGAATATCAAAACAGTGCAGTATGCTCAGTTTAATATGATGACAATTATGATCCTGAACAAGAATGTAAATCAGCACACAAGGGTCTTTTTAACGTGGTTCGGAGATAACCAACTCCTACGTCCACGACCTGATTTAACAGGAAGCTATCCTCAAAACCTTGAGGATAGGGACACGAATAGCCAACTTCCTCTCTTAGGAACTGACCCCTGGGTGTTTTACAAGTCCCAATCCTTCTAACCAACCAATCTCACACCCTGAGTGGTTTGATATTCTTGGTTTCCAACTAAGGATAGCCCTAGCAATACAAATCGATGCTAAAGATTAGAGCTATCAAAACTAAGCAAATACAGAGTGAATCCTACTACAACACTGGGGAAATTTAATTGCAGAGTGTTGTTCAAGGTATGCTTTGAGTGCTTGGATTCTTGAGAGCTTTCACTTGGAAATTTCCCGTTAGCCTTGAATGGGTGTAAGGCTCTCTGTATTTATAGGTAAGATTTGAAATTGATCCGTTGGAGGAGATCTTTTAAAATCTTTACTATTTAGGGTGGTTGCAGGCTAGATGTACTTGTTGACCTTTTTCCCATGCTTAATCAGGAAATTTTGTCCCGCCTCCTGCAACTCTGAGACGCATTAAATGCCGCATTAACTGCTGTGCAGACTCCGTACATGCGTTTCGAGAGACGATTGGCTCTCCGTACAAATGGCTAGTTGACCATCTGACACTTGTCCTTCCTCGTGCATTCAATGATCCGAGTTTCTTGTCAATAACTCAGGTTGAATGTTTGTCTTTAATGGAGTCTACTGACATTCTCTTTGTCTCTCAGGTGTTAACATAAATGTCAACTGTCCCATTGCATAAATACCCTTTTTGCTTTGGACTTACATGGATCAGGTAAACTGACCCAAGGCCTAAGTCAGGTCTTACGAGCATTCAGCTCGGCCTGATAGGTTATTCAGCTCAGTATGTGTAACCTTTTTGCTTTGGACTTACATGAGTCAGATAAACTGACTCAAAGCCAAAGTCATGTCTTATGAGCATTCAGCTCAGCCTGATAGGTTACACTTACTCTTCACTGACTAAGTTCTGTCCTGAGCATGCTTAGTGTACTCAGTTGAAGCATCAGTCAATGGTTCTCAGGATTGTCTTCAGGATGGATCTTCAAGCTTCGGTCTTCAACTTCAGTTCAGGCAATCTTCAGCGAGACTGACTCTGATCTTTATCAGGGTGAGTTGCACTTCAGACTTCAGATTGGGTCGACTCCAATATAATATGTTCCCCCTGAACTGAATCCCTAACCTGACTATCCTGAACTAGGCAATCCTGACTATTTGTACTTAGGCAAATAATCAGGGGTTTTAGGATCTAATCAAAATACTCAGATTGTCCCAACACTTGTGGATTTCTTCTAACACTTTTTGACCCTCTTTTGTAGATAAGCATTTGAGTAGGGGTAGAGAGATTCCCATTTGATAGAACTGTTCTCCAATTATCGTGTATCTTACATCTTGCTTAGCAATTTGTCGTGCCTCCCAGGGATGTTCTGATTGTTTTCCATTTGTTGACAAGGTTCACTACCGGAAGATAATCAAGGGATTAGCCCGGCGCTACGAAGGTCGCCGAGGTGAGCGGGAGCTAGGTCATTGGTCCGAACCATGGCCAACATAGGGGAGCTCGGCGAGGTAGGTGAGAACCTCGCCCGAGCTCCCGATAGGCCAAGGCCAGCGGCCAGGGGAACCAGGAGAAGAGAAGACTATGGGCAAGCTTCCCCCCTCGAGAAGGGGCTCGCCCCTATCCAAGAAGACCTCGCCGAGGCCCCCTGCTGCATTATCCCTAAAAAATGCACAAGGCAAAGGAGCTCGCCAGGTAGCTCGTCTAGCCCAAAAAGCTCAAATGACGGGTGCATAAGTAGGATATGTATGTGTAATAGCATAGGGCATTGTAAGGGTAGCATTGTGAGGGATCAAGGCGAAGGTTACGAACCTTCGTCAACACAGGAAGCCATATAGGCTCACAAGGTGCCACCTCACACTTGCACACCTATAAATAAGACCCCTCTTGCACTATTACAACAACAACACAATCACAATACACAATACTTTCTCTCTCTAAATTCTCTACTTTCTCTCTCTATATTATCCCTCAAGAACACAATTCTTAGATTATTGTTTGGTAGAATTAATATGTTATAACAAGCCACATAACAAACACCATTAGTAAATTCTATCAACAATTTGGCGCTAGAGGAAGGGCAGGCGGGAACTAGAAAATGTGAGAGTGAAAAATTAGGGTTTGTTGAAGATTTGAAGGTGTTCTTGACCAAAATTTAAGAACACTTGAAGATACACACACATTTTCATTCCTTGAACGAAAACCCAGATTTCCGGGAAAGAAGCCGGATTTCCGGGTCCCTAAAATCTTTCCAAAAAAGAGTTTTCAAACGCACACATGTACACGGATAAACCGGATTTCGGATAATCTGTTGCACGCAAGGCTAGATGAAAACAGGGACAAAGTCGCCATGGCCGGAAGTCAGGAACCTCGGCGAGCTTCCCTGCTGACCTCGGTGACCTTCCCCCGACGCAAACCCAAAATGCCAAAGGAACAGACCTCGGCAACAGTTAGGAGGTGGAAGGGCGGCAACCAGGACCAGGGTGAGGGAGAAACCTCGCGCCCAGCTCCCCAGAGGAGTTGAACCCCGACCTCCCCTGGTTTCGATGGCTCAAGAGGAGTTGAACCCCGCTCCGAGGGACCTCGCCAACAACCCCGATGAGCTCCAACGCACAATCACAACCTTGCAAAGGTTGCAACAGAGGCAGCTCGACGAGCTCGCCCTGGTTCCTCGGTGAGCTCCAGCCACTGAAGCTAGGGAGCAGACGAGGCCGACCCAGGGCACCCAGACTTGGGGTCAATATAGCGACCTCCACATCGAGCAGGAGGCAAGCTCGGCCCAAGCTCGCCAGCACCGGGAACGAGCAGGGAAGGCCAATGTGGTAGAGGAGCCCGCCCCGCACACTGGGTTAGCTTCGGCCTACACCGAAGCATCTGGCACCCACCAATCACTGAGAAGGGAGGTCCTCCAGGGCAGGTTGGGGCTGAGGTACGGAGAAAACGAACGAATGATGGACCCAGCCGCATCGCAGGCGGGAGAGTCGGACATACAGCCCCGTAGGTCCACCCATGATCGACTAAGGAGGCCCGCCACCGATAGGTTGGGCCCACATGGCGGACGCTAATTCCGACCCGTCACGGAGGGGTTACCCCAGAGTGAGGCACCTCGAGGGCTTGCATCCACGAGACGCACGACCTTCGAGCAACCTCCGCCGGAGGTGACCCACAACGACGAGCTGGCCTCGATGAAAAAGGCCTTTGAGATGCTACAAGCCCAAGTAGCAGCCAAGTCTGGCGGACCTGACGCCACCACTCTCCCCACATATCCATTGGCACCTGCCATACTCAGAGCACCGGTCCAGAAGAAGGTCCAATTCCCGGTGATGCCTGCATACGAGGGCGAATCCGACCTGTAAGTCCACTTGGCCAGTATGCAGACTTTATGATTTTAGTGGGTGCCACCGAATCCACTCAGTGCCGGAACTTCCCGCTGACCCTCGGGGACCGAGCTCACCGCTGGTTCTCGTCACTCGCCCCGGGGTCAATCCACTCATTTGGCCAACTATCGCGGGAATTCTTGGCCCACTTCTCCGGGTTTGGATCCTACCTAACCCAGACTTACCAACTCACCAACATCCACCAAGAATAGAGTGAGACCGACCAGCAGTATCTGGAGAGGTTCGATAAAATAAGGCGAGCCGGTGAGCGAGGACACCAAAGTCGTCGCAGTGATGGCCGGGCTCCGAAAGGGCACCGATCTCTGGAAGGAAATGCACCTCGCATGTCCGAACACTTACACCGAATTTCGCCACAAGGCAGGAGTGTTCCTAGCTATGCAGGAGGCCCTTCAGAAAGAGGTTGGTGCCTCAGAGGAGAGGAAGCCATATGGGAAGAAGTCCGGGGGCACATACAATGCTCCCCGGAACTTGAAGGCTTTCGGCGACGGGGATGAGTTCAAGGAGAAACTCAACCAGGTCATCACTCTCTCCGTCGACCACGTCTTTATTGCGGTCAAAGACAAAGCCTTGTTGGAGGAGCCGAGGAGGATCCGTCAAGACCGCGTGAAGCTCAACCCCAAAAAATACTGTGCCTATCACCAGTCAATCAGCCACTTCATTAGAGAATGCCGAGACCTCCTCAAACAGCTGTGGAAATTTTACGAGGATGGGAAGCTGGCCGAGTTCGTGAAGAAGGCACCGGCGAAGAGGCCCAGGTTCGAGAGGAGGGAAGCCTCCGATGATGAAGAGGAGGTCGCGGGCCAACGCGGTCCTCAAAATAGGCGAAGGGCACCTCCCCAGCCTCAACAGAACCTGGAACCCACTCGAGAACTCCTAGTTCTCGAGGAAGAGATCGGAGCTGTCTGAGGTCTCCAGGATGGGGGATTCTCCATTTCCAGAAGAAAGAGAAAAGCCAAAATCCGGGCCGTAAACCAGGTCCAGAAAGGCAGCTCCAGCTCCACGCCCGTCACACAATCCACCGATGAGCTAACATTCTCCTCGGCGGACCTGGAAGGGGTACTGACACCCCACAACGACTCGTTGATGATAACCGCCAACATAATGAACGTCCGAGTGCACAGGCTACTTGTGGACACCAGCGCCTTCACCAACATTCTCTTCAAATCCACCTTAGATGCCTTAGGTGATTTTGAGTCGTACATAGAACCTAGCAATGCTAGGATAGTGGGGTTCGGAAAAGCTGTAACCGTCCCCCTAGGTACTATTAGGTTGAGCGTCCAGCTTGTATCGGCCGAGGACCCGGAGTGGAGACTGACTAGGTTAATAGATTTCCTAGTTGTCGACCAGCAGTCCTCCTACAACGGGTTCCTTGGCCGCCCCTTTATCAATGAATTCTAAGTGGCGTGTTCGACCTACTACTATTGTTTGAAATTCCCGACTCCGAAAGGTGCCTGAACCATCAAAGGCGACCAGAAAAAGGCCCGAGAGTGTTTACTCCAAATTAAAGATGGTCGGGTCAAGAAATATGTGATGCAAGTTCACATCCTTGAAGAGGACTTGCAGATTCCCGCAGGCGAGCCAAACATCCTAGCCATTATCTCAACAAAAACTGAGTTAATGGAGGTAGGCGACCTGCAAGAAATTGACCAAGTCCCAGAACCTGCGCAGGAGGCACAATCGGCACCGATGGAAGGAATGGAAGGGGCCAAAAATAACCAAGTGCGAGAACCGGCGCAAGGTTCACAGCCTGAGCCCATGGACGTTGACGAGGTCCAAGATGGGGGACCTGCGGGAGGTCAAGGACCGGCGCCAATGGATGTTGATCCAACTCCCCAAGTTACGGGACCTCTCTAAACTGACGAACCCCCGGTAGTATTGACAGTTGAGGAACCTGTCCAAGTTGAGAGCTAAGCTGATGACCTCGAACCACGCCTAGGTCATGAACCTGCGTGAATGTCATAGGAAGAGTGGGACGAGTTCATCAGCGACCCGAGGTGGAAAGCCAGAAAAGGAAAGCCACTCCCATGGAGAAATTAACGGCACTCCCGGTGGACCCGGAAAGGGACTTGGAACTTTTCATAGGTTCCGAGTTACCTGAACCGTACCGGTCGAGGATGGAGCTGTTCCTGATGTCCAATTTGGACGTATTTGCCTGGTCCCATGAAGATATGACGGGAATCCCGTTGGAGCATGCTTGTCACCGACTTAACATAGATCCAACGAGGAGACCCGTACGTCAAAAGCGAAGAAAGTACGGACCAGACAAGTACGCGGCCCTAACCACCGAGTTTGGGAAGCTGCTGGACAACAAGCTGATCAAGGAGGCCTTATGCCCACAGTGGGTTGTGAATCCCGTCCTGGTGAAGAAGCACAATGGGACGTGGAGACTATGTATGGACTTCACGGCCCTAAACAAGGCGTGCCCGAAAGACAACTTCCCACTACCCCACATCGATCAGCTTGTAGATAGCACCCCCCGGCCATGAGATGATGACATTCATGGACGCTTTCGCGGGCTATCACCAGATAGCATTTCACCCAGATGACCAAGAACATACGGCGTTCTACACCAACAAAAACATGTATTGCTGGGAAAGAATACTGTTCGGGCTTATCAACGCCGGAGCAACCTACCAAAGGTTGGTGAATAAAATGTTCGACCAACACATCGGTGAGTCTATGGAGGTGTACGTGGACGACATAGTTGTCAAGAGTTTGAGAAAGGAGGATCACCTTGACCACCTGAAACAAACCTTTGACATACTACGCCACTACAACATGAAGTTGAACCCCAAGAAGACCAGTTTCGGCGTACATTCGGGAAAGTTCCTGGAGCATCTGGTGAGCCAACGAGGAATAGAGGTCAACCCGATGCAGGTCCAATGCATAATCGAGATGAGTGTGCCTGATTCCGTGCAGAAGATCCAAAGGCTGACCGGGTGCATGGCGGCCTTGTACAGGTTCATCTCCAGGTCTGGCGACCGGAACCGCCCATTCTTCGAGGCAATCAAGGCAAACACACGGAGATACAAGGAGGCAGCTAAGGCCAACAAGCTGCACCTTAAAAACCACTTCGTGTGGACAAGCGAATGCCAACGAGCCTTTGAGGACATTAAAACATACCTGGCTGACACACAGGTCCTGTCAAAGCCTATACCTGGTGAAAAACTATACATGTACCTCGCCGCGTCGGAGGTGGCCATCAGCTCCATCCTGGTCCGAGAAGAGGCAAAAACACACCTACCAGTGTACTACATGAGCCAAGTCTTACATGAAGCTGAGTTGCGGTACACCCCAACAGAGAAGCTAGCATATGCACTGGTGATGAGTGTTATAAAATTGAGGCCTTACTTCGTCGACCACCCGGTAGAGGTGCTGACGATGTTCCCACTACGTCAAATATTGCAGCGCCCAGACACCGTCGGACGTTTGCTGAAGTGGTCACTAGAAGTTAGCCAATATGGTATAACCTACGCACCCCGAACAGCGATCAAGGGACAAGCGCTCGCTGAATTTATCATCGAGCTAACTTTCTCACAAGATCCGATGAGGGGACGTATAGCTCCGTGGCACCTCTACGTTGACGGGTCATCAACTAGCACAACAGCAGGCATCGGCGTAGTTCTGATCAGCCCAGATAGACAAGTCTTCACCTCCGCAATCCGGTTTGACTTCCGAGCAACCAACAATGAGGCGGAGTACGAACCTTTGATAGCTGGGCTTAGGTTATCATTAGCTGTGGGGGCAACCAATCTTCAAGTTTTTGGAGATTCCCAGCAAATAATATCCCAAGTCCGGGGAGAGTACGAGGCAAAAGACCAACAGATGATGACCTACCAGAAGATAGTCGCGCATTTGATCTCGATGTTTATGCAGGTTTACATCAATCAGATACCGCGACTAGAAAACACACAAGCAGATGCCCTAGCCCGACTAGCCACCAGTAACGGGGAGGCCGAGGTCACGGAGGTTGTAATCACCAAACTGAAGAACCCCTCGACGTTCGATTACAAAGTAAATCAGACCTCGAGTGGGGGGAAGGAAGAGGACAAAGACAGTGAAGATTGGTGCACTCCAATCCAAAAATACTTAAAGGATGGAAAACCCCCGAGGACATATGGGAAGCTAGTCGGCTGGTGAAACAGGCTGCCAGATATGCGCTATTAGATGGCCAACTCTACAAACGTGGATTCTCCCTACCCCTACTCAAATGCTTATCTAAAAAGCAAGGGTTCGAGGTGTTAGAAGAAATTCACGAAGGAATTTGCGTAAGTCATGCTGGGAGGCAAGCTTTGGCATACAAGACAATCAGACAAGGGTACTACTGGCCCACTCTTCGCAAAGATGCCATTAGCTTCGCACAAAAGTGCCGAAAGTGTCAACTCCTCGCACCCAATATTCACTCCCCAGCCAACCAACTGAAGTCGATTTTCAGCCCGTGACCTTTTGCAAAATGGGGTATCGACTTGATCGGTCCATTTCCACCTGGCAGAGGCAGTGTAAAGTTTGTTGTTGTAGCAGTAGACTAATACACCAAGTGGGCTGAAGCCGAAGCTCTCACGACAATAACGCAAGAAAGGATGATCGGCTTTATATGGAAGAGCTTGATCTTCCGGTTCGGACTTCCGCAATTGATCATCACGGACAACGGGAGGCAGTTTGACGGCCAAAAGTTGAGAGACTTCTGTAGTTCGTGGAACATCAAGAAGCACTACTCAACTCCATACCATCCACAGTCAAACGGCCAGGTTGAGGCGGTCAACAAAATTCTGAAACACATATTGAAGATTCGCCTCGAAGATAAGAAGGGAAGCTGGGCAGACGAACTCCCGGAGGTTCTATGGTCTTACAGAACATCATACCGAGCCAGCACCGGAGAGACCCCATTTGCCTTGGCCTTCGGGACTGAAGCGGTGGTACCAGTTGAAGTCCAGAATAAGACTTGGAAGGTGGTAGGGTTTGACGAAGAAAAGAACGATGAAGCCTTGGCAGTCGAAAAAGATCTGATCGAAGAGACCAGAGCTTCGTCGAAAATGAAAAACGCCACCTACAAGCTCAGAGCGGAGAAGTACAACAATTCTCAGGTCCGAGACCAAAAGTTCAAAGTTGGGGACCAAGTGCTGAAAAAGAAACTGATGGCCCCACCAGGTGTATTTGGGTCAAACTGGGAAGGACCGTTCCGGGTTACCGCGGCCTGGCCAAATGACACTTATGAACTCGAGGACGCCGAAGGGAAGGCCTCGTCATACACCTGGAGCGCAGCACATTTAAAGAAGTTTTACCAATAGACCAGGATTCTGTAATAGACTAGTCGAAGGTTCGCATCAGAAGTGTTGATGGCAACCGATGTAAATTACGTCGCTGTATAAAGTTAGAAGTTTTTCTCGAGAGAATATTCCAACTCTTCGAAGGTTCGCGAAAATATCCAACTCTTTGAAGGTTCACGAAAATGTTCCAACTCTTCGAAGGTTCGCGAAAATGTTCCAACTCTTCGAAGGTCCACGAAAAAATCCAACCCTTCGAAGGTTCGCAAAATGTCCAACTATTCGAAGCTTCGCAATAATCAAGGACCAAGGTCCCAAACATTATAATCTAAAGGCTCAAACGGCAAAGGCCAAAGTGCCCCAGGTCAGCGAAGGTATCCTTCTTAAAGGATCACTAGGCGCCTACTGCCAAAAGTCAGAAAAATTCGCAAAAAAGATGGAAAACGTCTAAGGCAAGGTTCACAAAACCCAATTGCCAAACGTGAATTAAACGAAGTACAACTCGCTACCCTAAGCGGTTTAAGACGAGCGATTCGCAGCCCTAAGTGGTGTAAGACGAAGAATATGTAGCACACAAGCGGAGGTACAATTCGTAGTCCTAAGTGACGTAAAACGAACGATTCGCTTCTCAAAAGGGGAGTAATACGAACAGTCGAGTATCCAAAAAATATATAAATGAGCTAATTGAAATTATAACGTAAGCGTAAAAATATAAGCGAAGATAAGATCGTAACAAAAGGCTCGAATTCTATTCAAAAGATACTTAAGAAACTTTCAAGTCAAAAATACTTGAAAAATTCCTAAGTATACGAAGTGGTGCTGGCCACAAAGGCCGGCCAGCTGACCGCGTATGAAATGCAAAAGAGCTTCTTCTGGGCGAGCTCCACATGCCCGGCGAGCTCAAACTACTTAAACAAAAAGAAATTACAAAAAGAAGCTCCTTCTGGGCGAGCTATGCAGCCCGACGAGCTATGAAGACTAATCTAGAAAAGCAATCAAAAAGCCTAAAACTCGGGAGCTGCGGGGGCGTCGGAGGCCGGAGCAGTAGGGACCTCGGCGGGGCTGGCGACTTGGGGGGCGACCTCCCCCCATCAGTCCGCCCAGCTGGGGGAGAGAGCGTCGGCAGGACGGTAATGTTGCCGGTGCACCCACTGGTGTCGAAGTCACCGAGGTTCACCATGGCATCCCCACAAACCTCCTGCATTTGCGCCAGGGTGGGGGGAGTTTGCATCTCCTCGCCGGGGGCCTCCTCCTCTTCGGCGAGGTTCAATTCCAGCACGGGAATTGTGTTGATAATCTTATACTGCGCCGGAATGAAGTCGAGGGGGATCCCAAGTTCCGGAAGGTCGCCAATGTCCAACTCCGTGTCGTCGGGGAAGGGAACCCTGTCCAGACGGTCTTTGAAATCACCAACAACTGCCTTTTGCTCGTCGTCATGGTGAGCTCGCGCCCACCAAATGGCCTGGATGACTTCAGCATAACACTGGACAAAGCCCCTGTCCGAGCCCTCAGCTCTTGCGGCGACCAAGTCCGCAGAGGAGGATGCATTGTTGCGGAGTTCGGCAACCTCATTTACCTTCGCCGAGAGCTCATCCCTTAGCTTTGAGCACTCCTCGTCGGCGCCCTTGACTAGACCTCACTGGAGCTCCAACTCCTTCTTGGTCATAGCATGTTGACCAACCTCGCGGGCAAGCTTCTCAGCGAGCTCCTCTTTCTTAGCCTTGAGCTTGGCCTCCGCATCCTCCTGGAACCCAGCGAGCTTCCGCTGGAGGTTGCCGAGCTGCTTCAAGGAATTTTGCTCAGCAGCTAGGGATGCTGCAATCTTCCCATCGGCGAGCTCCAAGGACTTCTTCGCCTTATCAGCAGTTTCGGCCATTTTCAGAAAGGCCTTGTTCCTCTTCTGCTGACCTTCCTCGAGCTGGGCGGCCTGCTTCATCGCTTTTTGGTTCGCGAGCAGTAACCCACTCGCATAGTGCGCCGAGAGCAGGAGGTTCTCGGTCAAGCTTTGCCCATTGATAGTCGCCACCTAAGGCGTAGACCATAACCTCGGCACCTCGCTCACTGTATTCTGAACAAGGCCCGGGGGAAGGCTACGCATCGAGGTCAAGGAGCGAGATCACTCATAAGCGTGAATGGCCTCGTGCCGGTTCGGATAAGCGATGGGGGCATACCTGCGAGGTTAAAATAGTTAGGAAATAGAAAATACAAGGAAAACTATGGGGATAGAGGTCAGAGAGGCGAGCTACTTACTGAGCTCGCTCAGGGTCCCATCCCAGGAGAGTGTCGTCGTTTGTTTGAACCCCGAAGGGCGACGAGGAATGAGGTGACCTTTGAAGGGGCTCAATCTCCAACGGAGCAGTCGAGTGGGTCGATCCACCCTGTGCCGATCTTGTGTTAGCTCACTCAGCGGGCTCGGACCCCTCATCATCAAGAAGACCCGTGCGAGCTCTCTTGCGAGCCGGCGTATCATCTCCTCCCACGCGAGACCCATCCCCACGATGGAGTCTTTTGGATTGGTGGGAACCTCGCTCGATCGTAGCCCCAGCTCACCCCCACCACGATTGGCCGTAGCGACCTCTGCCACCTTAGTCTTTGCAGGGGCTTTAGTCTGCCACTTTTGGGTTCCGGACCCGCCTACCTCGCCCTTCTTCTGGGCGAACTCAGCTTTCTTACTCGCATTCAATGCGAGTAGTGAAGGCGGAGCGAGCTTATTGGGGCGGGGTGGACCCATAGCGAACCGGCGAGCTAGAATTTCCTAAGCCGGAGGGATTTCGACAGTTGGGAAGGCAACCCGGCTACCGTCTGCGGGGAAGAAAAGTTAAGAGTACAGTTAGCATCTTGGGCGAGCTACCCCCCTATAGATGGCAGACAGCCCGCACCACGTCAAACACAACCGATACTTAAGGCTTCCCGCGGCTCGACGTGTGGTGCTTCAAACCTGCAAAAGAAGGGAATTAGATTAGTAAATCTAATTCAACCCACGCACACCAAGTAGGCGACCTACTGCTGGCCTCCCCATATTCATCAGGGGTTGGAATTCGCTCTCCTCACCCGTAGTAGCTCGTAGAAGCTCGCCAGTCTCCACCCATGAAGATAAATTGCTGCTTCCAGTCACTAACTTTATTCGGGAGGATCCCCAAGAACTTCTCTACCAGGCGAGCTTTGAGGTAGTAATACCCCTTGCCATCGTTCACCTGCCGAGTCACGGCGAGCAGATCGTTGAGCTCGGCAGTGGTCAGTCTGTTCTCATATCCCTCTAATCCAAAGACGGCCAACACCGCCAACAAACTGCTCCAGGCATTAGGAGTGAGTTGGGTGATGGCGAGGTTGTTATCAAGTAGGAACCGGCCAATGATTGGGTGCAAGGGCAGTGTAAGCCCGGCCTCAAGGGTGTGGACGTTGATTGTCATCAACCCCGCCGGAGGTGCATCAGCTCGCTAATCCTTCTCCGGGCATATAGGGAAATGTCAAGTGGAATCCGGTACCTCGCTCGGAATTCAGGAAGTTGGAACTCGTTGATAACACTTTGGACGTCACTTGCTTTGTAGTTGGACTTGTTCGCAGCATCCCGATAGGTTCGCTCACGACGAGGGAAGCTCGCCGTGTGTTCAGCGACGTACTCCTCCCAGTCGAAGGGGTGAATAACCTCGGCAGGGACTTGACGCTCGACCAACTGGGGCTCATGGAAGCCAATTGAGCGAAACCACTCCAATGTGACTTCTTCGAGGTCACCTTGTTGCTCGCCCACCTCGGCTACCTCCTCGCCAGCATCGGCAGCCTCCCCCGGGACCTCGACAACTTCCTCGTCCTCAACCAAAGCCTCGTTAGAGGTTGGATCATAATCTCGCAAGAGCTCGCGGAGATAGGACTCTTCGCTCTGGCCGGAACTAGCAGCCCTCTCCACCGGATCGGATCGGACCTCGCCGTAACTTGGGCGAGCTACCGAGTGAGCCTCGGACCCAGATTCGATGACGATCGGGGTCATCTGAGGAATGGGCCCGCTATCCGTCATGGGCCGTTTCTCAGGATTTCGGTTCGAATTGGTTCCGCTTGATGATCGGGTCGACATGGTTCGGGCATAGTCCGAAAACGTCCAAAATAGTCCAAAGTTCTCGATCACCTGGGTTACGGTACAATGGTGATCGGAAAAGCTCGAAAAGCCACCGGAAATGGCTAAAAATTCCGAAGACTCGAAGGAATCGGGAAAAGAACAAAGAAAATCTGCAAAAGAAAGAAGAAAAGTGGAAAGGAACCAGATTCTACCTTAAAGAGCCTTCGAAAATCCGTCGGACGCAAGAAAACACGATCGCCGGAAAAAGCTCTGAGAATTCGGAAGTGTAAAAGTGGGAAATGAACTTGGTTCCTCCTATTTATAGGTAAGGGGGCGAGCTCGGATATTCGAGGAGTGCAGGGACCTATTCGCAAAAAAATTGAAAGTTACCATGATGAGGTGCGGGAATCAGGGCCTAAAAAGGCGTGCACATATTCTCGCACCACGTCGGCCTGCAAACCGCCACGAAGAAGCTCGCCCACAAGCTCGGCACCTGCCCAGACGTAGTTCGCCGGCACTAAAGCCTCCGTCCTCGGAGACAAATCAGCTCGCCCACACATTAGACGAATCATGATGTGTGCGAGCTGGGGGGCAAATGTTGACAAGGCGAACTACCGGAAGATAATCAAGGGATTAGCTCGACGCTACGAAGGTCGCCGAGGTGAGCGGGAGCTAGGTCATTGGTCTGAACCATGGCCAACATAGGGGAGCTCGGCGAGGTAGGTGAGAACCTCGCCCGAGCTCCCGACAGGCCAAGGCCAGCGGCTAGGGGCACCAGGAGAAGAGAAGACTATGGGAGAGAGCTTCCCCCCTCGAGAAGGGGCTCGCCCCTATCCAAGAAGACCTCGCCGAGGTCCCCTGCTGCATTATCCCTAAAAAATGCACAAGGCAAATGAGCTCGCCAGGTAGCTCGCCTAGCCCAAAAAGCCCAAATGACGGGTGCATAAGTAGGATATGTATGTGTAATAGCATAGGGCATTGTAAGGGTAGCATTGTGAGGGATCAAGGCGAAGGTTACGAACCTTCATCAACACCGGAAGCTATATAGGCTCACAAGGTGCCACCTCATACTTGCACACCTATAAATAAGACCCCTCTTGTACTATTACAACAACAACACAATCACTATACACAATACTTTCTCTCTCTAAATTCTCTACTTTCTCTCTCTATATTATCCCTCAAGAACACAATTCTTAGATTATTGTTTGGTAGAATTAATATGTTATAATAAGCCACATAACAAACACCATTAGTAAATTCTATCAACATCATTGGTTAAGTATTTTCTGATGGGCGTCTTCCAGTCTTCTACCACTTGTTGGTCATCTGCCACTTGTTGGTCATCTGCCACTTGTTGCCCCCCGTTCAACGTTTGATTTATATAATCAAACGTTGAAGGACTTTCTATTTTTGTGATTGAGACTTCTGTAATACTTGCTTCACCGGTACTTGTTTCCAATCGAGCCAGCGCGTCAGCTTGTGTGTTTTCGAGTCGGGGGTTCTGCTCAATGTACACTTGTTCAAACTTTGAAATTAAGCTTGCTACTATCTTTTGGTGGATGATCATCTGCCGATCTTTTTCTTCGTACTCCCCCTGGACCTGAGATATTATTAGCTGGGAATCTACGAAGATCAGGCCTGGTGGCCCCCACAGCTAATGATAATCTCAGTCCCGCAATCAACGCTTCATACTCCGCTTCATTGCTATTTTTCGGGTTCAACTTCATGTTGTAAAGTTTTCTTGTCTTGGGGTTGCACCACCTTCACCCTCCATCGTGGTGATGGGTGTGTCACCACTTGCTCCGGTGTCCACCTCTATGGGGCTTGCTGGTTGCTGGCCCAGCTGGGGTGTCTGATCAATTTCCATATCTTCTTGTTGGTGGTTCGCCTCCATCATTTCCATTTCTATTGAAATTACGTCCATTATGCTGGGCTCATCAGGATGGTATTGTATTTGTATCTCTTCCTCATATACCAACACTTGGGTGACAGTTTTTTTTTATCATTAATAGACATTCTCGTGCCTTCTTTTGATCGCCTTTAATTGTTCCTGCACCTTGGTGTTCATGATATTGGCGCTGATGACTAATGAGTCATTGTGGGGTGTGAGGATTCCCTCTAGGTCTGCTTGTGAAAATGTCGAATCTGTTATTGGCTTGGAGGGCACCTTTGATCCTGACCCCGTCTCTCGTACCTGGTGGATTGCCCAAATTTCGGCTTTTTCCTATCTCTTTGATGGTGGTGGGCGTTCGTCAACCGTTCCCACAGCGGGACCCATCACCTCGAGTACCAGGATTTCTCTGTTTGGTTTTCAATGAGGTAGTGGTGCTGGAGGTCCCCTTTTGACCTGTCTGTTGGGCCTCCTCACTTCTTTATCACTGTCTCAATCATTCGAATCTTCTTGTCGAGGTTGACTTTGTCTCTTTACCAATGCTTTCTTTACATCGGCCTCCGTACCTAACTCCTTCTGCATTGCCTCTTGCATGACCACATATACCCCAGTTTTATGTCTGAATTCTGCATACGTGCTGGGGCATGACAAATGTATTTCCTTCCAGAGTTCCGTCCCTTTCTTAATCCCGGCCATCACAGCGACAATCTTGGTGTCATCACTTACGGACTTTCCCTCTAGGTGGATTTTGTTAAACCTTTCGAGGTATTGTTGGTCTATTTCTTCCACACCTTGCGTAACATTAGCCAGTCTATGCTTCTGCGTTAGGTTAGTGCTGAATCCCGAGAAATGGGACACGAATTCCCTGGTGAGTTGCCTGAACGACTGAATTGATCCTAGTGCAAGGGCCGAAAACCATCTGTGGGCTCGGTCCCCCAAGGTCAGGGGAAAGTTCTTGCACTGTGTCGCATCCGAGGCCCCCATTGATATCATTAGTCCGCGTACTTTGATATGTGGACCTTGGGGTCCGATTCTCCTACGTACAGCACCACATATGGGAATTGGATCTTCTTCTGTATGGGAGCTGTCAGTATGGCTGTGGATAGTGGTGAGGTTGGCAGGGATGTCAGAGATTCTAACTTTTCTTTGCTGGCCACTTGCTCACGCAAGTCCTCAACCGCCCTTTTCAGCTTTTCGATCTCCATGAGTGAGGACCCCCGAGATGACCCCCCTTCTAGAGGCTGTTCAGGGTGTTCCGCATACCGGCGAGCAGCCCCCTGCAGTCCTTCACTTTGGGCGATCTCCCTTTGAGGTTGTTGTAAGTTGCCCCCCTCATTGGGGCTCAGCCTCTGTAATGCCCACCTCCTCAGTCGTTCTTGCACCGGTCTTCTTGGGACTCTCGTCTCCGACTTATATGGTTCCTGGGGATATGTGGATACGGATCTTCCTTCAGCAGATTGGTGGCCAAGCCTATCATGCATGCTTCCCCAGGACCTTTCTTGGTGGTGTCCCTGAGTAAGGGTAGAGAGATTCCCATTTGATAGAACTGTTCTCCAATTATCGTGTATCTTACATCTTGCTTAGCAATTTGTCGTGCCTCCCAGGGATCTTCTGACTGTTTTCCATTGGTTAAGTATTTTCTGATGGGCGTCTTCTAGTCTTCTACCGCTTGTTGGTCATTTGCCACTTGTTGCCCCCGTTCAACGTTTGATTAATATAATCAAACGTTGAAGGATTTTCTATTTTTGTGATTGAGACTTCTGTAATACTTGCTTCACCGGTACTTGTTGCCTATCGAGCCAGCGCGTCAGCTTGTGTGTTTTTTAGTCGGGGGATCTGCTCAATGTACATTTCTTCAAACTTTGAAATCAGCGCTTCATACTCTGCTTCATTGCTCTTTTTCGGGTTCAACTTCATGTTGTAAAGTTTTCTTGTCTTGGGGTTGCACCACCTTCACCCTCCATCGTGGTGATGGTTGTGTCACCACTTGCTCCGGTGTCCACCTCTATGGGGCTTGCTGGTTGCTGGCCCCGCTGGGGTGTCTGATCAATTTCCATAACTTCTTGTTGGTGGTTCACCTCCATCATTTCCATTTCTGTTGAAATGACGTCCAGTATGCTGGGCTCATCAGGATAGTGTTGTATTTGTATCTCTTCCTCATATACCAACACTTGGGTGATAGGTTTTTTTTTTAATCATTAATAGACACTTGGGTGATCACCAAGATTTCTCAGTTTGGTTCTTAATGAGGTGGTGGTGCTTGTTCAACAAAAATTCATTATAAAATTACCTACGAATTGCCAACAAAATTTTCTATTCTTGCTTTCTCCAATGATTCAATAAAAAAAAAACCAGATTTTTTCTTGTCACATCTGTGCCAGTCAAAAGTAAAATATATATACCTTCAAAGCAAACTCATCCCTAACAATAAATTAAAAAAATAAGTTTTTTAGGGGATCCATCGCAATATCCTATTTATTTCCTTTATATTTTAATTTATTAACTATATTAATTATTTAATTTTTAAATAAATAACTAAATATTTTGATTACTTTAATTTTTAATATTTTGAAGAATTGTAATATTGCATTTATTCTTTATTCATTTTTTTGTGTAAAGAGAAAAAATTTAACTAGATGATTGAAATTTAATAATGTATAATAAATAGTGAAGTGGCAACATATATTTTTAGTAAAATAAAAAATTTAGCAGTTACAGTTGCATTAGACAAAAAACACAAATACGCTCAATAAAAAAAAAAAAAAACCATATGTTTGGCCAACATTTCGATTAAAAGAAAAACGATGAAAAAAGGCATGAAAGTTAAAGCTGCACCTGGCCTTGGGTCCACACCCGCCTCTATTTCTACCAAAAAAAAATCTGGGTAGTATTTCTACTAGCTAGGTATATACCCACCCTACTCCCATTGGCAAAAAACCCTCGCCAACCTCAAATGGTGAGGTTTTTCTTCAAGTGCATAGTCAGCAAAGAAACATCTCATAGGGAAGGCATTAGGTATCTTTATTTTTTAACTTATAAATAAATTGTCAATAAAATTAATTTGCCTCTAAAATAAAATATTCTAGATAATAAATTATCAACAAATAATTTTGCCTACATAAATTTTCCTATGAAACAATTTATCTATGAAATTTTGTACTTAAGGAATGATCGAAGATGTTTATGTACTTAAAAAAAATTTATCAGCAATGCTACTACAATTTTTTTTTTCTTTTGAAAAAAATTCGTAGTTATATAGAAAATTTTGGTTGATAGTTAACTACTTGACACTTTCAACTTTTAAAAAAAAGTTTAATACTCCCCCACCACAACAATATGCAAGGGTAGACATATATTAAGAAAAGAGTTGGATGAGCAGTGTTTTAGGGGATAATTTAATAATCTTTTATATATAAAATAAAAAAGTTAGTTGAATTAAGTATAATGTGAGTCTAATTGTAAAAAATAGAACGATATTTTGTATAGATATGTAATATTGTGAGGGTTTGAGTTTCTAAAAGACATATTTTTAGAGGAAGACTCTTGTAAAATGTTTTATTGTGTAAAACATATTTAAAATAACATAAATTAAAAAATTCATGAGTTATGGATCGCTCCAAGTCAAAATTTGCGGATCCTAACTCGGTTAAGTCAGGTCAAATAAAAATTTCAAGAAAAAATTCGTGCATGGTTTATTTAAAAAAAAAAATTGTTCGCAAACTATGTTATTATATGGACATATATGTGTTACTAAAAGGAAAAATGTGTATTACTAACTCTTAAATAATTAATTTTTTATATTTTTAAAGTAACTATAAAGGCAATATGTATTTTTGCAAGAACAAATATGTGCTTCTTAATTTATTTTTATTTTTCTTGTTGATTTATATTGATAATATATTGTTAATGTAGCAATATATATTTTAATACCTTAAATATGTAATATAAGTACAATATATATATTTTTTAAGGATAAATAAATATTTGTACATACAGTAGCATACATTTAATCTTACAATAACCCATATTTACTCCCCAATTTGTGTTACTATATAGACAAATGTGTGTTACTATTTGAAAATATATATTTTATAAGAATAAATATGTGTTTCTTAATTTATTTGTCATATCTTTAAAATATATGTATATTGATTTATGTAGTAACACACTTTTTACTATTTTATGTGTTACATGAAAAAATAATTATTTCTATAAAAATAAAAAATATTTGTGAAAAATTAATATTTGTTCTTATAGTAACACACATTTTGCTCCTATATTATGTGAAAAATTATTTATTCTATAAAAATAAATTAATATATGTAAAACAACAACATTTCATTAGATAATAATACACATTTGCTCCCAGTTTGTGTTATTATATGAGCAAACATGTATTACTGTAGGACAAAATGTGTTTTTGTTAAAAACAAACATGTGTTTCTTAATTTAATCATCACCCCTTAAAATCTAGGTATATTGATTCATGTAGTAGTGCACTTTTTACTATGTGTTATTAAAAGAAAAAAATAATCATTTCTATAAAAATAAATAAATATTTATAAAAAATTAATATTTTTTCTTATAATAACACTAAGTTTGCTCTTACATTATTTAAAAAAATATTTATTTCTACAAAAACAAATGAATATATAAAAAAAACTCACTCCGTCCCGCTATAAGTTGCTCGTTGCTTTTGGGCACACGAATTAAGATAAAAGTGAAAAAATATAAGTGATGTGATGTAAAAAGTAAAAAAATATAAGTGATGTAGTTTCCAAAAAATGTAAAAAAATAAATGAGCAACATATAGTGGGACGGACGGAAATGACAACATGAGCAACTTATAGTGGAACGGAGGGGGTAACATTTAGTCAGATAATAACACATTATTTAATAGTAACATTTTTGCCTATATATAGTAACACAAATTAAGAGCGATAAAAAGTGAATTTTTTTTAATAGTTTAGAGATCTTTAATACATTATGCATGCAGTTTCTAGTCATGAGTTCGTTAAATTCTAATTTTGGAATATATATAAAAGAAATTGATTCTTGTAGTAAAAATAATAAAATGATTGAGAAGAAATAATTAGGAGAGGAATATTATTTAATCAAAATAAAATAAAATTAATTTATTTTAAAATTTATAAAATATAAATTAAATATATTTATTATTGTTTATCACTACAAATACCGTATTTGAAAATTCAATTATTTTTCATTTTTAGAGTATATATATTGGATACCCAGTGATTTTGTGTATACATCAAATTTTCGTCATTTTTTATTCTTTTAGAATTAGAATGTCGGTGTGCATTTAAGGGGCTGGACGCATTTGAATGACACGTGGGAAACATATCTGTGGTCTAAATCTAATAATAATAACTTGATGCAGCCATGCGGTGGGTATCTCTCTCAATTTAGTTGATGCTTGGTCCAACTTTCTTAAGGTAATTTACACATATTTGTAATATTCCACTGGTATTATTTTAAGTCCAATTAATATATTTCTATAAATATAACCAATATTAATCAATGAATAACAGTGTAAATATAAGATATTTGAGTTAGTAAAAGCAGCATCTACATGTGTAAAAAAGAGGGAGATTGAAAAAGAAATCCTTAATTATAACAATTTCAGAAAAAGAACAACAACAACAGTACATTAATTCTGACTCGAATTAGAAACTTAAGTATTACTATAATTTCCGGAAAAAGAACAACCAGAATACACTCTGACTCGAATTAAAAAGTAGTGTAGTAGAAACGATACATATTTTAACATCAAAATCAATCAATTCTTGACCCGGCCCACACATCATTCTTCTTCATCAGAGATGAGGAAAGTGAGGGTCCTCAGCTGCTAAAATTGCATTCCAGTCGATGATCTCATTGTCATCATCAGCTGCTAAAAGTGCATCCCAGTCGATCTCAGTATCATCAATACCAGCATCCACTTCTTCTTCTTCTTCTATCATCATCATCACCTCATTGTTGTGCAGGGCTCGAGGGTTGTTCCTCTTCATGTTGGTGAGCAATTGAGGCTGACCCCTTTTGAAGTTGGTATTCTCGAACTCTCACGCCGCGCCCCTTACTTTGTTGAATCCCTGAATTCAACAAATAAAAAATTATCATTAATTATTGCAAAAAGGTCTCTGTTTCTTTCTGAGTAGAATCAGTTTACTTGGATTGGAGAGAGAGTGAATGTATCTGGTTCCTGTGATTCTTGATTGTTTTCTTTTATGAACACAATCTATGATATTTCCATCTGGGCTCTGAAAGATTGGATTGAACCCCATTTCATTTTACATAAACATACACACATCAAGTGGTGTTTGTATATATAACTGAATGGTGAACAGAGGAGGTTTGTTAATCTTGTCCAAATGCTCCTTGCAAGTTGTGTGTTTTTTGTGTAATTTAAAGCCCTCAGATTCTTGAAAAATAATGGCAAGAAAAACACACACACACAGTTGCGATTTCATTCAGTGCAAACAGAGAGATACCACCATTATTTGTTAGGACAAACCTCTTAATACCCCCCAAAACAGAGCAACACGAAAGCAAAATTTCACGGCATGAAGCAGGGGTTTAAGTCTATGCTCGCCCATAACTTCGTTTCAGAAAAAGAAAAAACTAAAGCTGCAATTGAGATTAAACATAATTATGAGGGGTAGGCGTTCAGCTGACGATAGAAACTGGAGAATTTCTTGAGCTTAAAATACCCAGGTGCGATCTCCCCCATGAACACGCCTGTGTCTGCAATGATGAAGCTTTCGCCGGAGTCGCTCCAATGCACCACCGCCTCCGTCCTCCGATCGTTAACTATCTCCCAAATCTTACGGACAAACGCCATCTCCGCTCCACCAATGTGGTGGAATTAATGCCCCATTTTAAAATCATTTCGAAGGATTAATAACCTCGAGAGAGAAAATGGAAGCTAAGAAGGAACACAATTTATAATCACTTTAACAATAGTAATAATAATAATAGTTGAAAAAGATGGGATATGGGTTTATTGGGGAGGGGGAGTTTGAAACGGATTCACACGAAGAAATTTGCCCATTATTGGTCTAAAATTACCACTCCATTTTATTTGGGCATGTACACCTTTAAATTGCATTTTAAATACAACAATGATGAAATCTATTCAAGCTATGATCATTTTTAGTGCGTGTTACCTCACAAGAATTTAAAACAGAGTCACAATTAGCTAATATCTATGTTTCTTTGGTTTGAACTCTTTTTTTTTTTTAAATAACAATTATGTAGTCTAAATTAGAGATTTTTCTTGTTTGATGTAAAATATTCGTTTTTAGAAGACTCATAGTTTTTTTTTTTTTTTTGTGAGATGGACTTGACATTAATTGAAGTTGGCTCGAAAACATGTTCCCATATTGGCCATATGATATCATAAATATTATTTATCAGAAAATAATTTATAACTATTAGAAAAATAAAGAACAAAAATTTATTGATTCGTCTAATATTGACTATATTTTAAGGTAGTATTACAAAGAAAACAATTCTAATTTCTGTGATAAAAATGTAATGAATTAGAGAGATATTTATACTTAAAATTGGGTCTTAGTTCTAAAGTTCATCAAATTCAATTATTATTTTAGTTTAATCGTATGATCAAGAACGTGAAGCAATCAAATATTATTTATATATTAAGTCATGAACATGTTCATTTTACAAACTAATAACCGTCTTTAGTTGTTGATTAAGAACTATTATGGTTTTTCAATTTGAAAAAAAAAAATAGTACTACTTCCTTCCCCCAAAAATTTACGGTATCTTTGGGGGCACGACTTTTAAGGAAAAGTGTAATGAGTAGAATGTGTATGGTGGAGATAGTGAGTTAAAATTTTTAAAGGTGTAGATTTAAAAGAATATTTTCATTCTAGGAGTATGCAAACTTTTGTGGGACAAACTAAAATAGAAAGTATGCAAATTTTTGTGGGACAGAAGTAGTAATATACTAATAGTAATGATACTTATGAAATTCCGACAAAAAAATTATAAAATTATTCACCTATATGAGCTTGACAGCATATTTGAACAAGCTCGACATAAATTCATTTGTATTTAATTTATAATGGTAATTATAAGGTTTAATCTTGGATAAAATGGAAGCTAAGAAGAATTTAAACACAATTCGATTTTTTTATATGTGTATAATTGCATATGTAACCTTTAAATTATATAAAGGGGGCCTTGGTTGAGAATTTATTTATGAAAATGATAATAAGTATAAAGTATTATGGTAATTAATGAGAATAAACGATAATTAATAGTATTGTGTTTTTAAATAAAATAATTATTTTTCATTTTGATTAATGCCTTTTTCTTACAATTACTTCTCCATAATCATTTTCTATATGCCCAAATCACCAACCCTATTTTTTGTCTTTAATATTTAAAAAAAAAAAATATAATATTAGGTAAAATATTATATAGATAATTTTTATGATATAAACTATTTTTTAATTACATGATTTATTTTTATGAGTTTATCTTCTTTTACTAATTGAAAAATGGTTTATGATATGAACCATTTTTACACAAAGTTTACTCATAATATTAATAATGTAATCACCATGTAGATTTATTTTTTCATCAGTATATTCAGAGACGTAGAGATCCTAAAACACAAATAGATTTTATTATCATTATAATTAATATTAAAGCATTTGAACCAACTGCATAAATAGATGAATGATACATAAAACATACAAAGGTATGCATATAAGACTTCAAGTTATGATCGATTTAGTGCGTGCATGATTAAAGTCATATTTACATAAAATTTGTGCTCATTTTCAAATGAATTTTGGTTGTTTTGATTGCACTAATGATATTAATTGTTATATATTTGATTATTGACGTGTTTTGTCAAGAGTTGTTCATTTACAGGAAAAATGAGGCAAAAAGATAGAAAAATGAGCAAGTTTGATACACCGTATATCCATTCAATTATATACAAAATGTTGAAAATCATGCAACATGCAAAAGAATTTGAAAAGAGGATCGCAATGTAAAAAGAATAGAGTCAATCGGAGTTATAAAACTCAAACTATGATAAAACGGGCAAGAATTGGTCTTGGTCAAGCGAAAACAGGTATGGTCGAGCCAATAAGGTTGAGATCGAGCGCAAATTATTCTGGGACAGGTGGTAGTGAAAAATGAACAGTGGGTGTACTAATCCTGTGTTGAGTGTACTAATCTAGGGTAAAAATGTGTTTTGTTTTTTTTTTATATTTTTAGGGACTTTCATGCGAAATCCGACTAAGACAACTATAAATATCTCCTTTCCTCAGATTTTAGGCATAATGAATATTATTAGTTCCATTAGTTAGATAGATTAGATTAGTGGTAGTTATTAACACTCTCTCTTCACATTTCTACTTCAAACTTTCAAATTTATTTTGATTTCACCATGAGATTTTCAATCAATTGCAACAGATAGATACTCCATTAGATTTTTTTATATTTATATGGTTTAGTTTTAAGATTTGTTGAAGAATTTATTAAAACTTGTTGATGAAGATTTTCCAATTATTGCAATTTCTCTCCAATTGGTAAGATCTTTCTAATTTTTTTCAATTCATAGTATGTTGATTGACTTCATGATGATTGTGATAGTTTTAATTTAATTAGTCATGGGCTAATCACTTCTATATTTTAGGTAATTGAAATCATGTATTGATTCTTCCATTGATCCATGCTATAATGTGATTGGATTGATTTTGATGATTAGACTTTCTAATTGGATTATCTTTTGAACCTTGATTGTTTGCTATTTGAGATTAGTTCTTTGATTAAGTTGGCAATACATGAGAATTGTGTAGATTCAATTGTGTACTTAACTGATTATGGCGAACACCAAGTGTTTGTGCTTTTGTTCCTATCAATGAGAGTTGTTTAGATCAAATCAATTAAAGTATTAGACACTTAAATGAGAGTTTAGTGCTTAATAAGGTATTAATCACCTATCTTAATCATTAGATGAGACTCATGATAGTTTGGTTAGTTCACCCATTGTTTCTATTTTCAGAGTTAGATTAGTTCACCCCCTGTTTCTATTTTGTTTGCTGATTTGATTAGAGTGTAGAACCAGAACTTGTTTTGTTTTTTAGAAGCATATTTCTAGGGATTAGATTGAGTTAGTTCTTGTTTCCCTTGGTTCGATATTTAACTTGGTCATTTTCTGTAGCACATCAACGACGACATGCACTTACGTGTTCCAATAGATTTAGGCAATCAAGTTTCTTTTATTATTTTTGTTTATTATATAGGTGTAGTTGTTTGATCTTTATCTTTTTGTTTACTTTTGTAGGGATTGAGTTGAACTTCTTGGGAGAATTGGCTTGTTGGCTTGTTCTGTGGAGAGACATTTGATCTGTGGTGCTTTTTGGAGGTAGTGTTATCCTCGTGCTCAAACATAGGATTACTCTGAAATTCCTAAATTTGGAGGGGTATTTCTTTGCGTTAACATTGCACTGGCACACATGTTTCTCTTTGTTCGTTTGGCTTTGTCATTCTTTGTGTTGGGGTGCCTATGTTTGTGTCTTATTGTCATGAGGATAGATGCACTTCTATGTGAAGTTAAGTGATTCGTAATATATGATTGATATTATGTGATTATGTGAAATGAGTCTGTGAGCTCTGTATGTGGTGTGAAATGAGTGTGTGAGCTCTATATGTGATGTGGAATGAACTTGTGAGCTATATATGTGACGTGGAATGAGCCTATGAGTTCAACGATATTTGAATATTGTGGAATATGTTTCATTGCATTGCATTAAGTATGCATATCATGCATTGGAATAAAATTAATTGGTGTTATACGTTTGGTCACTGATTATAAACTATGTACATATATGACGACTTGCGGTCAGGACAATGGCTTATTTTGCTTTCATTGTTATATATTGTGTTTATTTTGAACTTGTATTGTATTGTATTGTATTGTATTATAAACTAATATGTGTTAGTGTCTTGGTTTGAAGGTTAGACGGTTATTGATTTGGTTGGAAACCACTTTTGCAAATGTGAACATGTTGTTTTACTTGTGATAATATTATGTTGCTTAAGAAATAAAATCATAGCAGTTTTTCAGATTGTATTTTGTTTGAACTTGTTTTGTATTTGTATGAGTGAGTGTGGTCGTGTCACAACCGCACCCTCAACGATGTGAAACTTAATACAATAGAAATAGGAGGATGCTACTACCTCAAAAGATTCAAGGAAATTATGCCCTAAAAAGCTATTATAAACATTTGACAAATTTACAATTACAAATTTGATGGACCTTACTATGCTAAGCTTTTAATCCTTGCAGCAGATGAGCTCGTGAATAAGCTTGATCCTCCTTTAGACAATGACAAAAGTGTCTCCAAAATATTTGAGAACAGTACTGCACGACTTGATGTAGCTCGTGAGGTTTCTCATTTGGTCCAGGACGGACCTGAAGATTATATTGCAGAAATAGTTGTTGTCGATGAGAATGTGACTGACATTCATCCCCAAAATCTTGGCTATAATGACAAGCGCATCACTCTTAGGGCACAACACCCTCTCCCTATCCTCATTTGAAAATGAGATAACATAGTTTTTATATATGGTTAGCTCGGGGAGTGTGACGAGGTTAACTTTATTGAGGGTCCTCAACTAAGTCTTTTTCATCCTTTTGGAAAAAGTGATCACCATGATGAGTCCACCTAGAGCTCCTCCAGATTGGAGCATGTTGACATGCCCCAGAGCTCGAAGTAGAGGCTTCTCATCGATAGAATTATCATTCTAATCCTCGAGATGAGCAACATTACCTTACTGGTGGGGAGGTCCTTGGTTTTCTCGCTACCTCCTTGAATGGCCTTGATCCTCAACCTCTTGCCTCGGTGCTAGCTACTTGACATACTTATTTATCTTTTCTTCTTAAATTTCTAAAGTTGTGTTAGGAAATGAATGTAAGTATTGTTTTGAATGTAATCCTAAACCCCCAAGTTACAAGTGCAAAGTATTATCTGACAGGTTAGTTGAAAGCCTACTTGTTAGGAGGCTGAAAGTAGCTGACAGGTTAGTCTGATAGGCTGTGATAGGGTATGAATGATCAACATCCCAGAGACCATAAGATGAGGAGACATCATTCATAAAGAGGACATCTAAGTGAGGAAGTTTGAAGTACGTAAGCTCTGATCTCAGAACTTACGTCTCTGACAGAGCGCAGAGGAATGTAGGATCTCATGAACTCGCAAGGGTTGTCATGATAAGGAAAATACCTTGTAAGTTATCTCTCGTATCTGACCTCTGGGGTCAAACAAAGCTTCAGAGTCAGAGTGCGAAAAGCAGAGTAGAAAGTAACAGTCATTATCATCGGAACCTAGGATATAGGTGCATGCAGCAGACTTGATCAGAATGGAAGAATAAAATAATACTTTTAGCCAATGGAAGAATGCCACGTGTTTTACTAATGGTACTACCATTGGTGCCATCTTGCTCCAATAACGCGGCCAAACTGTTAGCAGTGGTCCCAGAACAGAAGATAAAGACCAATATACCCTCTTAGCAAAGAGGAGGGTATATATAGTTTTTCTCCTTCATTCCTTAAGGGTTACGACATTTTTATTAGGACTTTTAGTAGCTTTCAAATATTATTATCTAAACCACGCTTGGGGGCTGACTTGATCGTCGAAGGGTCGATGCTGGAATTCTTTTCCGGCACGACTTTGGTGCAGATATTACAAAGGAAGACATAGTGCGTGGAAGACATCCGAGGAAAGAAGGCAGATCAAGATCTTATTAGCGATGTAGCACTGACGAAGAAGATAGCAGGTATCATTTCAATTGTATTTTCTCTTATTTCGATCTGATCATTGAATGGGCATTTTATGACCCGATCAACTGGCGCCGTCCATGGGAATGTATGTTTATGAGTTATGACGTGAGTTTTCTGTTGTAAAAAATCCATTTCCGATGAAATACCCCTTGGTCAATACCATTTTGTGGTTAAAATCATTTTCATGTCTGTCTGTTTGAGTCGGAATCATAGAGCTTGACAATAGCATCTCTACTTGTTACTTTACGTCGTTGGGTTAAAATTTGAATTTCAAAAGAAGCGGGTGAAGATCCCTATAAAGGTGTGTTACCATTATGAGATAAGGGTATCGTTATTACTATTATTATCAATAAAGACAAATTTCTCAAAACTATATCTGATATTTCTCATATTTATATATGCTTGCATGTATGACTTATAATGAAGGTGATTGCATTATTACTCTATACACATTTAACATCCATAACTAATAAAACTAAGGACTACAGAAATAACCGATCCCAGTCCCCGGAATTTGGGGACAGAGTTTGAGGCGGTGGCCAATACTCCGGCAAGTGTTGATGCTCCAGTGGTCACAAATCAAAGTGGCCCCGCTTTGATAGTGAACGAGCAGCCAGGGGGCCCCGCTTTGATGCTCCTGGATTGTTGATCCTCGAGTAATTAGGGTAAATTTTCAGCCCTCATTAATGCATTTCTTGGACTCCATCATTGTTTTGACTTACCTTTTTCAAACTTCGGACACTCCTTTGAGATAACCCGAGCTTCTGACATGTCACGACAACTATTCTAAGCTTCATACGAACTTAGACAAGTAATGTTAGGAGTTTTCTGGGTTGTAAGGAACCTCAGACAAACCATGAGGAGAGTGTCCCTGAGCCTCATTAAACCTTTCTGTTATCTGCGCTTAGGCTAGGCCCTTTCAATATCAGGCTTGGGCCCATATCTAGTCACAATCATGCCACAACAAATTAAAGGTCACAACGATGCTAATTGGATATAGGATATAACAGACTCCAAGTCAACAAATGGATACGACTTCACTCTAGAGAGAACGGTCATATTCTGGAAATCTTCTAAAAAAACATCGATAACGAGATCCACCATGGAGTCTGAGTTCATATATAGCTCTAGATAAGTGTGGTGAAGAAGCTGAATGACTTAGAATTTTTTTAGAAGATATTCCAAAATATACAAAACCAGTACCACTAATATAATTACATTGTAATAATCAATTTGCATTAGGTAGAGCACAAAGTAATTTATATAATGGTAAGTCTAGACATATTCGTTGTAGCACAATACCATTAAACAACTGCTCTCAATTGGAAGTATCACAATAACTATTTGAGGTCTTGTTAGGAAATATGTATTAGTGCTTTGATTATATGAAAAGTTAACAGACTTTGTAATAAGATAAGCTGACCTGTTAGTCAGCTGTGTAGACTAGGTCTAGAACAGGATTTGACTAAGGGGGAACCTTAGGAGACACTATATAGATCAGAAGCTATAAGAAAAGAATATTAGAACAGCCCATTAAAGAGATCAGAAGAATACTCCAGAAGACATAGAAGAATTCCAGATCAGAAGAACAAAAGAGACAATCAGAAGACCTCATTATAAGGATCAGTGTGGAAGATCAGAACGTCAGAATGGCTCAAGACTTGGATAAGATCAACTTGTCTAGAAGAGATCATGATCAGGAAATGTGTATTGAAGCTATTGGACCACATCAAAAGAGGACAGACTACATTAGAAGGGTTCTGGCCAGATCAGAAGAGACCATTCCAGAAGACCTCATTGAGACCTAAAGACTAAGGAAGAATAAAAACAAGTTTGGTTGACTTAGGAGAAATCATCTGAAAATATCCCAGTAGACTTGAAGTAGTGTACCAGCTGGAGGACCATTTTCAGAAGATCAGCTGAGGAAGATAGAGTCTACTGATGCTCCCAAATCTTTCAAAAGGATTCAAAACCAGTCTCTAAACGGCTAGTTTGAAACCTATAAATAGGAGAGTGAAGGTCAGATTTCATGGTGATAATCAAGCACATAAGATCAAGCTAAAACTTTGTTGAAATCCCTCACTCACAAGAATATCAATCTGTTAAGACTTTGTAAATGTCAAGTGAGCTAGTCATCTGTTTTGTAGATTGACTTAGCATCTTTATAATCTGAGAGTTGAAGTCTCTCAGTTTTTTAAGTGGGTAAGGAAGGAAGTGAATAGATAGCTATTTCAACCACATTGGTTGGAAGAGAGTGGATGTAGGACAATATCTGAACCACTATAACTCCTTATGTCTCTTATTTGTTTAACTATTTTACTTGCTTTTAAAGTGTTTCTTAAAAAGATTTTCTACTCAAAACATATCCGCAAATAATCATTAATCACATTGTGCACTCTACTGATCTTGATCAGTCTGCTTTGAAAAATTAGAAGACGTCAAGCCTTCTTGTTGTTTTTATAGAAATTATTTTAGAGGAGCACAAGTCTATTCTACCCCCTCCCCCTTCTAGACTTGTGAAACTCTTTCCAATAGTGTTCAAGGGACCAACAGGTCTAAAGCTAACATAGTAGATCTGTTCACTAAAGGATTTAATATAGAGTTAGTTTTATTATCATCTAGAATAATGGGTCTAAAAGCCTCACAAAAGATGAGTTGAGATAGAAAAATTTACCTAAATGACCTGAGATCCCAAGAAATAGGTTTAAAAGTACAATCTAATTGTTTAACTCAAAGTTATTATTTTGTGGGGAATATATTGTTTAAACAATAGAAATTTATTTCCTGAAAGATGTTACAGTGACAAATTGTGCGGATTAGCTAATAACTATTAATGAGTTGAGAAGGGTTTGAAAGATACTCATAAAAAATCAGCTATGTGAGAGAGAGGTGTGGCCTTTCAAAAGAAATATTACAAGGCGTATTCCTAAAAGTTCTTGTAGAATCAGGTGGATGTTCATGGCCAAAACGAACATAGTAATGAAAACTGAGAATTGTTAAGAAGGACTTGAGTGAAGTGCACTATCATTTACACGAATAGTTGATAGTTCAAAGACATCGCGTCTACAATCCAACTTGTAAATTAAGTGTACTTTCACAAGGAAAGATTCAAAGGGTGGCTCCAACCTATCCTTTGCAAGTTTCTAATATTTATTTTTATCACCAAAATTTTTCGAGTGTTTGTATCAATTTCCATTCATGTTATTGAAAAGTGTCCTCCTCAAAGAGAACTTCGATTCGTACTAATCATCCAATTTTAAGTTTGGGTGAATGAGAAATTAAATTTTAAAGTTAGTTGTAACTAATGAAAAATGAAAGAAAAAGCTAAAGGTTTTTTTCACACATTTAGATTTCAAATTAAAGTCAACTCCAAACGGCTATTCTTTGAGGCCTATAAATAGGGGTGCAAAGATGGAGTTAAATATTCTTTTACCAAACTAGAACTGGTAGAAACACTGCACTCACAAAAAGTCTTAAAGCATTTACAATATGTTTAAGACTGTGTAGCAGTCAAGATAAGATAGCTAATTGTTGTTTTAACTTTGAATTGACACTAGCATTGAAACAAAGTTGAGTACTCTCAAGTTGTACTTTGTACAAGAAAGAAGGAAGGAAATGAGTTAGTAGATAGACCCTTTAACCATGTTGGGTTAAAGGAGGATGGACGTAGGACCATTGATGTCTAAACCACTACAAGTGATTGCCTCTTGATTTAATCCATGCTCTTTTATTTACTTCTCTTATGTGCTTAATAACAAAGAAAAAGAATTCTATTAAACATTTTTTCATCAAACACATACAACACACTCAACTGATTTCTTCAGTTGCTTTAAAACATCATAAGACTTGAAGTCTTCTGACTGAATTTTTTATAAAAGCGTTAAAATTTACAAAATTATTTTAGAGTCTAACAAGTCTATTCAACAAATTCCCCTTCTAGATTTGTAAAACTCTTTACCTAAAGGAGTTTAGGGGACCAATACATTTTTTTAAAGTAATTTTAATTTTTTTTTATAGATTTTAAAATAGTTACTAAGAGAACTTATAAGCTCTTTAAAACAAAAACCTTCTTAACCTTAGGCAAAATTTTCACTATACTAATGAACAAATCTTGCAACTTAATATATATACACACAAACTCTTCTTATGAAATTTATTTATAGTATGAAATTATTATCATTGCATGTATACATTAATACATTAGACTTATAAACTAATATTATAAATAAAATATATATTATAATATTAACTAATGCATATATTAATGTTATACTATAAATAAATTTTATATATTATGAAATTTCTCTTAAACAATTAATGTCCTATTAAAACAACAAAGAAAAATACATTAACATATGCTTCTCAGGAATTTTGCTTTGAAAAACAAATAAAATACTATGTAATAATTTACATTATAAAATAAACAAAAATATTGATTTGAATTAAAAATAAAAGATTTTTTCAGTGGGTCCATGTCGACACTGACACATGAATAAATTCACATAAATGGAACAAGTGAGATCGTAACATGTTAATTAGCAAATAAAGTCTTAACATACATTATATATGGAAGCAATATTATGGACAGTGATACATATACCGTTTTCAATGAGATTAAGGATATATACTAAACACTCAGGTGTAATTAACCCTCTTTGGGTCAACCACAATTAGGTGCTCTGAATCTATAGGAAACTCAAGTAGGTGCCACCACATTTGATAATTTAAACTAGGTGCAACTTTTTGAAAAAGTTATAGCTATTTTACGAAAATGCCACTCTGACACATGTTTATATTTCCGATTGTACTACAGACTATACGAGTGTACTATTGAAGGGACGAGTGTACTTAAGACGTTTCTTTAAAAAAACGTGTATTAAATGCACTTAGAAAGTAAACTGACATGACATAATTATACTGTTCAAATCTGCAAAAGTACTGTAGCATGTCACATCTCATTATGTTATTATTTTATTGTCGATTTTATTGATACCGATTCCGGCACCTTACACTATTAATTATTCATTTACACTATTAATTACTATTTACTGATTTGGGAATTTTTTTGACGTCCTATTTTCCGGCGAGTCACGTCCATATTGATGCCTTTACTTATAACAATTATTATTGTACTGCAATATTTCTTATTGTACTATGACAATTATCATTGTACTGCAGTATTTCTTATTATACTACGTATTCTTGTGTTTGTAGAGCTAGTAACAAATTATCGTGTTATTAGATAGATGGATCTAAAAAAACTGGCAAAGAAAACAATGAAATCAACCCCATCAAAAACAAATTTCAATAAACACGACAGCCCTCAAGGATCCGGACACATATGTCATTCCTTTAAAAAAAAAAAACTTATAAGCTATTTCCCACCAGTTTGCTGCTGCCACAAATTCGGATGTTCTTTTCCATCCATAAGAATCTCAATACCAATATGAGTTTTCGATGTAATTGCTTGACCCAGCAGCTTGAATTCCCAGCGATGAAATCATAGGTTTGGCTCGGAACCGGCTATGGGCAAAACGATGTCGTGGAGGAGGATGAAGAAGACGACCAGGTGGATGACTCGGATAAAATCAGCCAAACCTGAACTCCTGTTCGGCCTTCTTTGTTCTGGCCTTGGTTTGAACCGGAACGGCGAAAAAGGGCTGTTCCCGGGCCATAACCGCTGTCTCCTTCGGCGGCAATTTTTCGGTGAGAGAATAGTCAGAAAAAATGTGACAGTCATTCCAATCTCTCCAACCCCTCCGCCTGAAACAAAACCATCGTCCACAGGTTGGATGAATTATTTGGGTTTGGGATAAAACAAAACCCAAAAATCAAATCACTACCAAAATCTGAAAAAATCCAAAATTCCAAAAAAAAATTGCACATCCCACCCAAAAATGAATTCCCAAAATATAAAATCCAACATCCAAAATCTGAATAAACTCACAAATATACCGAAATCAGAATGGTCGACGCCGCGTGGGAGTCCCGACTATCGGCGTCGCGCGACTGACGGTGGTGACACGCGGTGGGAGTTGCGAACAGAGACGGACAAAATAGAGCTTCATCAATGGCGCCGAAGGATTATAGATCTGGAGGCGGAGCTTCCACTGCGAACGCTTCCACATCGCCCCTGCTCGCCGGAAAACAAGACGAGAAATGGTCGTCGCCCCCATTGTGCCCGGTGAAGTTAGACACGGCGATGCAGCCATGGGTTAGATGACCCTGCAAAGAAGTCTCCGGAGAGATCTCCGACTCCGGGGGAGTGGGACACCTCGGAGATTTTTCAAGCAACCGTTTCCTCTGTCGTCTCCAGCGAAGCATATCAAGGTGTTGCAGGCGCGGCCCCTGTGCGGCCCCTATCATAGGAGGCGGACGCTATTATATATATATATAGAGAGAGAGGGGAGAGAGTGAGAGAAAGGAGAGAGAGAGGAGAGTCCGAGAGGGAGAGGAGAGGAGAGAGAGGATAGGAAAGTAGGAGAGAGAAACGAGATTTTGGAAGATATGGTAGATATTTTTGATAGGGTGGCAGTTTGGTAATATATAGAAACTTAATGCCTTATTATTAGTAAAAATGCACCTGATCTTAATTATAAAAGATTGTTACACCTCAATGAGATTAAGGATATATACTTAAACATCCAGGTGTAATTAACCCTCTTTCTTTTTATATAAATGGGCTACATGGGCCAGGCATGCATTGATGTTTGCGAGGAGTTAGGGTAGGTACATATATAATCCAACCGTCTAATTTTTACTGTTTCTCAAAAAAAAAAAATTCCATGGGGATAGAAATGTAATGAGTGGTGCTTTAATATGAGTGGAATTATTTTTAATGGGAATTAAATTTGGATATTGAACGAGTTTAAATTCTAATATAATAAAAGATGTCTCATTTAAAAGTTTAAATTTGTAAAAATATATAAACTCAATATATTTATTTAATTTTCCCAAAAAATACTATTTGACATACATATATTTGCTTAGTATGAAAATACTTCTAATACACAATATTTAAGTATACATATAACATACATTCAATTCTAAGATGATATCTTATCACTTATCGAAAAGTAAAAAATCATAACTTGTTTCTCGACTTACAATGCCTAGCTAGTCCCAATAATTAAAACTGTTTTTTCCTCTATTGTATATTCTAAATTTTGTGACAAAAGAATTCCTTACAAAATTTTTGAATGATGAGTCTCTTTACCTCGTGACTTAAAAATCTCTTAATAAATGTTTTAACTAAGAAAGTTTTTATTTTTCTCATATCAATTCTTCAATTATCTTTCATATAATAAAATAAAAGAGTGATGACTTACATATTGATTCAAAAAAATAACTATATTTACAAATTGATTCACAATATCCGCACAGAAATGTAATTTATTTTATTTTTACACAAAAGTATTTTTTTTTCTACACGCACATAATCAATTTATAATTTTTGTGAATTTGTGAACATTTAGTAATTTTTCCAAAATAAAATACTAATATCTTTTTTGAATTAATTGAGGATATATTGAAGTGTAGGTTTTAATTGTTGGACCGTATATACATAATAACTTTGTAGGGAGTGTTTGCAACTCAATTCAAAGCAAATTCGACAAAAAGAATCCTTGTAATTAATATCATTTTTCCGAAATAGACTTTTTCCACCGCAAGTCGCTTCCTTCTTCATCCTCCCATATTTGACTAAAAGAAAGCAATTTATTTCCAATTAACTAACTTATTTATTCCAGAAAATATGTATATGAGCACGTGCGTTTCTTGAGCTGAGAACTGAAGTGTTGTTCCCACATTCTAATAATTAATCTTATACTTCTATTGAAGATTATAAAAAGAGAAAAAGGTAAATTCGATCACATGTGGTCCCAAAATTTTCTAAAAAGGAAATGGGGCCGACGGCGTTTTTGAGAAAGGCTAGCTTACGATATAGTGGATGACCCCGCAAGCTAGATTACTACTCACTGTCAGAACGTTAATATGGCCTTAGAGATTTCATCATGCATGTGAAATTGTGAAAATAGATACAATTTGCAAATCAATTTTAAATGAGCATATTATGATTTTGAGGATCATAGTTCGTAAGTGAAATTCAAGTGGCTCAATATTAATCTTCGGCTACAAAAGTATTGGTTAGTCATTCTATACCCAATATTTTATTTTATTTTTAACATTGATGTACGTTAGAGTCAATATTTTGAATTCTCGTGAGCTTGGATCATGATTTTCAAATTTTGTACGTTTTCAATTTATTTTTTAATTTTTTGAAAACATATATAGAATTTGTCCTTGAAATATTTATTGTATGTATATTATAATATAGTGTAGAGGATGTCCGCAAAATTTCACAAATTTTGGCAAAGCCTATTGGGAGAATTAATTTAATCTTTTGAAAATTCTAGAAATTTTGACTATAAATTGCGAAAAATATATAATGATTCGTGATGAATTCTTGTTATGGCATGATAGTACGTTTAACGAGGATTCCATTCATGTAAATTTTGTAATTTTTGTCAAGTACTTCATAGGATATAATTGTTTAGAGTTTCTATTAATTTTTGGAATAAACCAGAATCTTTGATCCAAAATTATGAATGATTATCGAACAAATTTATTTTTGTTCTTATCGCTGGATGAATCTATTATATAATAATTCCATTCATATATCGTTCAAAATTTATATGTTTATAAATAGTGCAGCCTTAAGCCTTACATCCATCAATTATTAGATGTTCTTGTATATGAGCCTAGGCATTCCTTGTAAAAATTGTGAGTGATTAATATAAGATTGAGGTGAGTTCCCGTATGCTTGGTGTGATGTATATTTAATATATATATATCAGCTGTGCAAACTCTTGTTAAAATATATGGCAAGGTTCATACGGCCCTTATAAATTAAACATGAGTGTTGGTGAGGGTGAGATCAAATTGAAGAACGTAGAGGCGTTCGTGGGAAGGCTGACTGCAGTGCGTGGGCATTCGTTGGGCTGCAAGTAGTGCCGCACGGGGCGAAAAATTCTAGTCCACTGTCTATGATATCTAGGTATATATGAAGAAAAAGTATGATATATAATACTTTATTTTTTTAGGAACATAATGTTGTGTTAAAAGATAAGGGACTTGAAGTTAAAAAATCCTTATCAAGTGTTTCCATTACTGAAATCCATTCTGATGAAGCTTGGGGCTCTAAAGATAAGAGAAGCTTGAAGAAAGGAGAAAATGGTAAGCGGTCTCCAACTCGATATACTCCTCAGAATCTTGGTGTTCATCCTAATGTTGGAAAGACAAAGAAGAAGAAATATGTCAGACAAAAAATGGATAAGAGGGAGATGCACTACAGATGTGTCAAACATGATCATTTTGCTCATAAATGTTTGAAGTCCAAGAGGGACAATGTAATTCGTTCTTTTTTGTTTCTTTTAGCATATTAATATTGTTTAAATCTTATTTTTTTGGATTATAGATTCAGAAATCTTATCTTAGAAGAGAGGAAGTTAAGTAATTTCTATTCAAAAATAGAAAACTCACATATAATTTTCTCATCTCCAAGTCATGAAGTAACTCTTTCTTATATGGTAATATACAAGAACAGAGAACTGAATTCTCTTTCTTCTCACATCTCTTACCGAAAATGCTCACATCTTTTGACCGCGAGAATCACAGTTGGCACATAAAATTTAACTAACTTGTTATTCTTCCACTGCAGTAGTGTCAGTACATTCTATATATACCCAATATTTTATTTCCAACATTAAAAATGATAAAAAATTTGATTGATATTACATTATTATAAATATATTAATGAGAGAGCATGTGAGTGTATTCGGAGAATAAAAAGAAAAAATGATGATAGGTTTAACAAGTGGAGGTTTATCATCATATATAAAATCAAAAGTTTGGTTTGACTAGTCACAAATTACACAATAATATACAACTTCCATCTGTGTTATATATATGGACACCTTAAAACTTTTACACATGGTATATTTGGTGAACTTATTTTTCATAAAAATTTATATTAATATACTCCTTTCGTTTCGAAATTATTTGAACACTTATTTATTAAAAATGTTCAATATTACGTACTTACACACTCTAGAAAAGAAAAAATCTATTGATTTGTTTATATGCACATAGAAATATGCATATTTATTCATATATACCTTACTTTTTCTTACTCCTTTCGTCCCGTGATTATTTTCACACTTTACATTTCAGTCCGTACCAACTACATCATTATACCCTTAAAAAAAATTAATATATTATTCATATTATACATCTCCCCTTTATATACTAAAAAGTATAATAGTTGATTTTGATTAATTGAAAAGGCTTAAAAAATTAGTTTTCTTAATTTGCATGTCAAATACAAATATAAAGATAAATTCGAGATGAAAGTAATAATTTATGTGCAAACTAAGTGGGAAAGAAATTCGGGAGGAGAGAGTATATAATTTTGGGTAAACTGCTGGAATCGAAATCAACCATTAATTTTGGTTGGGTAATAATTTAGATATTTGGAACCAGTTCATTTTGATTTTGGAAATGTCAATTAATACATTTTCACCACTAGCTCCTCAATCAAAGCATAAAAGTAATATGTATTATCATTTGACAAATGAATACGAAATGCAATCATAAAACAAAATTCTTCCATGCATTAAATTTGTATCGGTAAAAATAAATAAATAAAACAAGTGTAATTTTGTCTGATCTAATATTTCATACTTTGAGCTGAGGAAAGGGACCCATTAACCCACACATGGCATGTCAGATGCGCACTATCCTTTTAACAAACAACTTTTGTGTACTTTGCATATTTTGCCCAACAAACAACTTTTGTGTACTTTGCATATTTTGCCCAACAATATTTTTGAACAGGAGCATTTGTCAAACAACTATCAACACCATAAGTGGAAAAAATTAAAGCATAGCATAAATGTGTGTGTATATATATACACACACTCCATTCCCTTCTATAGATTTATTTAACTTTCTCACCTCATAAACTTAGTACATACATAATAAAAAGAGCAGATTTTATATGAAAATAGTTTATAATAAATTTATTATGAAATGGTTTTTAAAATATTAATTTTTATTAAGTGTATCAAAATATTTATCAAGAATATCGAAAGTTGGAGTCAATAAAATTAATAATAATTACAACACAATGTTATTAACTTAAATATTTATACATCTGATGAAATTTTTGATACTCCTAGTTAAATATTCCGATATTTTAAAACTGGTTCATGATAAGCTTTTCATGAACCATTTTCATATAAAATTTTGTCGTATAATAATTATAGCAAATATTATAACTTCAAAAAAATTAATATTGTTTAAGAAGCGGATTCATATATATGCACGAGCATGGTCACTAAATTTGTATCCCTTCAAATAATTAGACATGTTTATTGATCATGTACAGTTAATATCATCTAGCTTTTGGAGTTGAAAGTAGCTAATTGTTATGATGGCTATTTATGAATTATAATTAATTTTTGTTTTAGTTTATTCAATTTTATTTGTGCTTCCTTGTTACTGGTTAAGTTGATTATGATAAAGGTTATTCAAATATTGAAGTTTGTAATTTGTGAATTGAGGGGTTGGATTTAATTCGATGATTGATCCTAGAACGCATGGCTTGTTTTCTATATTAATGTGAAATTAGTAATGAATTGAAATAATTTTATTTAGATTGTATAAAAACAAAATTATGAAATCAACCAAAATTCACTATTTCAAAATTTCTCTATTCTCATTAGCTTTGATATAAAGAGTTAATCTCAACGGTATATTTTAAGTATTTTAATTTTGACCCTACAATTTTAATTTCTATAAATTTATATATCTTATAAATTTATTAATAATATCAATTCCTATATATAATTTTTTTAATCTTATTCGTTCATCTTAATTTGTATACTTCTATAAATTTCAATTCTGTAAATACTAGTATTCTCACATTTTACCTTTATTCATTAGTGTGTCTCTTGTTTCTTCTTATTTATCTTCTGATGTTCACTACAAAAAAAGCGGCTTTTAGCGACCGCTTTTGCGACCGCCGTGGTGTTTTGGTAAAGTTTGGAAAATTTGCGACCGCTGGCGGTCGCTAAATCAATTAATAATTTTGCGACCGCCATATGCGGTCGCAAATTTATTAGTAAAGTATTTAGCGACCGCTCTCCGGCGGTCGCAAATCGAAAAGTGGTCGCTAAATTTTAAACCCGTAACTGGCAACCCGGAAAAGAAGAACCGGTTTATTTTTTTAATATTAGCGACCACTTTTTGGCGGTCGAAAATATAAACATTAATTTTGCGACCGCCTAAGCGGTCGCTAAAGTCGTATCCGGATTAGGGTAGTTGGCGCCCATTTAATTTTATTATTTTGCGACCGCTTTGGCGGTCGCTAAAGGAAAAATGGAGGTCGCTAAAACACGATTATAGAACAGAATCTGCATCTTTTTTCTTCAGTTTTTTCGGGGAAAAAACCCCACTCCCACCCCAAAAAATCTCCCAAATTCAAACGAGCATTGTTTCAACGTGTTGGTGGCAATTGTGGAGGTCTATTATTATATTGTGTTCGTTGCTTCTAATTCACCGTACGTTTTTTACAATTTTACCGTTTAATTTTTAATTTTGTGTATTATATATGTTTATAAGTGTTCTTCATGTGACTAATTAAATTTTAGAATTTATAATATTCATGTATTAGAATTGATAACGTGAATAATTATTGTAATTGATTATAGTTGATTTTTTGTTTAAAAAAATTGGATATGTTTGTTTATTGTCGAAACTCTGCAGAATTTTTTTATAATTTATATGTGATGTATTTTTAATTTGTATCAGATGGAACTCCCTGATCATCGTTGGATGTATGAGATGCCTCGTTTGATACAAGGAAATATGAATTATGAATTTTGCGAGAAACTTGATGAGTTTATTACGTTTGCCTGTAGTAAACCAAATTGCATGGATAGTTGTGGTTGGATTAGATGTCCTTGTTCAGAAAAAAAAGTGCAGTAACAAGAGATTTTTGAGCATAGATGAGGTTAAAACTCATCTTGTGAGGTTCGGTTTTGCTCTATTTTATTATAATTGGACCGGACATGGCGAAAGCAGGTGGAATTATAATTTGGAAACAGTGATTACCTTCTATGATCAGTTGAGTAGTTGTGGAGGTGAGAGATTTGAGATTGGTGGTTCGAGCTGCGACCCGTCTACACCATTGAATGAGCTAGATGAATTCCAACGGTATCATACGATGATTGATGAGTCTGGTTTGGGTGTTCACCACACAGCCATGGAGGAGGAACCAAATCCCCGTTCAAAGAAATTTTTCGAGATGCTCAAATCTGTCGATCAAAAATTGTTTCCTGGTTGTGATACTGAGACTCAGTTGTCATTCAACACTCAGATGTTGTCCATCAAAACTGAAGGCAAAGTGAGTCAGAAAGTCTACAATCAATTCGCAAAGTTGTTTAAACGGATCCGAGGAGGTTGGAAGAAGAGGAGCATCTTTTGGGACTTGCCTTATTGGAGTAAATTATTGATTAGACACAACTTGGATGTGATGCATATAGAGAAGAATGTGTTTGATAACTTGTTCCATACGATTTTGAATATAGAAGGCAAGATGAAGAGGAAGAAAATGATGAAGAGGAAGATGATGATGATGATGATGATGATGATGATGATGATGATGATGATGATGATGATGATGATGATGATGATGATGATGAAGAAGATGAAGAGGAACATGATAATGAGGAAGATAATTATGACGAGGATGGTTAAGAGAGTGTTTTTGGATATATATGTTTAATTAATTAATATTTTGATTTTTTATAATAACTTGGTGTTAGTATTAAAATATAAGTATTATAAGATATATAAATAACAGGGTTTAATATAATAATATAACAAAACATGAAAATAATTAAAAAGTTTAGCGACCGCTTTAGGCGGTCGCTAATTAAAATTAAAATTAGCGACCGCCTAAAGCGGTCGCAAAATGAAAAAAAAAAGTGGGGGTAAAAGACGGTTCATTAATTCGAAAGATGGATTAGCGACCGCTTAAAGCGGTCGCAAAACACCGAATTTTACTAATTATACGGAGTGGACACGTGGCCACTACCGCGTACTTTAGCGACCGTCACTTTTATTTTTGCGACCGCTTTTGGCGGTCGCAAAAACACAACCATATTATAACCCTCTTCACCAGAATTGTAAAAGTTACGAACGAAATTACCCCCAAAATTCCTAAAATTACCGTCGGAATTTTGCGACCGTTGCCGTCCCCGTCGCTAAGTCCTGCCGCCTCATCCTCCGCCGCCGGAGAGGGCTCGTAAGGCGCGAGAAAATCAAATTAGCAACCCGAACGGAGAAGGAGTCGCTATACATCGCGGTGTCTCCCGGACCGCCTACGAGCACGGGCTCGCCTTTGTAAGTATTTTCATTTATAATTCTTAATTTATAATTAATTATTATATTTAATAAAATTATTATAATTAATTCTTAAAGGAGAAAGACTACGGACGGAGGCCCAAACTCTTCGAGTCTCTTTCCTTTCTTCACCCAGTGAATGAGACTGGGAAATCCACGTACGCCCGTACCACTGAGCTTCACGTAAGTATCTAATTAGAATGTACTACTAAATATATTTTAATTATTCTATTAAAATAAAGTTAATATTTTATTTTGTTTAATTTCAGAACAAGTTTAGAACTGCTCTCGATGAGGCTCGGACACAAACGTCACCTACTCCGGAGAACCCTACACCTACCCCTATTGATGAGGACCACCTCTATGTTGATTTGACCGGAGTCAATAGGGGTAAGATACTAGGGTTGAGAGCTTACAGTAAGGTTGTCCGTCAGACGCACCGCCGGAGCTCAGCATCATATTCTATGTCCTCTCATCCTGACGTCAATCTCCAGCAGGAAGTGGCCGAGTTGAAGGACAAGTTGTCCAAGCAAGAGAGAAAAGAAAGGAAGATGCAAGCTTGGTTGACTCAAGTTTATCAAGCTACTAATATTCCACTTTCGGAGGACTCGGATGATGAGGCAAATGCCGGTACGGGTGGTGGTGCTAGTACGGGTCGTGGTCCCGGAATGGGTGCGTCTCCTCGTGGGAATGAGGGTGCCGATGGTGGGGAATTTGAAGGATGGGAGTCCGATTTTAATTCTAACTGCTAGTTATGTTGAACAATTTTTTTTAATTGAATATTAAATATTTTAACTTTTTATTAATATATTTTGAATGTTTAAAATTTTATGTTTTATATCAAAATTATTTTTTATGATATCAAATTGTAGTAATTTAGAATATTAAAATTTGTGGCTAATTTGGTGTTATATACAATTAATTGAATAAAAATGAACAAATTAAAATTTTGGTATTGTAAATTATTAAATTTATAACATTAGAGTTTTATGGTTGAAATATATATTTATATATATATTTATATTAAGTATCAAAGGATTAATTTGATGAATAAAAAAAAAAAGAGACACAATTTGGAATTATATACTATTAATTGCAAAAAGACGAATAAAATAAAAAAGAGAAATGTAAATTATAAAATTTATAACATTAACAAAATTTTATTGAAATATATATACATTAATAAATTAGAGACGAAGATGAATTAATTTGATGGATTTTAAAAAAAATGTGACTTAATTTGGAGTTATATACAATTAGTTGCAAAAAAATAAATGAAAGTAATAAGTGTCCTAGTGGAACAGCCACCTCTGAGATGCCCATAGGTCGCGAGTTCGACTCCTTGTAGGCACAAAGTTTACAACATTTATTCTGAGCCACATTTTTTTTGCAACGTAAAAGTTTAGCGACCGCTACCGGCGGTCGTTAAATTTTATTTAGCGACCGCCAACAGCGGTCGCAAAATTAAAATAAAATTTATTATTATAAATATTTAAAACAAATGGCGACCGCCAAAAGCGGTCGCAAAATTAAAATAAAATTTATTATTATAATTAATTAATACAATTAGCGACCGTCGTAAGCGGTCGCTAAATTAAATTTAATGACCGCGTAATGGCGGTCGCTAATATTAAAAAACCAAACCGGGTCAATACCCGAACTTATTTTGCTATCGTATTTGCGACCGTTTTGGCGGTCGCTAAATTTTTGTGACTGGTGTTTTAGCGACCGCCAAAAGCTGTCGCAAAAACGGTCGCTATATATGTTTTGCGACCGTTTGGCGGTCGCTAAAACCCGCTTTTTTTGTAGTGGTTCTTATTTATCGTATCCTGATTTTCGAATTGTTTATTTATCTTTTTATATTAGATTTTTTTGCAGGTTCGTATTTTATATCGAATAATTTGGTGAGATAACATTTTTTCTATTGTTACACAATTTTCGTGATTTTTTTGTAGGAAATATTTAATTGCTACAATTACATATCAATTTGATTTAAAGTTTTGATATTTGAATAGTTTATTCATCTTTTTAATTTTCTCTTTTATTTTATTTTCGCATGTTCTTAATATTTCAAATTATTTATTTATCTTTTTATATTTAATAATTTTTGCAGGTTCATATTTTATATCTAATAATTTGGCGAGATAAGTTTACATATGAATGCAAGAAAATGACAAAGGTTTGCTAAATCACATGAAAATTATTGAAAATAATTTTCTCGAATTCATTTGAAAATTTTGCAAACAATTCGAGATCATAAGTCTTTTACTATAAGATATATCTTATTATTTATTTTAGAAAAATCACATCCTACTCTATTTTTTTAGTGTAACTTCAAATATGTTTAAAAACTTTATTAAGAGTGCAAGACCGCAAGCGGCCCCTGACGCACCCAGGACGATGTCAAACGGAGATCACGTCAGATATCGAAAGAACCATGGCCCACATCCATCAGAATCTGCAAAGTCAGAGAAGCTATGAGGCGACCCTCGATCTCAAAGAGATATCCAGAAGATAAGATGTAGTCACTTGAAATATGAAATTAATACTCTAGCTCTCCTAAAAAGGCATGACAGAAGCGATTAGACATATTCAATTAGCTATAGAGAAGATTAAGTATACTAGGGACGACTAAAGTGCCACATGACACTACATCCTGATATAACCATTAATATATAGATCATAGTCTAGATCAACTATGCTGAACAATATTAGGCATTTAATGTTGTTTAGCTAAGAAAATCCCAACTATAAATAGTCTCTCCGTAAGAGCATTGAATACGTTCTAAGAGTGGAAGAACACACACAATAATTATACAAAGTTTTAGTAGTTGAAAAGCATTCGAGAGCATCTATTCTACATTTTATCATTTAATAGTTGTTCGGTCAGCTTCACTCAACCACATGAGATTCAGTACCTAAAACGACCATTAATAACTCATATAGTCATAAAATTTTATTTTATTTGCAAACAATAATTAAATTAAAATATAAATTTCTAAATAAAATTTAAATAATAAGAATTCAGCAATCCTTATTAAATTCTAATCACCAAATTAAAATTTAAACAATAATTTTATTTGACAAGTATCGAATTATTGGAATTTTTTTTTTTATCAATTGCCTTTATTGAAGGGCATAAGGAATACCCCAAGAAATTATAAGAGATAATACATAGAAGTCTTTCCCATACATAAAAATTATTGGAAATTATTATATTTGTGGTGTAGTATCTTTGTTAGTTGTCTCAATTTCTATAATGATAATTGAGTTCTTTCTAGAATTGGTCAGAATTATTAGAACTAGTATTTCTCCCATGCAATGCACGGTTAAAAGTTAATACTCCCTCCGTCCCAGAGAAATTTGCAAGGGGGAGAGACACACAAATTAAGAAAAAAGTGGAATAAAGTAAAAAAAAAAATAGTGTTTTGAGGGGTAATTTGGTAAGATTTTATGTAAAAAGTAAAGAAGTTAGTTGGATTGAGTGTAATGTGGGCCCAAAAAGTGAAAAAGTAATGACATTTTGTGTAAATATATAGATATTGTGAAGGTGGAGTTTATAAAAAGATTTCCTTTTTTAGGTCTGCAAGTTCTTATGGGACAGAGGTAATATATTTTTAATGAGAAATTGATTATAACAATTATATAGATAAATAATTTAGATATGACACTCCTTACCTCAGAGGTGTTTTCACCTTTGGAATTGCACACTTTTAAGAAAAGTGGGATAATGTGTAAAGTTATATTATTAATATAATGAGATTAGTTGGATTAATTGTAAAAGTAATAATATTTTATGTAAATATGTGAATATTGTGAGAATAAAGTTAAAGTAATAGTTTCCATTTTTAGAGTGTAAAAAATAATTGTGGGACGAACGAAAAAGAAAAATATTAAAATAATTATGGGACCAAATATATATATATATATATATATATATATGAGTGTGTGTGCGCGCGCTCGTAATGTGGATATCAAACCAAAAATAAAAATAAACGATTAATTTAATTTTTAGAGCAATTAAAAAAAATATCCTAGCATCATAGCATGTGAGTCTTACGGAGCCGGATCCCCTATATTTACAAGTTCCTCCATTTCCTCAATTTCATTTCATATCCACTTTCAAGGTAAAAAAATAGCCAAGTTATATATTAATTAATTATTTTTAATTTATTTTCCTTTCAAATAAAAAACTAACGTTAACACTCTTAATCTTTGACTCAATAAAAAAAGAGAATTCACCATCGATTTTAACAATGTGTTTCAAAGGTTCTTTAGATAACAATCCATTGTTTTATTCCATGATTTTAGATATATATTATTTACAATAAATATGTGAGAATTTGGAATATTTTAAATCTATTTTTTTTGGTTTAATTTTCAGTATTTTTGGTGGTTTTACGCTCGATAAAATCGATTGGACTCTGCTGAAATATTCATAATTTGTTGTAGAAAAATAGCTTTCTTCTTTCAGTAGTTTCTTCCTTCAATGTGCTCCTAGTAATTTTATTTTCATTTTGGTATTGTTTGAAAATGGAGGATTTAATATTATACAGAAAAATCGAGAAAAACGTCAGAAATAAGCTGAGAAAGGGGGACAATAAATTGATTTTTTTATTTAAAAAAATGTAAATTAAAGTAACTAATTAATATATGATATGACAATTTTTTACTTTAGATTGAAATGGAGGGTGGATATTGAATGAAATTGAGGAAATGGAGGAACTTTTAAATGGAGGGGATCCAACTCCGAGTCTTACCACTTCAATAGAGTGGGGTTATGAGTTTGTTTCATATTTGATTGATTAAACAAAATAAAATTTTATCAATTCACTCATGTATTTGTGTTTTTAATATTTAAAAGATATAGATACATTTTTTTTTTCAAGAAAATATGTATAGATATAAATTTGGTTTAAATGGAACCGCTTTCGCAAAAATATAAGCATATTATATGCATTACGGTAGTGTAATATTATGAATTAATATTTTTATTTATTGTATTAAAATTAAGAAATACTGATAAAAAAAGAAGTGCAATAAATTCAATAATTTATATAAAAATAAAATAAATAAATACATTCAGTAACTTCGAGTAATTTAATAATTTAATTCAAATTCATGATGTAGAAATTAAAATTCAATTATCTAAAGTTATCCCCTATTAAATACAATTAGTAATTGATTTAGTTAATAATAATAACACTTATTTCATTTGCCTTTTTTTTTCTTGATGAGAGAGGAACATTGGGACAAAAATAATATGATTATGATTTATGACTATTGCACTCCACTGACAACACACAGCAAAAAAGTAACAATATGCAGAAAAAAATATTAAAAAAATAATTTCCAGAATTAGCAATTCAAAATAGGTGGAAAAATAAAAGTTCTATTTATAGATAAGGGGTGAGCTTGAGAAACAAAAGTTATATCATACCTTTTTTTTAGTAATATTTGTGTGAATCAAGACACCACATGTGTATCCCTCAAAATCCACCCTTTAAAAATATTTACCGAAGTGGTCGAATATTCCTTTTTTCTAGTCCTCAACCTCCTTCATCCATTGCCCTTCGATATCCAAATGTTCTAAAATGCATGTATAATTAAGTTCTAATTTCTTGCAATTTTCTATTCTTGATTTTCTATTTATGTTAAGTACATGCATACAATGATTTGAAATTTAATTTGACACAACAAATGATGTTCGTAGAAAATTTTTCTTCCAAAAAAAAAAAAATGAAAATGAGAGTCAAAATTATTGAAAGTTGAGATAATGATGTTATATATCCAACCAAAAAGAAAAATAAATAAGATACCCAATTTCTAAAAAAAGAAACATTCATGAAAATAATTCTGAAAATGGAAATAAATAAATAAATTTCTAGTCATTGTTTTTCTAATCCCTGTTATACTTTTTCTTTTTATTTATTTTCCTTACTTAATTTCCAACTTTATGACTTTTGTACTTTTTTGTCAATGCAACCATAACCTTTTTGGTGTTCCTTTAATTCCAAATAATCATCATCACGACTCTTCACAAATAGGCATATGGCTCTTCTTTAGTGCAAATAAATCAAACGATTACTATATATGACGACATGAAATATACTCACAAGTATACTAAATTGTTAATGTTGTAATAAAGAAAAATGGTTAAAATTTCCCACCTCAATAATTCTTTCTAAAAAGTAAAAGAAATTCAAGGACTTGCGGGTGTTGATTGTAAAGTAGGGATCTAATTACAAGATTATTAATTCATGAGAAAATTGACTTATTTACTTGATTGCCTATGATATATTTCTCAAACCACAAGTAGATAATATTTTATTTTAGTTTAATTTTAAAAGAATGGAAGGGAATGAAGAGGGTATTTAGCAGGAGATGATAATTTAAGAAAATAGTAGGTCTCCCGTGCAATATTGCACGGTGCAATATATGCCAAAAAAGAAAAAAATTGAAAACTCGTGGGTTAATAGAGTCAAAGTAATAAAATTCGCAGATCTTAAACGAGTCGAATCAGATTTGGGCAATTTTCAAATTTTAGGATTTTCGCTTCCAGTTGGTGATACTGTATGAGTAAATTTATGCTACTATAAGAACAAATGTTGTTTTTTTTTTACATATGTTCATTTGTTTTTTGTAGAAAACAAACATGTTAATACAATGTAAGATCAATATTGTATTATTATAAGAAAAAATATTCGCTTTTCATAAATATTTATTAATTTTTACAGAAATTATTATTTTTTAAAGATGAAGTAGCACACATTTTGTCTTACAATAGCACAAATATGTTCATGTGGTATACATTCTGGGATTTCGATAAAATTAATTTTTTAAGATGTAGTAGCACACATTTTATCTGAGAAAATATAAAAAAAGGTTCTGTAACTTTGTTTGAGTCCAGATTTAGTCCTTCATCTTTTTAATTTCTCGATTATAGTCCTTTTGTTATCAATAATGGTCCTTTTCGCCGGAAATTAAAAAAATTGGCCAGAATTTACAATTGTTCCAGGAGAAAATATAAAAAATGGTCCTATAACTTTGTTTGAGTCCAGATTTAGTCATTTATCTTTTTAATTTCTCGATTATAGTCCTTTTGTTATAAAAAATTATATATTAATTTTAAATTAATTTTTTTTATAAAATATTGAAGATTATATAATTTTATTTAAAAATACTTATTTTTTATTTTAAATATGATTATTCTAAAAAATGTATTTAGTAT
>JAPKLY010000588.1:175240-223401 GCA_026898435.1 Prunella vulgaris
TGAATGCTTGTATGCTCATGGTTGTTGTTATTGCTTCCTCTGAGGACCTCTTCTATTTATAGATTGAGTGGTGTGACTTATCCGTTGGAAATTTCAAATTTGAAATTCAGATAAGGCTCCTCTCTCTCTATTGGCATGTGTGAAGTGGTCCTCATCCTTCACACAGGATAGTACTGATTGTACTATGTCCTTTCCTTCAGAATTCTAGCTGTCTTGTAACAAATCTTTATTTAGCTCCAGAATTAGGGAAAATATCCTCCACTTAAGTACAGTTTAGTGAGTGCTAGAGAGCTACACTAATAGTGCTTAAGGGTCTTCATTATCTTCAAATAATCTGACTTGTACTTCATCTTCAAATGGTTCTTTGCAGCTGTAGAGTCTTTAACCTTGCAGCTTTAAGGTCCTGTCAATATGGAAAATCGGCTGTAGATAAACCTTACAGCTGTAGGATCATGTCTTGACTGTATAGTGATCAAATATACAGCTGTAGACTTCACTTACAACTATATGTTTCAAACACCAATTTCCTCAATACAAGTGTTAGATCAACAAATAAACACATTATTTTGCACACATCAAAATCTAAACCAAGGTACTAACAAAAATTAAATATAATATTAATAATTTAATTACCATGTATATTTATCTTTTCATTAGAATATCAGATACTTAGAGATCCCAGAGGTTAAATATATTTTAGGAAAACTTACTATTGAGGGCAAAGCTAAAGACCTAAATACAAATAAGGGCTCATATTTTCCTAATTTATAATTAGGGCCAAAACACATTGATGAAATTGACAATATTCTTTGTTGTTCATCACTGTTCATTCTAATGTGAATATCTTTTTTACTGTTTATCACTGTTCTTAAAGTAATTTTCCAATCAGCATACTTTCGGTGAAACTAACAATACTTTTGAATATGTATTTGTTTCGGTATTTTACATTATAATGTCATTTTTTTCCAACCGTTATTGTTCATAATTTTTTAAATTTTCCAATCGATATTTTTCCCGGTGAGACACGATAGTACTTTAATATATTTTTACAACGCGAAAATACTTTAGAATTATTTACAATACTATTGAAAAAAATATGTCTTCACTTTAGTGTATTGTTACAGTAGTACTTTAGAAAAAATCACAAATTATACATTCCAAATGTTGGTGATCTTTCCTTATTGGAGGGATTAACGTGGTTGATTAATCTAAATATTCATCAAATATTTTAGCTAGAATAATATAATTGAGGCTAATAATCCATTTATTTGTGTAAAAGACTTGTATTTATACATTTGCATGTTGATAAGGTGTCACTATTATAACTAACATGGGCAAATTATATGACAAATGTCCTAACACTTGTCACATTAGCCTTAGTACAGCTGTAAATAAGTGAATTTTACTAAATACACCTGGATGAGCCTTCTGGTCGCCTCCTGGAGCTTCGAGGGTGATCGGCGAGAAACTTTAGCTTATCTGTCACGGTTAGCTTTTATGGGACATGTGTCGTGAGCAACACATATTGAGCTTTCTGCAGTCAGGTGTACGGGGTGAGCAACTCTTTGGATCTTCCACTCTTAAGTTGCTCGTTACTCATCAATATGTGCCCTGCAGTTCACATTTGCTGCTGTCATTATCAGTGTTTAGTTGATCCTGCTCGTTGATCCCATTTCTTGATCGCACTTGTCATGATCTTTTGCTCGCCTATCAACAATTGCCCCCAATTTGGCCTCTAATCTTGGACATCATGAAGCGTTGATTTTGCTAGGGTGGATATCTAGTAAATTGGCAAGCAAACTATGCTGGGATTTATGCTTTCATAGCTCGGCGAGCAACATCGATTGGGGTGTTGGCGTTCAATTTATAGGAGGCAACCAACTAATGCGGTGAGCAACCAAATTGAGGTTGTGGTATGCACGCCGAGGAATACGAGGCATCTTTTTCGATTAGCGTGTCAGTTGACATAGAAACGTACGCCAATCCTGTCAAAAATTTCAAAATATTTTGCAATTTGGTCCCCATTTTTGTGTTCAATTTCAACTATTTCTTTAATTCTAAAGAGATCTTCTTCTCCCTTAGTACATTTTCCACTCTTGCGCATTTGCTCTTCATAGTAGAATTCTTAGAAAAACTTCACATAACTCCGACGACATTCTTTCCTAGATTCTGGCATTCGTTCGAGCATTATTTCTAGATTCGCTCTTAGTTTCCTCATCTTCTCTTTGATTTTATTATCGTATTTCGTAAATTTGAGAAAAAAGTCTAAGAAATTTCTCTTGGCCAAAAACATTGTTGCCACTGTAATTGTTCATCTTCTACATTGTCTCTTCATCGGAATTTTCAATCTTTTTCGTTCGTTTTTCCTTCTTTTCTCTTTTTCCTTCTTCCCTTAAAAATAACTTACCGTGGCATTCGTATCGAGCCGTATAATTTCTAATCGTAAAACTAATCACCTGATCACCATTGTCATGCTGGATTCAGACTCGGATGCAGTCTCTATTGTTCGCTCCCTTGAGCGCGAGGGAGTCCAACCATCTAGTGACTAAGAAGTCGAGAAATTTGCTTGCGAAGATGATGCAGGCAAAACATCTTCAAATTTGGAATCTTTTGATGGCGAGCAAGGGATCACATGGGAGTACTTGGGTTCCTAGTGATCTCGAACTTAGTGCACATCTCAGCGTGCATGTTCTTCACTGTTTTCTTATAGTTAGTAGAAACTGTGGAAACCATTAGAGTTAAAGAAACAGAGAGTGATAGAGAGATAGAAAATAGAGGTAATTGCAGAGAGAAATTGTAAGTGATTGTGAAGAGTACAAACATTATTAAGATGAGGTATTTATATGAGATTTTTTGAGATAACTTGAGCAACTTTCAAAAATCGTGTCAAAATTAGGGGTGAGCACTATTTGGTTAAAACCGAAAAATCAAACCGAAATAAAATTTTGGTTCGGTTAATTTAGTATTCGGTTCGGTTTTGGTTTTAAATATTCAAAATTATAGTTTTCGGTTTCAGTTTCGATTTTTAAGGTAAAAAACCGTATAACCGAAAACTGAACCGAAATATGATTATTCATATTACTATATATACTTATATATTACATATAATTTATAAATTTTATATACTATACATACGGATATATGACTATATATATTGATATACATATATATAACATTATATATTTTTAAATTTTAATATTTAATTCTAATAATCAAATCTACCATTTCAAATCATAATATATATACACACATATATATGTGTAACATTAAATATTGTATTTTTTACAAATATTTTGGTTATTTCGGTATAAAACCGAAACCGAACCGAAAGTTTCAGTTTTTAATAAATATGGTTCGGTTTCGGTTCCTTATAATGATTAATTCGGTTAGTTCAGCTTTGACTATTTGGTTCGGTTCGGTAACCGAACCGAGCCATGCTCACCCCTAGTCAAAATTGATCGTTAGATCCGATAGACTGACATTTTGCATTACTTGATCCAAAGGCCCAAATTACTCGACCTTTGCAATTCATTGGTAATGCGTGTGTGTCAGTACGCGTGTTAACTTTTAAAACGTTTGGCCGCCCAAATTCCAACTTTTTATAAAAGTAATGAGTGAAAATTTGAAAGATTTATTTTGGGCGTAGATACATTAAATGGTACTGACATTTACGAGCAAAGTTGATGGTGTCTTTATGCAGTGTTGCCCAATAATATCATTGCCTTATTTTCTTGTATATAGCTGTCAAATGGGTCGGGACGGACCGGCGTACCGGGCCATATTGATTTTTTGTTCGAGCCCAGCCCAGCTCATTTCTCTCCGGGCCACATATTTTCAAGTAAGTCCTGGCCCAAGACGGGCTAACGTGCCAAATCGGTCTGATTTTTTAAAATTTTTAATATATCATCATTACATTTGATTCATATATTTATCTTATTAATTGGTAATTTTGTATAGAAATACTGCTAAAATAGTTATAAAATTTTATTTAATTTTCCAAAAATAATTTAATAATTAAAATAAAACTCAAATTTCTATATAATATTAAAACAACAGTAATTCAACTAACCTTAATGAACTCAAATTCACAAAATAAATCCAGACAATAATTTTTTAACAATTCTTTATAAACTCAAATTCATAAAAAAAAAAAAATTAAACAACTAATTCAACATCCCTATAATAAGTTTGAATTATAATTCATACTAACAAACATAGGAACTTCTAATTAAATAAAGTAATAGTATTAAAATTCTGAATAAAATATTGTCAACCTTATCTAATTCATATTTTTAATAATACAAATTAATTAATTAATCAATTGAGATAACATTTTTTCATTAAAATTATCTTTTGAAAAAGTTTCAATGAAGATGCACATATTCCTTAACCAAATTTATACAAATAAAATACTTATTCAAAGTATTTAAAACAATATAAAATCTAAGAAAAAAATTCAAAATAAAAGTAGTATAACTCATAAGAATATAGAAAAGATTAATAAAAGAAGTATTATATAAAAAATATATTTTAAAAAATATATATATCGGGTCAGATCGGCCTATAAAAATCGAGTCAAACCCAGGTCGGGCTAAATAGACCCACTTACTTTTGGGCCTATGATTTTGAGGCCCGTCTTGTTCTTAAAATCGGACTTTTTAGGCTGGCCCAATGGACCGGGCCCATTTTGACAAATCTAGTCTTGTAGGCTAGAGCCTGCCCCTAATATGGCTGCAGTAAACTACTTTGTGAATTTCCTCCAGCACATTCTAGTCTTCTTGTGGTGACAAGAACTTAAGCAGTGGTAGGAAGAATCTTCTTTTATATAGCTGCCCATCAACATGGGTATACCTAGCAGCTTGTTTGACTAGCCGGTTAACAGTTCAGAGGTCTTCAGGCTGCACTCCATTAGCTAAGTATTTCATGATGGGTACTCTCCAATCATCCTCTTCTTGCCCCTGTTGTGGCACAAATATTCCTGCAGGAATTAGGCCTAGCCCAGATCCAAGAAAGTTCCTCCAAGCCCGGGCCCATAGAGCCCTGACCATGACTGAACAAATTTCAGGATAATTGAGATTCAGGCGGACTCACAAGAGACTATTAGGTGGCCCTGAAGGAGAGAGAACTGATCCTGAATTCACCTCAAGCTCAAGATCAGAACCACCTCACAATAGAGCAGTTAGGCCGATCTCCCAAAGGTATGAGAATTCTTGCGTGAACGACTAATAATCATGCTAAGGAAATAAGATCCATTATAGATCCAGCATCTCCACTGGATTCGATTTCTTTAAGAGACGAGACAGTTGTCCCATTATTTCAAGAAAGAAGTTAAACATGAAAAGTTACCTTAACACCCACGATCTTTAGGCCATGACCCAACGTGGGCACAAAGTAAGACACGACATTCAAACGTGACACTAGAGTTTAGCTCTAATATATAAATAGGCCCTTTCTTGACTGAAAGAGAGGCTGACAACCATTGTTAATCCCTTGCATTTACAACTTTCTTTTATCTTACAATAAATACAAGACACAACACATTAAAGTCCTAGCCCAAACACGCAGCTAGACAAATCTTTGTGTCATTTGCTTACAGTTCACACACTGTCGTTCCTTAAGGCCCACTATTATTTCTTGAAACAAACATCCCCACATTAAACCTCTTATTTATTTTAATAGACAAGGTTTACCCCGCCTTCACAGTCAAAGTGCCTTATTAGGTAAATCTTTCCCACCTCCTCGGTGATGCGATTTTAATAGGCGAGGTTTATCCCTCTTTCACAGGCGTAGCGCCTTATGAGGAAATCTTTCTCGCCTCCTCGGCAATGCGCCTTTAATAGGCAAGGTTTGTTCCGCCTTCACAGACGAAGTGCCTTATTAGGAAAATCTATTATGTCTTCTCGGTAATACGCCTTTAATAGGAAAGATTTATCTCATCTTCACAGGTGAAGAACCAAATTAGGCAGATCTTCTCTGCCTCCTCGATGATTCACCTTTAATAGGAAAGATTTATCCCGCCTTCACTAGTGAAGAGCCTTATTAGGAAAATCTTTCTTACCCCCTCGGTGATGCGCCTTTAATAGGAAAGATTTATCCCACTTTCATAGGTGAAGATCATTATTAGGGAAATCTTTTCTGCCTTCTCGGCGATGCACCTTTAAAAGGCAAGATTTATTCCGCCTTCACAGACGAAGTGCTTTATTAGGCAGATCCTATGCTGCCTTTTTGGCGATGCGCCTTTAATAGGCAAGATTTATCCCGCTTTCACAGGCGAAGAGCCTTATTAGGCAGATCTTTTTGCCTCCACGGTGGTGCACCTTTAATAGGAAAAAATTATCTCACCTATACAAGTGATGTGTCTTTAATAGGCAAGACCCATCCCACCTTCACAGGTAAAGTGCCTTATTAGGAAAATCTATTCCGCCTTATCGGCGACACGCCTTAAATGGCAAGATTTTTCCGCTCCGACGAGGTCTGTACGATATCCATCTTTACGGGGTTGATCCATTCAGCTTCGATAAAGATCGCACAGTAACCACCTCCACAGTATCAATTTTCTTCATTTCAGCGAAGACTCGTACAAAGGAGTCTCAAACTTGGGTACGAGCACTGAAAGGACCATCAACTCGGGGGGGCCCGAGAAAATATCAAACTCCACTCCCTGAATTTAGATTTGGGGGCAGAAGACGTGACTAATCGTGCAACGATGGTATATTTCCAATACAGCGAAGATCGAACTCCAACTGAAGTCGAAGCCTGATCTTGGGGGCAATTGTTGATGCACGAAATATCATATTTTATGTGGACTCGGTGCGAAGAAAATATTAATGCAAAAATAAATATTGTAGTCAGATAAAATAGGATATTTGTTATAAAATATGTATTATAATAATTATCTGATCAATGATTGTAACTCAAATCCTAAAATAAAGAATTGAGATGTATTTTAGTTTTTGATTTAGTCACATACGTTCTACTCGCTCACAATGATTGCAATAATATAATAAAAAACTATGAATTTTAAAAGATATGTTGATGAAGTTTAATATGAATTTATTTTTTATAATTTTTAAATTTAACTGTATAAAAATTTATTTTAAATAATTCATTTTATAAATATTGATAAAATTAAGTATAATTGATTTATTAGTTTATTGATTAAACTATTTTTTTATAAAAAAAGTAGTCCCAAATAAATTTTAAAAATCTATTAATTAATTAATTATATTAACATAATTTTCTTATTAAAAATATGTGTACATATATGTACTCATATATATTCAACTAAAAATAATATAAAAAAAAGTAGTTAAAATAATAAAATAATTTATTATAATATAATTTTAGTTAAAAAAATTTATTTTGATATTAATGATTCATATTTATTTTAAAAAAGTAAATCAGACGCACCATCAAGCTTAACCACATTATGACACATGTAAAACTTAACTTCGTACTCTCACTGTCCCAGAAGGTGTAGTTAAATTTTTAGGAATTTTCATATGTGAGTTGACTTATAATATTTAAATTAATAAAATAGATTTTAATGTGGTGTGTAAGCAGATGAAATTTGCACCCTACTAAATAATGACACGTGTATAAATTAAATAAATATCAAAATGATATTTTGTACATGATACAAGTCTTTATTAAATTACGAGTCTCCCGACACTCGTATGCGGCAATAAATGCTTGATTTGCCTATTTATTAAAATTATAAATAAAGAAGACAACTAAAATCAATCAAGCTAAATTTGGTCGAATCATTAATATTGTCAATCAAACCAATATTAGCCAATCAGATCGCGCCACGTGTCAGCGCGAATAAGGAAGGTCTTCAAGTTCTTACCCTATAAATAGGAGTCAAGTCCATGCATTCCAACACATCGAAGATGAACGAGCAACGAATGAGCAAGCAGCAACAATCCTCTCGACGAGCAAACTGCGAGCCAAGAAGATTCAAGCCAATTCTTTGAAGATTCAAGATATTCTTCAATAAATTTGAAGAAGTTCTTTGAAGATTCAAGTTGTTCTTTGTCAAAGTCAACGAGAAACAACGTTCAATCAGAATCAAGGACACTCATTCCTCTGATCAGACATTTTCAACCTAAGAGCAACTTGAAGTTCATCAAGCGTTCTTCGCCATCTTCAGCGATTCTTCACCAAATCAAGCCAAAAACATCCTTCGATCAATAACAAGGAGCTTCATCCCTCTGATCAGACATTTCCAGTCGAAGATCAACTTGAAAACTTCAAGCGTTCATCGTCGCCTTCAAGAGTTCTTCATCAAATTCATCCACAAACACCCTCCGATCAGAGATCAACGTCCAAAACCTCTCAGATCTAGTGTTTTCAGCATAAATCCAGACTTGAAGATTCAAAGATCATTCTTCACCAAATTTGAAGTGTTCTTCACCAAAATCTTCCACAAACCAACGTTCAATCCAAAATAAGGCAACTCGTCCTTGGATCAAGTGTTATCAAGTCAAAGTCAAAGTCAAGTCAAAATTGAGCCTATTCAAAGACAAGTCAGCTTCAAAGAGGAGAATCAGAGGATCATAGCTAGAGAGAGAACTCATTCAATTCAAGAAAATCATTGTATATCAACATTGTGTTAATAAAATTCATTTACACAAGAAATGTTATCACAAATATGGCACGTCCAGTGGGACCTCACTCTACCTCTCATCTACCCTCTTCAAGACTTCAAAATCTATCTTCAAAGTCTCCATTAACCATCTTCAACATGTCTTCAGCCTGCAAGATCGTTGTTCGAGTTGCTCCATCAAAGACAACCAAAGCAAATATGGTCATCGGAAACATATCAAAGAGGTTGGAATTTGAAGCCTCTTCACAAACTAACTCTTCAGTGGGGAACAGATCACCTCGTGCTGCAAATGATGATGAAGTTGATTCAGCAAGCTCAACTTCTTGCTCTCAGTCATACTCATCATCGACTTCCGGAGTAGCTCCAGTGATGATGGCAGACACTTCAACCATCAAAGAAAGAATATCAAGTCTGCTCAAAGCTTTTGAAGGCCTCGCCATCCACATCAAAGAATAAGACACTCTGATTGCTAAACTGATTAGCAAAGTGGATGGTGTTGAGTCTAGTCCTGCTCGTGAAAAGCAAGTTGAAGAGCATGATAAAGTGGAGACTTCAAGCAAATACCAAGTAGCTGAAACTGAACCAACTGCTAGGGAGCTTCCAATATCAGCTGATGGCGGGATACAACTTGACCAGCTCAATAAACTCATCTTGGAGATAGTGAAGGGGAAGATTGAAAGCGACTCCAAGTCCACTCATAACTATGCCAAGCCTTACACTAACAAGATCCACAACATGAGGATGCCAGTTGGCTACCAACCTCTAAAACCAGTAGTTCGATGGCAAAGGCAACTTAAAGAAACATGTTGCTCACTTTGTCGGAACCTGCAACAATGCCGGGATATATGGCGACCACCTGGTCAAGAATATATAGTGTAATTCGAATAATTATCAATTATTTCATAAAATGATCAAGAAGTTAGTGGATTAATGAAAAATAAAAAAATCATTACATTTGTTGTGTTCTAAATATTTATCAACGGACTGTTTCTTAATTTTGCAAATTTCTGTTAATTGAACTGTAGTGTGTCAAATAGTATATCATATTAAATAAATAAAGAAGAAAAGTTGGATATATAAAAATGAATATGCATGAGAGATCGTTTAAAGAAGGTACAAAAATAAATTCTTACAAATTTAATTTAAAACAGATAATATCATATCGCTAAAAAATTAAAATTTATCCTGAAATCAGAGTAGATAATATCATATCTATAATATCATATCAGAGTAGATTCAAGCAGTTCTTCTGCTCTTTGAATGATAATGCCTTTGACTAGCACGCAGACTTGGAGGTTAACTCCATTGATAGCTGGAACCATATGGAATGTGAATTCCTCAACCACTTCTACATCACGAGAAGAATAGTTAGCATGATCGAGCTAACAAACACGCGCCAATAAAAGAAAGAGTTTGTTATTGACTACATCGATCGATAGAGGTACCTTATTTGAATTGCAAGAATAGACTCTCTAAAACATCTACGATCGAGATGTGCATCCATAGCATGAAATGGAACCTTCGCTACATACTTCAAGGAATCCAACTAAAGACCTTTGAAGATTTGGCTACAAGAGCTCATGACATGGAGTTAAGCATGGCTGCATGAGAAGTCGAAGGACCAACACTTCAAAAGCATCAGAACAAGCCTTATGACAAGCCTTCAAGTAAGGAGTACATAACAAATCTACCTCGCGACAGGGGGTAAAGGGGGTTGACACTGAAAGAGATGCGATGGAAGGAATATCCATTCTTATACTCTAACATCTCTGGGATATTTGATGACTTGATCAATGTAGAGCTCATCAAGTTGCCTAGGATGAAATGGTCAGAAGAAGCTGGACAAATTGATGATCCATATTACTGGAAGTACCATCGGTTCGTAGGCCATCCAATTGAAGATTGCTTCATCTTCAAAGAAAAGATCATGCAGCTGGCTCAACATGGAAAGATAATGCTTGAAGAGACCATTTGAAAATGCCCAAGTTAATGCTCCCCTATAAGAGCCTAAACTGTTTGGACTACTCCCTGGTACGAGTATAAACTATACATCAAATACAAGTTGAAGACTCCCTGATACGAGTATAAACTATCAATCAAATCCAAATCAAATCTCCTTGACACGAGACTAAACTGTTTACAAGTTGTAGACTCCCTGATACAAGTATAAACTATCTATAATTTTCCTTGACACGAGACTAAACTATCTACAAATTGAAGACTTCATGATATGAGTATAAACTTTAAATCAAATCCAAATTAAATCTCCCTGATACGAGACTAAACTATCTACAAATTGAAGACTCCCTGATACGAGTATAAACTATCTAACAAATCAAATCTCCTTGACTTACGACTTTAAACTGTATGTCACTCCTAGCCCGCATGAGGATAAACTTTGTACGACCTCCAAACCAAATCAAATTGAGATTTCTTTTAAACTACGTTATGACTTGATCCTCTTTATACAAGTACGTAGGCAGCTTAGAAATCTCTAAGTTCAGTAATGATTCAACTGTATTGTTTAAGTTTGTAAGCTTAATAAGATATTGAAACAACAAATGTGACATGCAAAGTAAATGGCAAAGGGCGATCATATTTGTTGATGAACCAGCAGATTTGATTACAATGAAGCAAGACAAAGTAATGTACAAATGAGCTCTATCAAGCGATACAAGTGGATCCTATACAAGCTATGCAAAATGATTGATGTCATCCAATTTCTTCAAAGCGGCCTCAAACTTCAACTGGGACTTCTTCAAGCTTTCTGCTATATATCGATGATAAGAATGCTATTTGATTGTTCTTATGCTTTATTCTTATCACTTTGAAGAGATCATTGTTGCTGCTCCAGCTTCACAGATAATTTCTTCTTCCTATCGAGTTACCTCTCACGCTGCCATCAACCGCCCATTGTCTGCTCAAAATCTTGTCGCCAGCTTCGTGCACCCTTAAAGCAACACTCATATCGCTAGAACTTATGTGCTTTTTGCCACCAATATCTACTCTCATGGCTAGAAGTTCACATGTTTGCATGAAGCCATCGTATCGTCTCTCTGTTGTAAAGTTGCACTATGCTCAGACATGCCTCTTCATTGCAAAGTTGTCGTATGCTCAAGCCTTTCACGATTAAGTCCCACAAATGCAAGCTATTTTTCTCGCTATTCACATAGATGCAGTCCTCCAGAGTTCAAGTTCAAACGAGAATTCAAATTTCATGCTTCATTTGTACACGATACAAGTTATTATTAAAAAATATGTAAGCACGAAGGAGAATTTGTAAGCATATGAAATTTGCACCCTACTAAATAATGACATATGTATAAATAAAATAAATATCAAAATGATATTTATTGTACACGATACACATCATTATTAAATTACGAGTCTCCCGACACTCGTATGCGGTAATAAATGCTTGATTTGCCCTATTTATTCGAAATCATAAATGTTTCGTATAAATAAAGAAGACAGTGTAAATCAATCAAGCTAAATTTGGTTGATTCATTATTGTTGTCAATCAAATCAACATCTTTCAACCAGATCATGCCATGTGTCAGCGCAAATAAGGAAGTCTTCAAGTTCTTACCCTATAAATAGGGGTCAAGTCCATGCATTCCAACACACCGCAGATGTACGAGCAAGCAACAACAATCCTCTCGACGAGCAGTCTGCGAGCTAAAAAGATTCAAACCAGTTCTTCGAAGATTCAAGTCGTTCATCAACAAATCTGAAGAAGTTCTTTGAAAATTCAAGCTGTTCTTCGTCAAAGTCAACCAGAAACAATATTCGATTAGAATCAAGGACACCCATCCCTCTGATCAGATATTTCCAACATAAGAACAACTTGAAGATCATCAAGCGTTCTTCGCCATCTTCAACGGTTCTTCACCAAATCAAGCCAGAAACATCCTTCGATCAGAAACAAGGAGCTTCATCCCTCTGATCAGACGTTTTCAGTCGAAGATCAACTTGAAGACTTCAAGCGTTCATAGCCGCCTTCAAGAATTCTTCATCAAATTCATCCACAAATGCTCTCCGATCAGAGATCAAGGTCCGAAACCCCTCTGATCCAATGTTTTCCGCACAAATCTATACATGAAGATTCGAAGATCGTTCTTCACCAAATTTGAAGTGTTCTTCACCAAAATCTTCCATAGACCAACGTTCAATCCAAAATAAGACAAATTGTCCTTGGATCAAGTGTTATCAAGTCAAATCAAGCTCAGTCAAAGCCAAGTCTGCTTCAACGTGGAGAATTAAAGGATCATAGCTAGAGAGAAAACCCCTTCAATTCAAGAAAATCATTGTATATCAACATTGTGCTAATAAAATTTATTTACACAAGAATTGTTATCATGGTGAATTGTTCAATTTAAGTGAAAAAAAAGAGATGTCTTTATGTGTAATTATTAGTGAAATTTTATTTATTTATAGATTTTTGTGAAAAATAAATAGTGAATTGTGCATTGTCTTTTGACACAGAGATACCAGGTGAGTTAGTTCACCTGGCCACCGGGCTCCTCACTTGAGTGAGTGACCCGGGTTCAATTTCCTTTGGGAATGAATATGAGAGAGATATAAAGTTGGCTTGGAGATATAAGTGTATAGAGACTTGGTGAACTAACTTCTAACCACTAACAACTAACATTTACCGATTAAAAAAAGAGTATATAAGATAATTAATACTCGATATTGCAATTTTAAATTCATGTACATTATAAATTAATAAGTTATATCAATGAAATTAAATTTTCCTTTAGTAAATATTGACGATCGTGCATAACAAGTGAAAATATTTTTAAAAAAAAAACTCAAGGTGCCTCGAAGTTACCAGAATGTGAATGTCAATCTATAACAAAATTTTAGCTGTTAATTACAAAAGATTTGTGTCCTTTAAAAAAATATTTAATTATCAATTAGACCAACATAATTTAAAATTTAAGATAATTAAAATAAATCATACACTTTAAATATTATTGCAAATTAAATTTATGGGCGCAACATCATTTTTGTCGTTGTGAGGTGAGATTTACGCGTATGGTATAACGATGCTGTATGCCTCAAAGACTAACTCGCACAAAAGAATATTCAAGTTGGTAAGCCATATTACACACGAGCGCAAAAATGACTGTTAAAAAATTCAAATTGTAACACTATTTAAAATTAGTAATTTATTTATAATTATTCAAAATTTAATTAAATTAAAAAATGGTGTTTCAATTTGCAATTAAACGAAAAAAAATTATAAAAGCAGAAGTATCTCAGTTATAGAATAAAGGAAAATTTTGTAAACTTCTTAAAATGTGACACCAAATTGTTGTCTGTACTTTGTACATAATCACCAAAATTTAGTGGGTGGTCCACCCTGTCCCCACTCTCTCACAGATTATAACTGCACTTAGTAATTATTGAGAATATCATTTGTCAAATAGTAATAGTGATTGATTTCTTCTATGCTTTGATACTCATAATTAATATTTAGGAACAAGCTAGTAGTATACTTATAATATTGATGATTATCATTAATCACGAATCCAGAAAAATTTGAAGCTACATTTAATATATAGGAACAAGTAGTATACTTATGCACTCTGTTTTTTTTTATCGGTAATTGTTAGTTGTTAGTAGTTACAAGTTAGTTCGCCAAGTTTTTCAAACACTCCAAGCCAACAGCGATAAATGTTAATTTCCCCCCAATATATCTCCAAGCCAACCTTATATCTCTGTTAATTCGTTTCCAAAGGGAATCGAACTCAGGTCATTCACTCAAGTGAGGGTGGCCAAATGAGTTAGCTCACCTGGTTGTTATTTTCACTCTGTTGTTAATAAATGATAAATGCAAAGTAATAATTTGACAACTAATACACTTAACAGCGACATTTTCTGGAAACTTTTTTTTAAAATTATATTCATATGATTATTGCTCACATAGTAATGGAACAGTCAAAATTAGACAGAAGTTCAAATGGGTTGGGATGAGTTAACTCAGCATTTGAGTTTTTTTGGCTTGGTAGGATCATATAATTTATAGTATACTACTTATATATATATATAGTTATAAATTTTTGTTTAATTTTCTAAAAATAATTAAATTCAAAATCAAATTTCTAAATAAAATTTAATTATTAATAGTATAACAATCTTTATTAAATTCAAATTTACCGATATTACAAATAATTATCAAATTATTGTATTTTGTGGTGCCGTTTCTTTTTTAGTTGTCTTGATTTCTATAATGATAATAGAGTTCTTTCGGGAATTGGTCAGAGTTATTAAAGAAGGGGCGAGTGAGAACGTACTGAGAAACAAAATTATATCATACTTTCTTTCTTATCATGTTTGAGCAATATTTATGTGAATCAAATAAATATTGTACCAAAGAATCAAACTTTTATCACGCTATACAAAAATCATTTAGTAAAGGCAACATAAATTAGATTAAATTAGATAAGATTATAATCTAGATATTGTTATTTGTAAGTTAAATAGTATGTTTGGAATAATTGATTAAGATAATTAGTAATGTAAGATAATTTTATTTTGAATGTTTGGATTGTAAGATTAATAAAAAAAATAGCAATTGAAAATTTTGCCCTCTATATCATAAACAAAAATAATTATAATTCTCTTTTTCAATATAAGATGAGTATTTTAGTAAAGATAAAAATAATGGATTATTATTATACATCGCTATGATAATATTATCTTTTATTCATAAGATAATTGAAATTTTAGTTTGGGTTTTTTATTAATGTTTGGTCTTTGTCCATTAATAAATCAAATATCAAATTAGATAATTTAATTTATCTTAGCTTATCTTACTAAACAAACAAGCCCTAAATGCATTACTATTGATTGATATACTAATAACTTTATAATTTGAGGTTGCATTACACACAAATTAAACACATGTGTATTCCTCAATATCCACCCTTTGAAAATGTTTACTGAAGTGGTCGAATATTCTTTTTTTCTAGTCCTCAACCTCCTTCATCCATTGCCATTTGATATCCCAATGTTCTAAAATGCATGTATAAAGTTCGAATTTCTTGTTGATTTTCTATTTATGTTATGTACATGCCTATAACGATTTGAAATTAATTTGACACAACAAATGATATTTGTGGAAAATTTTTCTTTCAAAACAAAAAAAAAAAAAAAATTAAAATGAGAGTCAAAATTGTTGAAAGTGGAGATAATGATCTATCCAATAAAAAATAAAAATAAGATATTCAATTTGTAAAAAAAAAAACATTAATGAAAATAACTCTGAAAATGGAAAAAAAAAAAATCTAGTCATTGTTTTTCTAATCCCTGTTATACTTCTTCTTTTTATTTATTTTCCTTACTTCTTCCAACTTTATGACTTTCGTACTTTTTGTCAATGCAACAATAAACTTTTTGCTGCTATTTTTTTTTTTAAAAGAAAATGATTAATTATAGATGATGAACAATAAAGTACAGTAGATCAATTTTCCAGTCTCTTGGACAAACAAGAGAATCATAGACTACTCCAAACCAATCGAGAGGACATGGAGAGTACACAACAGAGATAGACGCTAACGATTTTTAAGCTCAAATAAATCACTCCACACTAAAGTGATTTTCACCATCTAAACCAAACAACATCTATCTCGTTTCTTCCCGCACTTCAACACGAAGACTTGAAGGATCTCAGACCATCTGACACACTACCAGATCTGAAACTCAACCACAGCATTACAATAGACCATGAACCCATTATAGGGAAGAGAACACACAAATGTGTGGACATTCTCACAACTAACAGTGCAGAGGAGGGGAAAATATAAAAATTTGAAAAAAGAGTGAGACTACAGTAGATAACTCGAAAACTAATTTTAAAAAAAAACAAAATAAAAATAAAAAGAAAAGAGATCTAACGGGTCATCCTACCAATCGAGCACCGTAACCACGGCACCGTTAGAGAGGATGAAGCCGTTAATCTACAGACACAACAACAAGCGGAGGTAGAAAAAGGGGGTTGAGATGAGTGAAACCGTTAAGAACTGAGAGGAATAAAATCTGGCCCCTTTCTCTCAGGCACGATGAACAGCTATCGAAGGGCGTCACTGGCGGCAATCGTCTGGACGGAAGTTGTAGGGGCGCGGCGGAGGCGTCAAATTAGGGTTTTCTTGTGGGATGTTATCTACAGAGAGGTTTTTTTGCTGCTACTTTTAATTCCTAGTAATCATCATCACAATGTCACCAATGTGCATAAAGCTCTTAATTAGTGCAACAATCAAACGCATGGAGAGCATTAGACGACATGAAATATACTCATAAATAGTTGTAATAAATAAACATGGTCAAAATTTCCCACCTTAATATCTTTCTAAAATTAAAGTAAAAGAAATTCAAGGACTTGGGGGTGTTGATTGTCAAGTTAAGTAGAAATTCTAATTACAAGATTATTAATTCATGAGAAAATTGACTTATTTAGCCTTTGATATTTCTCAAACCACACTTAGATAATATTTTAATTTAGTTTAATTTTAAATGAATGGAAGGGCATGAAGAGGGTATTTAGCACGAGATGACCATTAAGAAAAAACACGTTCTCGTGGGCCCCTATTCATCTCTACTCAAAACAATTTCTTAATATCACTTCTACTCATGAAACAAAAGGTACAAAGGAGTGGGTGTTTTGGGAAAATGCTTGATATTTCTTTAAAAGAAAAGGTACGAAGAATCCAATCATGGATTCATCGCACAATTTCATGATTGTACACTGGTTTTTCCTATAAGTCAATTTTATTAATTTTATTTTATTTTACATGAGTTTTAAAATAATGTGATATTATGTGTAAAAATAAAATGAATTGTAAGTTAACAGTGTAAAATATTGTCGTTTCAGGAAACATAATTAATTTTATTGAACAAACTAAAAGTGGGTATGTTTGGTAAAATTAGATTAATGGAGTAATATTCTTCTCTCGTTATATAACACATTGCTTACTTTCCTTATTTATATATCTCACAATTTTTATACACACCAAGAAAAGAAAATTCTTCTCTAAGCTTCACTGTCACAATCTATTTATATATTTACACATAATATTATTATATTTTAGGCAACTATATTCATACTTTACACATAAAAATTTATAAATTCTCTCTCAACTCTCTATTCATCATAATTCATTTTTAAACTTTGTACCCAAAAGTTACCGTGGTGTTATGGGTTGAAACTTGAAAGGAGTAATAAAATAATTAATAAAAAAAACAACAACAAAGCGCCTCCATGTTACCCGATAGTGAGTCAATGACACCAAAATGTGAAATGTCAACAGAAAACAAAGGAGCTGGTTGTTATCACAAAAGCAGACTTATATCAAATGTCACACACAAGTACAAGGCTACATTTAAATGTACGGATTTAAAAATGATGAATTAAAAAAAATACATATAGAAAAATATATATTTCAAGTTAAGAATTAAAAAAAGATGGGAGAGAAGGAAAAAAGTATGGAGAGATATAGATGAAAATGGGTAAGAATGAGGGATTTCAAATGACATGATTTTGAAGGAGATTTAAAATTCCTCCATTTTAAACTTAAACTTAATTTTTTAAGTGTTTGTAAATTCATAGAGAGAATGATTATTTGTGTGTGAAATCCACATTGAGCCTAAGTGTTTTTGCATTAATATTTTGAAAAAAAAAAAGTGTAAAAGTAAATTAAAAATGAGTTTATAAAGAAAAAATGTGGGTACTAATACCATTCAATATTAATATGAACATTTTAGAATGTTTTCCTAAAACGAAGACATTCTAAGGAAGATTATCTTTTATTTATAAAAGTATATGGAAATATCGTGTATTATCAAGTGCATTTATAAAATGATTTTTTTTTTCCACATTTAAAGCATTTTTAATAGATCGGCGAAATTTAGTTATCCTCGCTAGGTTTCTCCTCTACTTTATCTTACTAATAAACGCATCACTTTTATAAACAAATTCCCAAATTTTGTCTACGAAATTAGATTTACATATAAAAATTTTCAATAAAAAACTTTTATTATGGAATTGCATATGAGTTGCCAATATAATTTTTTAATCTTACAAACAAACTATCAACAAAATCAATTTGTATACGGAATGAAATACTAGGTAATTAATTTTCAACAAAATTTTTTTTTTACAGAAATTTAGTTAAAAATAAATATTCGTTGGTGCAAATTATTTTTACGTAAGCAGCGTAGATGCCTATATATTTAGAAAATTTTGTAGATAATCCCACTTCAGAATTTTTTATTGAAAATTTTGTAGCTATATGTACAAATTTCATTGGTAATCTTTTATTTTCTTATAGTGCAAATGTAGTTCATGAAATCGCTAAAAAAAAAAAAGTATTATGGTTCATATTCATGAAATACCTTGCCGTCAATTATTCACCTATAATTCAAATAAATATCATTATCCGACTCTGTTCATGTTTTATATTACTACATTTAAATTTTAATATAACATTGTTTACCGTAGAAATTTTTTATCTTTTAGTATCAGAAAAGTTTGTTATTAAATTGAAAATTGACTAACTAAAGAATATAACATCGAATATACAAAAAAATAATAAAAAAAGATAATAAATTTGGAGAGGATTAATATATAAGTGCGATGCTCTCTTAACTCAAATTCACGAAGTGATACAATTTCGAAGATTGATGATATTAAGAGAATTCTTGGAATGTATTTATACTACTAGGGTAAGTTTTGGTGCACGGTAAAATTCAAGTTTATTTTTAAAAAATTACATTAAATACAACTGAAAAGTTACATATGTTATTAATGAAAAATATATGCAATTTTTCATTAATAAATGGTGCAAATTTTTAAATATACATGTGAGTTGTACGGTGTACCTGATGCATAGAAGACTAAGACATGTTACTACAGTTAGCGGGAGGTCAATTTGACACATTTATTTGCTAGAATTAGAATATTATTTAAAAAAATACACATTTTTCTAAAAAATTTAGATCTTAAAATGTCTTCCATATATTTAAATTACACACTCCCAAACACATAAAACAAATTTATTGTCATTTTACCTTTGAGTAGCTCCGAAACGTTAAGAAATGATCTTTAACACGATTTTGTTAGCCTAGCGGCACTCCCAGCCACGACAAGCACCCCTCCAAACTTCAATAACTCCTATGCATCTGATAAAAATGTGATCATCCACTTCTTATTCTTATCCGCAGATTGACACATTATCTCACTTGCTGAAAGAATATTTCTTCTTTGCAAAATTTTCCTTGTAAGTAATTGATCATGTAAAGCTCTCCACGCCAGTACAACTACCTTATGGGGAGTCTTTTCCAAACAAGCATAAATTTCTTGTCAGCGGTTCCGTTCAAAGAGATTTGGATCTCTTCCACACTCAAAATTAGATATGCAGACTGTGTATTATAACACCCATTTGAGCTCAGCATCCTCCTCCAACCATCTCACATTTTATTGCAGTTTACACATGTTAATCTAAACAGTAAAATCTATAGAAATAGGAATCTCACGGTCAAATAAATCACGCCTCCAATTCCAATTCCACATCCAACTCCCTTTCATCCAGTCCCCGATTTCCCCAACCATACAATTCTTATTCCTACTGAAATAAAATAACCTTGGAAATTTACTTATAAGAGTAAAATTTCCAACCAGGTGGGCTATCTCACCTGGCCAACGGGCTCTTCACTTGAGTGAGTGACCCGAGTTCGATTCCCTCTGGTGACGAATTGGAGATGAGAGATACTCCCTCCGTCCCATAATTGTTTTCACACTTTCCTTTTTCGTCCGTCCCATAATTGTTTTCACACCCTATAAATGAAAACTATTACTTTAACTTTATCATCACAATCCAACTAATCTCATTATTTTAATAATATAACTTTACACAATATTCTACTTTTCTTAAAAGTTGTGCCATCTCAAAGGTGAAAACACCTCTGGGACGGAGGGAGTATAAGGTTGGCTAGGAGTTATTCTTGGAGTGTTTGGGGACTTAGTGTAACTAACTACTAATAACTACTATCATTTACCGATCAAAAAAAAAAAAAGAGTAAAATTTCCAACCCACAATACCAAAGACTCGTATCCTTCCCATTCCCTAACCTCTTTTCCAAATTTTCCAGTGACCACTGACCCTTTACCCTAGACCCAAGATCCATAATATATTTTCACCAACTAGACCATCTAGACACTCACCCTATCGAACTTAAACATCTCCCATTAATCGTCGTCATTGTACTTCTTTTAAAAGAAATATTAAAGTGATATTTATTTTTTTATATAGAAATATTAAACTTAGTCATTAACAAACATTGACGTGTAAGTATAGTGTGAGGATGTGTAACTCATTCTATAATCGATATATGTGAGACCGTTTCATGACATGAGCCCGATATAGAATTAATGAAATTATAATAAAATATGACTATTTTTTTATAAAAATGATAGTTATTTCTATAAAAAAAAATATTATCATTTTTTATTAAAAATTTATTACTTTATAAAAATGAGAACTTTTTAATTAATAAGTGACACATTTTATATTGATCCAGAGATGGTCTGACATAGAACTCACCTTTTTTTTTTAATTGATGGTTCTATGTATTAATTAAATAGAACGTGTTACATGGATGTACATTGTCACATATATCAAAATTTTATTTTGAACGTCTGATGAACTAAGTTTTGTTTTAATATTTTTAAAATTATATAATTCTTTGTGTCATAAGGTATTTGAACTATATATTATTTACACATGCATACGATTCTTGTTTTTACGAGATTGTTTTTTGACTGTCCATTAGAGATGATTTCTTATGTTAAAATTTGATTTAAATGTCATCCGGCTATAATTAACTTTTAATTAATTGATTTATCACATATATTAAACAAACTAATTAGAAGTATTCGTCAATATTAAATGTGGGCTTGCACATAATTAAGGGTTGCATTTTTAGAGTATATTAGATAGCCAAGGATGTGGGCATAAATCAATTTTCTTTTTTTATTTTTTTTATTTTCTAAATGTGGGCATGCATATAAAATAACATGCAGAAAACATATCGATCGGGTCCCTCATGTTCCCTCAATATTCCCGCCCTCCTTTCTTTCCACCCGACACAACTAAATTTGGAGATTTATACTTGACATATTCCACCCAACACAACGAAATTTGGAGATTATTTCTTTACATCTATATATCTCTATATGTTTCATTAATCATGATCGATATCTTCTCTCTCTGTCCTATGTTTGACAAGTTGCAAAGAATAAAAGTTGGACTACGCATACACATTTTCTTGCAGATTGCAAAACTTCTTTTTTTAATCATATTTTTTATATATTCTAGTGTATGTCCAATTAATATATATTTTTCTATAGATAAAACTATAGTTATTAATTAATGAACAACACAGCAATTATAAGATATTTCAGTTGGTAAAAGCACGCATAAAGAAGCTAGGAGATTGAAAAAAGGAAACTTTAATTATATATATATATATATGCTTTGGGCAACAATACAACAGAAAGACAAACAAGAGAATAGATACACTAACTCACTTCACCCAAATTAAAACTCTATTACAAATACACCCGAAAATAATTCTCCTCCATAAAACTCCAAAACCCGTGGATTCTTGGAGGACCCGACCCGACCCAGAAACACATGGTTCTTCGATCTTCTTCAGAAACCAGGCAAGTGAAAATGAATTGGATCCTCCTCCCAGTCAGGCAAGTCGTTAAGCCACGAGTCATCAATACCTGCAACATCCATCATTGCCTCATTGTTGTGCACACGTGGACGCGGAGGATTCTTTCTCTTCAAATTGACAAGCAATTGAGGCCGTTCCCTTTTGAAGTTGCCATTCTCAAACTCCCACGCCGCACCCCTTACTTTGCTGAATCCCTGCGCCCACAATTATTAATTAAAAAATAAAATAATTGTTGCACAAGCATCACAGGATTAGAAGCAAAAGCATCTCCACTAGAGTCGGTACATGGGCACCATGCCAAACAATATGCACAAAATTGAGTCCAGCCCAAATCCCGTCTGACTCGTTGAGCCAAGGTATATTCACAGGCCGGGTCAGTCAAATTTTCAATTGGACTGTAAAAATTGAGTCTAAGCCAACCCAAATATCAGTCGGATTGGCAAAAAATTGACATCTCTAATCTTCACCAATCTCATATGAGAGAGAGGAGGCATTTGCACAGTTAAATGTAAAAGAGAGAGGAAGCAGATGTACTTGGAGATGGAGAAGAGAGAGAAAATGGAGAAGGAGATTACTTTGGGAGAGAAGATTAACAACTTACATAGGCATTGAGCTGACGAAAGAAGCTATTGAATTTCTTGAGCTTAAAATACCCAGGAACGATTTCTGCCATGAATACGCCAGTGTCTGCAATGACGAAGCTTTCGCCGGAGTCGCTCCAATGCACCACCGCCTCCGTCGACGGATCATTGACTATTTCCCAAATCTTCCGGACAAACGCCATCTCCGCTCTACAAAAACAGGGGAAATTCAGAGAGCTAGTGCACAAATGGAATGTGGTGAAATTAAAAGCAAGTGTGCTTGAGTTTTATAATCTCATTTCGAAGGATTAAAAACTTCGAGAAATTAAATTGGAAGAGAACAAGATCACTTCCACTGTCCTTCACTTTATAATAATTTGGTTCGTAAGATAAAAGTATATATCCGTCAAAATCATGCATGTTTTTTACTGATAGATACTTTTATCTTAGGAACCAAACATACCCTAATAATATATGAAAAAGATGGGATTTTTTTGAAATGATTTCACTTGAGGAAAAATTTGCACATTATTGCTTGAAAACTACAATTCCGTTTTATTATTTGGGTATGCAAGCCTTTAAATTGCATTTTAAATACAACAATGGTGAAATTTGTTCAAGCTATGATAATTTTTAGTGCGTGTTACCTCACAAGAATTAAAAACAGAGTCACAATTAGGTGTTTCTTTACTTTGACCTTTTCTTTTTTTCAAATTACAATTTTGTTGGGTAGATTAGAGTTTTCTCTCTTCCCAGTCTTGATGTAAAATATTCGTTTCAGAGCATATATTAAATTTTATGAACAATTCATTTTTTTTTCTTTTTTGAGGTGGACTTGAGATTAATAGAACTTGGGTCGATTACATGTTCCCATATTAGCATATGATATCGTAAATATTATTTGCTAGGAAATAGTTTGTAATTATTAAAAAATAAAGAACACAAATTTATTAACTCGTCTAATATTGACTATATTTTAAGGTAATATTAAAATAAATAAAAAATCTAATTTCTATGATACAAAATGCAATGAATTAGAGAGATGTTCATATGCAAAATTGGGTCGTAGTACGATTATTATTTTAATTGAATCGTATGATCAAGAAACATTATTCATATATTAAGTCATGAACATGTTTGTTTCACAAACTCTTGCCCATATGTAGTTGTTGATTAAGAAAAATTATGATTTTTCAATTTCAGAATTTTTTTTTAGTAACATACTATTAGCAATTATACTTGCGAAATTCGGTAAAAAAGATTACGAAATTATTCACCTATATGAGCTTGAGTGCATATTTTAACAAGCTCGACATAAGTTCGTTTGTATTTGATTTATAATAACAATTATAAGGTTTTAATCTTGATAAAATGGAACTAAGAAGCATCAAAACACACTTCGAATATTTTATTTGTGTATAATTGCATGTGTAACCTTTAAATTATAAGGGGCGCCTGGTTGAGAATTTATTTATGAAATCGATAGTGTATACACATGACAGTGATAATTAATAAACCCGAGTTCACCGTGAACTCAATTTCATACAAGTTTTTGTCTTAGCTTTATACTTTTTTCTTACAATTATTTTTCCATAATCATTTATTATATGCCCTAATCACAAACCTTTTTATCTTTAATTTTTTAAAATTAAATTAAAATATAATATTAATTATCTAATCACTACGTAGATTTATCTTTTCTCTGGTATATCCAGAGACATAGAGATCCTAGAGGACAAACATATTTTATTCTCATTATAATTTGTATTGAAGCATTCGAACCAAACACTGCATAAATAGACGAATGGTACGTAAAATATACAAAGGTATGCATTCAAGACTTCAAGTTATGATCGATTTAGTGCATGATAAAATTAAAAAGATTTATTCATCTCTAGGTTTGAGATTCCATATCCACTAGATGTTGTTCTCAACTCACATTGAATACAGAGATTTGAAATTTAAAATTTGAAGAACTCATAACTTCAAAGTCATATTTCTAATATTTTGAATCAACTCTTGAACAGTTTCCCAATTATCTGATAGCTTGTTATGCCAGCTACCACTTCAAAAAAACAAAATTATATAAAACTGATTTCTCAATTTAAAATTATGTCTCTTCAAAGTATACACTAACAAACTAGAATCTCAGAGTTAGTTAACTAACTTTCAATTATATAACCATTCAGTGACTTGACGTTTCAATTTTAGATCACATTAGTTCAATATTATTCCTTAAATTTAACAATTAACCATGATAAATAGAAAAAACTCACATAATATGAATAAGAGGACGAGCTAATAGTATGTATATTGATCGAATCGCTCAAGCCAAAAGAAAAATAATCCATTATTATTCATCAATAATCATCAAAATTTTAATAATTAATGTTCATAGAGTTTAAATACTAGTACCATGTTCATTTAAAATAAGAGAAAGTTCGATAATATTGTGTCTAATATATGAGTCCGAAATAAACTACTACCTTCGTCCCCCAAAAGCTTGCATGCTTTTCTGTTTAGTTCGTCCACAAAAGTTTGTGTACAACTAAAATGGAAATATTCATTTAAATCTCCATCCTCAAAATCTCTACCTCACAATCTCCACACTACACATTCTACTTGTTACTCTTTTATTTAATAATTGTGCCCCCAAAAGTACCAAAACTTTTTGGGGTATGGAGGTAGTAACAAAGCACAACTTTATCTTCAAAATGATTCACCCTCGAATCGAAATCAATTTTGTCTCCAGGGGACTTATCACATGCAAAATGAATTAAATGCTTCATATTGATGACATTGGAAGTACGAATATGCCCAAAAAAACTAAGATGATAAGCATTTATTTCAGTCTTCTTCACGATCTCAATCAGACCAGTCTTGTGAGACTTCAACTTGTTGTACTCACGAAGTGAAAAATTTCCTTCGCGAGAACAACCCACACAAAATCACCCACCGTGAACTAAACATCACAGTGCTTATTATTTGCAGTAGTCTTACATCTGGAGTCAGCAGTCTTTAAGTGAGAATGAGTAGTAGCATGGATTTGTTGAAGCTTGCTAATGATGTCCACAACATGAGCATCGAGAGCAGAAGTAGAAGACATAGTAAGCAAGTCCACAGTTGCACAACGAACCAAACTATACATCACATAAAAGGGACTGAACCTTTTGCAATTCAAAGCCTGATTATGAGCAAATTCCACAAAACATGACTTAGTATCTCACATCCTTAAATTATCCCCCACTGAGCAATAAAGTAAGTTACCTAAAGAATGATTAACCACATTACTTAAAGAACATTTAACCGAATATATTTGTCCATCGGTCTAAGGATGATAAGCAATATGCAACTCAGTATTGGGCATATGCCACAAAGTGCGCCAGAAATGGACAAGAAAATGGGAATCTCAATCCAAAATAATAAACATCGACAAGCTGTGTAAATAAGGCCTCACAAAAAATCAAGGTTGTAGAAGTCAGAAATCGGTAATCGAGCACTTTTTGGCCGTCTAGCGCCTAGGGCCGCTTAGGCGGGTGCCTTGTTTTTTTAAAAAAGAATTTAAGAAAAAATATAAAAATACAGAATTTGGGCCACCTAGAGACCATCTAGGGCCGCCTAAAGGCCATCTAGAACCTCCTAGGGCCGCCTAGACCCGAAAACGCCTAAAATTGCCAATTTTGTAGAAATTAAGTCAGCAAGAGGCCGACTAGCGCCTAGGCGCTTAGGATGATTTCTGCATCACCACAAAAAATTTAAGTGGCAATATGAACAACATCTAAAGTACGTTTGCATGGAATGAAATGCACATCCTAAAAAATTATCAATAACAATAAAGGGAGAATCATTACCTCATTAGGTGGAAGGTAGCTCCATGACAAAGTCCTTGCTAATAGCAGCCCGAGGACGGGAAGGAACGGACAGTGGGAAAAATAGACCTGCATTAATTATAGTGCCCTTACAAACTTGACAAACCCAATAGCGAGCCATAAAGTGAGCAACATCAGGATGAACAATAGGCTAAAAGAAGTGGCATCCCAGCAACTCGACCAAGAAACCATGACCCACTCTATGAATACCCGAATAGTTTTCAACCATAAACGACTAGTTTGGAATGCATAAATGAATGCACCAATATAAAAACCCACCAACCAAAACACCATTCTCATAAATATCATGACTCAACATAGACAGAATATGGTAAAAAGAAAAGAGTCAAAGGCATATAGATCACGAAAAGTGTACAAAATGAGTACATTAACACTTATGTCCGTCCAACTAAAAAAAAACACTTATGTCCGTCAATAAGAAGTAATGCCGATTCAGAGCATCAATAACCTTGTTGTCCGACCCAGCATAATGGCGAACAATAAATATAAATTGTTGAAGAAATAAAGACCATTTGACATGATGGGCAGAAAAAGAATCCTGAGTAGCCAAGTGCTTGAGGGCCTCAGGAGCAGTATAGATGACAAACTCTCACTAAAATAAATATTGGCGCCTATACCAAATAGCATAGAACTTAAGGTCATAAGTACTATAGTAAAAGCGAGCATTCGCCAGTTTCTCACTAAAAAAGTCCACAAGGCGACCTACCTGGGCCAGAAAAGTATCAATCCCCACTTTCAAAGAATCAGAGTATAACCCGAAGGGGGAAGAGAAATTAGGAAGCACCAAAATAGGGGCATTGGTAAGCCGAAACTTAATCTCTTGGAAGGCCGACTCCGCCTGAGGAGAATAAGAAAATGTCTTGCTATGCATAGGATCGGTAAGTGGGGTCATAATAGTGCTAAAGTATCGAATAAAACGATAATAAAATAAATGAGCCCATGGAAGCTACGAACCTCAATAACAATAGTAGGAGTTAGCCAATCTCGAACAACAGCTAAATTTGACTAGTCGAAAGCATCCAAATAAAATTAAAACAACTAAAATATTAATCCTCTTTTGGAACCTGTGGTTGTGCTAAGGGTGCATGATGAGGGTGGTGTTGTTGTTGGTCAGGGGATGGAGCAGGACCATCGTATGTGCCTAAAACAATTGGACAATTGTTCCTGTTGGTCCCTTAAGTGATAAAGGTCTAGAGGTGGGGAGTTAATAGACCTTAAAAAACAAAACAAAATAACTTTTAAACTTTTCAAAAGAAGGTTTCTAGAACCTTACGCCTTCTATAAGTTTAAAAATAAGTTTACAAGAGTTTTTGGATCACAAAGATTACAGCTGTAGACTATTAAAGTTTATAGCTGCAAAGTTAGAAAAACTTTACAAAATAAAATAAACAACTTGTAGACAAGATCAGAGGGGTTTTCACACTTGTGAGTGTATTGAAAAACCTCTAATGTGCAGCGTAAATAAGGTGTAAGTGTTAATGAAAAACAATATGAACTTTTCAAACTTAACAACTTAATGACTTATAGAGTCTACAAATGTAGAATTTAGTTCCTTTGTGTAAAACACAAAGTTTTATGCACCAAGTTAAAACGAATGATGAATGTAACAATAAATTAAATATGCAGAACAAAAATTAAATAAGCAAAATAAAGCAGTAATAAGCAAGATTTATAGTGGTTTAGAGTCTATGAATAAGACCTCCTACATCCACTGTTACATCACTCAAGTGCCAAATTCACTAAGAAATGATATCAATACAAGTAAGTCCCCCTCAGATTCCAAAATTGCTACACTCTCAGTAAGGGTTGTTAGACCTGTAGTCTCAACACCCTAAGTGCTTCCTTCACCAACTCTTCTTGGTATCTCATCTTCATCTTCTGAGCTAACTACCTCGTAGTGTGACTCAGGAAATTCAGCATTGGGATCAGTCTCAGTGCCCATAGCAACTCTCAGTGCTTCAACTGCAGACTTAGTGATCATCTGCTTATCAGTGTCTTCAACAACAATTTCCTTTCCTTTTCCCTTATTCTTCTTCAGTTTCTCAGCAAGAAACTCATCAAAGAACTTAGGTCTTAGCAAGTTTTCTACATCTGAGTAATTTGTCCAGTCAACAACCCACTGAAACAAATCCTTCTCCTCAAGCATAAGCTTCTGAATCATTTCCCTAAGACTTCTCTAGTCTTCAAACTTCCTTCTTTCTTCTTCAAAGCCTTCAATCCTCTCAACTGGAACAATTGGTAACTGTTCTTGTTGAATAGGAGCTTCAGAGATAGGGTTCTCTTCAATTTCTAGGTTTTCAGACTGTACATTTGCCAAGTCTTCAGCTGTAGACTTGTCAACTTCTTTTTATGCCTCAGTGATCTTCATTGAATGAAATTTCTTTGCTCTCCTCTCTATATCAACTTCATCTTCTGAATCTTCATCAACTAGATTCAATTTTCTCCTGAATTCCTTCTTTCTCCTTTCATAACCCTTTAAAGTTGTATAATTGACAGCTGCAGATTCATTGTTTCTCTTTCTCTTCTTTAATTTGAGGGCCATAGGAGCATCCACAGCTCCTCTCTTAAAGTTTGCTCGACCAATGATTCTGTGTGTGAGTATAGGGAGACCTTCATACCCATTACACAATGAAAATCCTACTTCCTTAAGAATATAGTTGAGGAACAACCTAAAACCTTTGTTCCTTCCTGGTTTCACAACATCATTGCTAATATTCTTTAATAGCAATTCTCCTATGTCTATGTGAACATCCTTATCAATTCCTATCATCAAATCCCACATAAGTCTAGTACCTATGTCATGTGCACCAGTTCTACACAGTAAACATTTATCAATAGCTTAATAAAGAAAAACATACTCTACTGCAAGGTCGTTTTTCTTGAAAGTTATTTTCCAGTTTTTTGGGAATTCCTTATTTGCAGTGAACCTCTTCCAATATTTCTTGTCTTCATCTGAGAAGTTGAGGTTATCATAAGAGTCCCCTCCTTCTCTTAGACTCAATGCTCTGCAAATATCTCCTGCCATGAATCGAACGTTTCTTCCTCTCAAAGTAATAATCAGTTTCTTTCTTTCAACATCTACTTCAGCATTCTTGTAGAAATCCAGAACTATCATATCATCATATTCATTGGGAATATGAGAAAGATAGTGATGTAACTTTCTCTAAGTTTGCAGTTGGTTTACTTAGAATATGAAAATCTACAATTGTAAGGAATCTACAGTTAGTTGCTAAGTCTACAACTATAGAGTTGTCAATTCTACAGTTGAGTGACTTTGTAGCTGCATATTCCTGCCTTAGTGAATTCTCAATTTTCAAAGTTTATCCAAGCAATTTAGTGATTTTCATAGATTCTTCTTACAATTCCAAAATTCCCAAATTACCTCTCAAGATTGAAAATCTTGACTCACACAAAGGTTTAGTGAAAATGTCTGCAACATTCAAATTAGTATGAATCTTAGTCAATTTCACATTATTTCTTTCTACATGATCTCTTATGAAATGATGTCTTACATTTACGTGTTTTGATCTAGAGTGTAACACTGGATTCTGTGTAATAACAATAGCACTCGGATTGTCACAGAATATAGTAGTTTCTCTTGCTTCAATCCCATTGTTGGTCCCGAAATGAGTAAATCAGTGTATGGAGGGGGGGAATACACTGATGTTAGATTTTCCAAAAATCCTCAAAAAATACTCTTACACACTCAGTCAGGAAGATCCTGATTTTACTCACTAAACTGATAGTCCGCAGGGGCAGTAGGGACAAGTCAGTAAAGAGTCAGATAGACTGAGTATGAGTTTTGTGCTCAGAAGCTCAGTAGAGATAACAAACCTACTGACCGCTCGAAAGCAAGTCAGTTGGATTACTATCTCAGTAAGCTAGAGTCTGTGCGGAATGTGAGCCCTTAGTTTCTGAAAACGTTTTCTCTGACTTTGCTTAGAAAAGGGTGGTTAAGGCTGGTGCACAATTTTAAGAGTCAGAATAATTGATTCAGCCTGATTGTTTCAAAACAATGCAAGAATGCTCAGTTTATAATGATGACAGTTATGATCCTGAACAATTATGTAAATCAGCACACAAGGGGATTTTTAACGTGGTTCGGAGATAAACAACTCCTACGTCCACGACCTGATTTAACAGGAAGTGATCCTCTTCCACTGAGGATCAGAACTTGATTTTTACGTGCCAAGGGACACAAGTAACTTCTTTCCTCTCTAAGGAACTAAGCCCATGGGTGGTTTTACAAGTCCCAGTCCTTACTAACCAACCTTCCTCACAACCTGAGGGGTTTGGTATTCTGATTCCAACTAAGGATAGCCCTAGCAATACAAATCGATGCTAAAGATTAGAGCTATCAATCTAAGCAAAATACAGAGTGAATCCTACTACAACACTAGGGAAATTTAATTGCAGAGTGTTGTTCAAAATATGCTTTGAGTTTTTTTTATCGGTAAATGTTAGTTGTTAGTAGTTAAGTTAGTTCACCAAGTCTCCTTACACCCCATATTTCCAAAATATGCTTTGAGTACTTGGATTCTTGAGATGCTTCACTTGGAAATTTCCCGTTAGCCTTGAATGGATGGAAGACTCTCTGTATTTATAGGCAAATTTGAAATAGATCCGTTGGGGGAGATCCACCCAAATCTTCCTATTTTAGGGTAGTTGCAGGCTAGATGTACTTGTTGACCTTTTTCCCATGCTTAATCTAGAAATTCTGTCCCGCCGCCTGCAACTCTGAGACGCATTGAATGCTGCATTAATTGCTCCATACATGTGTGTCCATTGACGATTGGCTCTCCGTACAAACGGCTAGTTGTTCGTCTGACACTTGTCCTTCCTCGTACATTTAATTCTCCGAGTTTCTTGTCATTTACTCAGGATAAATGTTTATCTTTATGGAGTCCACTGACATTCTCTTTGTCTCAGGTGTTAACATAAATGTCAACTGTCCCATAGCGTATGTAACCTTTTTGCTTTACACTTACATGGATCAGATAAACTGATCCAAGGCCTAAGTCAGGTCTTATGAGCATTAAGCTCAGTCTGATAGGTTACATTACCCTTCACTGACGAAGTTCTGACCTGAGCATGCTTAGTGTACTCAGCAGAAACATCAGTCAGTGGAAACATCCGGATTGTCTTCAGGACAGATCTTCAGGTCTTCGGTCTTCAGCTTCAGTTCAGGCAATCTTCAATCTGACTCTGACCATTTCAGGGTGAGTTGCATATCTGACTTCAGGCAATTGGGTCGACTCCAATATTCTTCACTTTTCAACACGTTACCCCTGAACTGAATCCCTAACCTGACTAATCCTGATCTAGACAATCCTGACAACTGTACTTAGGCAAATCATCAGGGGTTTTGGGATCTAATCAAAATATTCAGATTATCCCAACACCCATAGTCTTGTAACTGATATTGCATCTATAAGATTTGTGTACAACAACTTCCAACAGCAATATATTCTGCCTCAGCTGTAGAAAGTGCAATGGAATTTTGCTTCTTACTATGCCATGTCACTAACCTTTTACCTAGAAATTGACATATGCCACTAGTACTCTTTCTATCAATTTGCATCCTGCAAATCCTGAGTCAGTGTAGCCTATAAGTTCAATTCCTCCTTCTTTAGGATACCAAAGTCCTAAGTTTTGTGTAGACTTGACATATTTGATGATCTTCTTTACAACATTTAAGTGTGATTCCTTAGGATTGACTTGGAATCTAGCACATACTCCTATTGCAAACATAATATCAGGTCTGCTTGTTGTAAGGTATAGCAATGAGAATTAGTCTCCTGTACTTGGTTATATCAACACTCTTGCCATTCTCATCTTTGTCTAAGTTCATAGAAGGTGTCATAGGTATATTAGTAGGCCTAGAGCTTGTTAATGAAATCTCCGCAACGGAAGCATTTATGTGGCTTTTAGGTACGATTTCACTAACAATCGATCAAAATCAGATTAATGGAACTTTAAAGTGTTTGATTATGCAAAGATTTCGGCAGAGCTTCGCTGAGGCTAAGAAAACTTGCATTAAAATGAAATTGGGGGCCTATTTATAGGCATTTCTACAAGCATGTGGTGGCATATACTTTGCCACGCTTCTTCCAAAGCTTACAAGTGTCCCTAACCGCTTAAATAAGATAATTACAACGGAAAATTGATTAAAAATGATGAAAACAAGGTCTTGGTGATCATTCCCATAACAGGTGAGCAGCACTTCATTCCTGGCGACCAGCTCATTGGGCGAGCAGGTGAGTTGCTCGCCCATTATAAGAATTGTAAGACCTGTTCGCCTATTTTGAGCAAATAGGCGGTGTGCTGGGCAGGTGGTTGGGCGAGCAGGTGAGCTGCTCGCCCTTTCCTTTTTGGCACTGTTGCTCGGTAATTTCTTATTTGTTCGACAATTCTTCTTCTTTCATATTGATCTTCTTTGGTTTTGCCCATATTCATCATGCTTGATTAGTTGTTTTGGGACACGTCATCCGTTATTCCACTGATTACTTCCTTAATCATCTGGGTTAGATTATTTCATCAATAGAGCTACCCATTCAAACTTTTTGATAAGTTCTTGAGTGTATTTAGCTTCATTGATGAAAATTCCATCTTTCATATGCTTGACTTGTAATCCTAAAAAGAAATTCATATTTTCCATCATGCTCATTTCAAATTTCTCTTTCATGAGCTTAGAGAATTTTCTGCATAATCCTTCATTGGTTGACGCAAAGATTATATCATCAACATAGATTTGAACAAGTATTATATCATCTCCATGTTGTAATCTGAATAGGGACTTGTTAGGATATTCTTGTTAGATGTTTTGATGATATGATAAACCAATCAGCTTGTAATAGGACCAGCTGAACCTGTTAGTCAGCTGATGAGTTGTTAGGATTAGATAGGTTTTAGTAAGGGGGAATCAACCTTGCTGCCTATAAGATCTGAAGCTTTCATAGAGAAGAAGACCAGCTAAGGCCTTGAGGACTTAGCCGATTCTAGAAGACAGAAGACTTGAGCAGCTGACACTGGAGTTTCAAGAGTGGAACATCAGAGAAGTTAGATCAGCTGATATCTGAAGATCAGCTAATGCCAGAAGATCAGCTGATATCTGAAGATTAGCTGATTCCAGAAGATCAGCTGATATCTGAAGATCAGCTGATGCTAGAAGATCAGCTGATATCAGAAGATCAGCTGAGCACGTCGCAGACAAGACAAGCACCAATGATCATATTCTAGACCAAGTTCAAGATACCAGCTAAGGTGCACCAAGCAGAGTTGCACATCAGCTGAGGTCCAAGTATCAGCAGACCGATACATCAGCTGAGGAGACAGATCAGCTGAAGTCTTGTGCTATGCCCAGATTCTACGGAATCGCACAAGGGTTGACTTGCGACAAATGAGAAGATTCCCAGAATAGAAGGTCAATCAATCAAGGGGACAAACTTGATTGATTGAAGGTTCGCGAAGATTTCTGGGAATCAAGAAGGAGATTCAATCAATCTCAAGGATTGATTGATTCCTAATTTATGGGATTCCAGATCTCTAGTCCTTCCAACGGCTAGTTGACTTGATCCTATAAATAAGAGTTCAAGTGAAGATTTCAAGGACGGAAATACATGTATTTAAGCTTGCCGAAACTCTGTCAAAATCTTCACTCGTGCTCAAAAACCTTTACTCAATATTAATCCATTGTAAGCTTTATAGAAGCGGTTAGAAGTCGATTGCTTTTAGCATAAGACTATTGTAAGAGAGTAGTACTCTCAAAGTGAGTAAGTGAGTGAGTGAGTGAGAAAGATAGTGTAGAGACCCACAAGTCCAGTTGGATTGTAGAGAGTGGAGTAGGACCTTTTGTCCGAACCACTATAAATTCCTGTGTCTCGTGCTCTTTCTATTCTGTTCTTTATCTGTGCACAAATCACTAACAAAGGTTTTCACAAAAATGTTTCCGCACTCAAAATACACAACGCACAATTTTCAAAATCAGACTATCTCAAGTAGTCTGTTGTTTTTAAAATTAAGCCAATTTGGAAAAAGGTTTTGAAACCTATCAAGTCTATTCAACCCCCCCCCCCCTTCTAGACTTGACTTAGTGTTTCTTTCTTTAAAACCTGTCTTTGGGACCAACAAGTGGTATTAGAGTTGTGTGTCCAAAAGACCACAGCCTGAGAAAGCTTTTGGTGGTCACCTGGACAGATCCCTGAAAACCCCTATAGAAAATTCTGTGTGCTTTTTAACTAACCACTTGCAGATATGGCCTCCTACAAGAAGAGTGGATCCAAGACGAGGAAGTTGCCTGAATTCTCCATTGAAGACTATGACTATTGGAATTTTAGAATGGAGAACCATCTTGGAGCCATTCATGATAGGATGCTGGATGTTCTGGAGGAAGGGCCAATAAAATTCCACTGGGAAGCAGTGAGTGATGGCAAGACTCCAGAAGCTGAGATCAGCGAAAGAAGAAAACCAGAGAAGAAGAAGAGTGAACTGAATGATGTTGAGAGAAAACTCTTCAACTTAGATCAGGTGGCAAGAACGGAAATTATCGAGATACTGTCTAAAGAGTATATCGAAAAGGTCAAGACTTGCAAGATAGCTAAGGAGATGTGGGAAAAACTTTCCTTGATATGTGAAGGGACTGATCAGATAAAGGAGAACAAGCTCCAAGCCATTCTTCACACCTTTGACACATTCAAGATGAAAGCTGATGAGTCAATTGATCAACTTGACATGAGATTGACAAACATCTTGAATAAGGCAAGCTCCTTAGGGAAGGAATACTCGGAGAAGGAGATCATCAACAACATTCTGAGATCTCTCACTCCCAGATGGAGAGTGAAGGTGACTGTGATCAAGGAGACAAAGAATTTATCTGAAATGAGTCATCATACACTATTATGTCATCTGAAGGCACACGAGTTTAATATCTAAGAAGAAGACCAAGAAGATGAGACTCCAACTTCATCAGCTACAAAGAATGTTGCATTCTCTGCTACAGCTGATAGTCAAGAGAAGTCATCTACTCCAGAGGACATGAGTCTAAAGGAGCAACTTGCTTTGCTGACCAAGAAGTTTGACAAGATGTCAAACAAGTTCCAGAAGTACAGATCCCATTGGAAGAAGAACAAGAGTGACTCTTCCAGGAGGTACCAGAAGTCATCTGATTCCAGAAGATCATCAGATGAGCAGGAGACCAGATACAAGTCTCTAGAGAGAAGGAGGGAACCAAGTCCCAGGAGAGGAGGAGATAGTGTATGCTCTTCTTGCAACAAGCCATGGCATCTCAGCTATGATTGTCCTCAGCTTACACCAAGGGAGAGAGAGGAGAAGAGGATCAAGAGAGATCGTAGATTTGCTGACAAGAGAGCTCTACTGGCAGAGGAGGAGAAGCAGGACATCAACTCATCCTCATCTGATTTTGAGTCAGAGGAAGACATCTGCCTTATGGCTAAGGTAGAATAGGTGAATTCTCCTACCCCCTCTGTTAGCTCATCTTGCTCTTCTACCTATTCTATGGAGTCAGATATACACAAGTTGTTATCTGATCTCCAATCCTCCTTAAAAGTTTGTTCTAAGCTGGAAGAGGAGAACTCTAGTCTGAAAGGTGAAGTTCAAAGCTTAAGACAGGATCTGGAAAATGCTAGACTGCCAGTGATATCCTATGATTCACATGATAACAAGTCTGCTGACTTAATAGCAAAATGTGAGGAACAGGAGAAACTGATAGAAAAGCTACTTTCTGAGAACACTGTCTTGAGTTAAGAACATAATCGGCTGACAGCTAAGTTCGATGAACTCTTCAAGCAGAATGAACTGACAATTAAAAAATCATAGCAGCTTCAGCTGAAAGTGGACCAGCTGACTAAGGTAAAAAATGTCGTGTCTGAAATAGCTGAGTCCTCACAAACTGTGAATGACAAAAGGGGTCTTGGTTATCCTAAACCCAAACCACAAAAGAAGAAGAAAGGTGACAGTGGGCTAATTAAGGATCCTCGAAAGGGTAAGGGGCGAGCTGAGCCTGCATCTGTATCAGAAGGGCAAAAGAGCAGAGGGACAGAAAAGGTCCCAGCTGGACAGAAGAGCTCTAAAGCTCAGAAGTCTGCTGGAGATCAAAAGGTTTCAGCAGAGCAGAAGAGTACTAAAACTCAAAAGCCTGCTGATAACCAACATAAGTTTACAGCTCAGAAGCCCCAAGGTCAGAAGAGGAATCCAAGTCATAGCTCTGCTAAGACAAGGAGACCTCAGCAGAATCAGCAGAGGAATGATAAGCCTGGGCCATCTAAGCAGAGTAAGCCCAAGCGAAACAAACCTCAGCCCTGGGTTACATTTAATGTAACCAGAGTTGGCAAGCCTTCACCGACTAAAGTATATGAGTCATTTAGAGGCTCAAGCCGAAACTATCCTTTTGAGCAGCCCACCTACAAGCCTGCTGTTATCACTCATCGCTCCAGAAGAGATCCTCTGAGGGAGATGATCTTTGTGGACAAGTATGGTAGAAAGTTGAGTTCACCTAAACCTCATAAGAATGATCTCTACCTGTGGATCCAGAAAGTGGAAACTAACCAATCAGGACCCAAAGAAAGGGTACCTAAAGTCTGAATTTTAATTTCAGGTAGACTCTAGCCCAATAGGGAGGGGAGAAGCCAAGGGACATGTCTGGTACATTGATAGCGGATGCTCAAAGCATATGACGTTCGAAAAGCATCTCCTCCAGGACTTTGTGACGCTTGATGGGCCTAGAGTTATGTTTGGTGACAACAATTTTGGAGTCACCAGAGGAGTTGGTACTCTGCTGATCAAAGGAACAAGGGTTGAAGAAGTCTACTATGTAGATGGACTGATGCACAATCTTCTGTCAGTATCCCAATTCTGTGATAAGGGATATTCCGTAAGATTCTCTAAAAACTCTTGCCTTGTTATTAATTATTTAAATGAGCAGGTGCTACTAACTAGCCTCAGAAGAGGTAATATGTATCTTGCAGATTGTGCAAGTTGTCCAGCTGATTCTTGCTTGGTTGCTAAAGGTTCAGCAGAGGTCAGCTGGCTCTGGCACAAGAGGTTGGGTCATCTCAACTTCAAGACTCTCAACAAGGTTGCAAGGAAGGGTCTAGTCAGAGGTCTTCCAAATGAGGTGTTTGCATCTGATCAGAAATGTGATGCCTGCCAGAAAGGGAAGCAGACCAAAGCCTCATTCAAGGATGTGCAGAGTACTTCAACAACCAAAGCTCTCCAGCTGCTTCATATGGATTTGTTTGGAACTGTCTCACCTCTTAGCTTCAGTGGAAGGAAGTACACACTGGTGGTGGTGCATGATTATACAAGATTCACTTGGGTAGTGTTCTTGTTCAAGAAGAATGAGACCATGGTCAAGATGCTGGAGTTGTTCAAGAGGATTCAGAAGGAGCTGGACCTCAGCATAGTCAGAATCAGAAGTGATAAAGGTACTGAGTTTCTTAACTCTGTTGTTTCTGACTATTGCAGGGAAAATGGTATTCAGCATGAGACATCAGCTGCCAGAACACCTCAGCAGAATGGGTTAGTTGAGAGGAGGAACATAACCCTCAAGGAGGCAGCAAGGACCATGCTAGCTGAATATTAGACTCCTCAAAGATTTTGGGCAGAAGCCATCAACACTGCTTGCTACATTCAAAATAGGTGTCTACCAGTCAAGAGACATGTCAAGACTCCTTATGAGATGTACAAAGGTAAATCTCCTAACCTTTCCTCTGTCCATATTTTTGGGTGTAGGTGTTTCATTCATGACAATGGAAAAACTAAGTTAAAGACTTTTGATGCTAAGGTTGCTGAAGGAATATTCTTAGGATATTCTGGAAGTAGCAAAGCTTATAGAGTCTTTAATAAAGTCTCTCTTTGTGTGGAAGAGACACCTCATGTTGTATTTGATGAATCTATTCATGAGTACAGCAAGGAGAAGCTAGCAGAAGAGGTGGATCAACTGAATCTGTCAGACAAGCCAGATCTGATTAAGGTAGTGGTACCTAGGATTGAATCAGACTCAGATTCAGATGATGAGCCCAAATCAGCTGATAAGCCCTCATCAGCACGGGACAATGACTCCTGACACTAACCAAGGGGGAATATCAGACAAAACCCAAGAGGAGCCGACCATGGCACCTCAGAGGGGTAAAAAGAAGTTGTCTGACTTTCCAGCTGAGCAGATCTTAGGAGATCCAAGTATAGGTGTTCAGACCAGAAGAAAGCTAAACTTGGGTGCTCAATTCAGTTGTTATGTGTCTCTGATAGAACCCAAGAATATCCATGAAGCTCTTGAAGATCCAAACTGGATTGTAGCTATACAAGATGAGCTAAACTAGTTTGCAAGACACGAAGTTTGGACTCTAGTGGAGAGGCCCAAACATCAGAAGGTCATAGGCACTAAGTGGGTCTTCAAGAACAAGAAGGATGAAAACGATGTTGTGGTGAGAAACAAGGCAAAGCTAGTAGCCCCAGGGGTATTCACAGTCAGATGGGATTGACTATGATGAGACATTTGCTCCTGTGGCAAGACTAGAAGTCATCAGATTGTTTCTGGCCTATGTTGTTTTCAAAGGGTTCAAGGTATATCAGATGGATGTCAAATCAGCTTTTCTGAATGGAATCCTGTTAGAAGAAGTATATGTGGAACAGCCACCAGGATTTGAAGTTGGGAACAAGGTCTATAGCTTGCAGAAAGCTTTATATGGACTCAAGCAAGCACCTAGGGCATGGTATGATACTCTATCGCAATTCCTGCTAGACAGCGGATTCAGCAAAGGAAAGATAGACAAGACCTTGTTCAGAAAAGAAGATGGAGATGACATCCTCTTGGTGCAGATCTATGTGGATGATATCATCTTTGGCTCCCCCAACAAGAAGATGTGTGATCAGTTCAGTAAGCTGATGACAAGCAAGTTTGAGATGTCCATGATGGGGGAGATGACCTACTTCCTTGGACTTCAGGTGAAGCAGATGTCCAATGGAACCTTTATCAGCCAAGCTAAGTATGCCAAGAACTTGATAGAGAAGTTTGGAGTCAGTAGCAGCAGAGAGGCTAAGATTCCAATTATGGCAAACTTTAGCATGGATCCAGATGAGGCTGGTGAGAAAGTGGATCAGACACACTACAGAGGACTTATTGGTTCTCTGATGTATCTCACTGCCAGCAGACCTGATATCAGCTTTGCAGTAGGGGTTTGTGCAAGGTTTCAGGCAAATCCTAAGAAATCTCATCTGGAAGCAGCAAAGAAGATTGTGAAGTATTTGAAGGGTACTTACAATCTAGGCCTCTGGTACCCAGCTGATGACAATTTTCAGCTGAGTGGGTATTCAGATTCTGACTATGGAGGGTGCAAAATTGATAGGAAATCAACTTCAGGCACATGTCAGTTTCTGGGAAGTAAGCTGATATCTTGGTTCTCCAAGAAGCAGACCTAAGTAGCTACTTCCACAACAGAGGCAGAGTACATGGCTGCTGGTAGCTACTGGTCTCAGTTGCTCTGGATCAGACAACAACTGAGGGACTACCATGTGATCACAGAAGAGATACCTATCTTTTGTGATAGCACAAGTGCAATAGCCATTACTCAGAATCCAGTTCTCCATACCAGATGTAAGCATGTGGACATAAGACATCATTTGCTTAGAGATCATGCTGAGAAGGGAGACATCAGGATGGAGAAGATTCACACAGAGAAGCAGAGAGCAGGTGTTCTTACCAAACCTTTAGTAGAGGTAAGATTCAGAGAATTAGTAGCAGAGTTAGGAATGGTAGATGGAGGAGCAGTTCTTTAGAAAGGGAGAAAAAGGTTTTCTAGGTAGTCAGCTGGTAATCAGCAGAGGGGGAATCTACTGAGGTAGTCAGCTAATCCATACATCAGCTGATCTGGTATGTCTCTTTAAATCCTTCGTGTTCTTTTCCTATCTTGTTTTCTCTAACTTGATCCAGGTATATGTCATGAAAGTCAGACAAGGCCGACTTACCTCAGCTGATCCATGTCAGCTGACATAGAAGACCCAGATGAGCAGAAATTTTTTTCAAGAGAATTCTTCTTATCAGCTGATTTTGCCACGTCAGCTATTTGATAAGTTTACTTCTTTATGTTTGTAAATTATTATTTTGAAATTAAAAATCTTTTCCGAAAACTGATAAATCCCTATTTTCTAAAATTGTTTTTAGAAAATTGGCAAATCAAATCTTTTCACTTTCGAAAATTTGGGGATTTATTACCTTTTTCAAAAATTCGGTGTCAGTGGTAATTATTTTCTTACCGCCCATTTTATCTCTCAAAAAGTTTTTAATCATTACCTTTTTACAAAAAGGCGAAATTTTAAGGCGGCCAATCACCTTTTCAAAACCTGACACCTACGCATCACCTCTAAATTATTTCAAAGGTCTCTTAATCTGGATCGTTGATCTATGTGATGCAATATGCACATCCACGATTCACCCACGATCTTGTGATCGGTTTTTAACTTTGGAAAACTGCTCATGCTCTAGATTTGTATATATACCCTTAAACCCCTCTCTAAAAACCTTTCTGCTCCAAAATCCCTCTATCTTCTCTATTATCTTGCCTACATGTATTTCTCTGTTCTTCTAAAATCTGTGTTGAAGCCATGGAGAACGAAGCCATGAAGAAGATGCTCGAAAAGATGTATGCTGAGATGTGTGTGGATTTTGAGACAACACGGGTTCCAGAGATTAGGAAGATTCTGGACATGCTTCAATCTCAGAATCTGAGGACATTCGTCTCCATGACGCCTCCACACAACAAGACCCTGAACTACTATGCTTTTCACTTCCTGCTTAAGGCAGTTCAGCGCTAACTCTATTGGATCCCTTGTGGATAGTGTGCCAATAGTTTTATCCAAAGATGTTGCTACCGATATCTTTGGGCTTTCATCCACTGGTGTTCTTCCCCACACCTACAAGGAATCGGAACATCTGATCACTTTCCAGATGATGGCGAGAAGTAGTCAGAGAAACAAGACCTCAAAATTGAAGAAAAATATGCTGAGAAGAAGGTATCGGTTTTTGATAGATGTTGTGAACAAGGTCATTCTTGCTGAGCAGGGGAGTTTAGATGCTTTGACCAAACTTCGCCTGTGTGTGGCTCGGACCATTCTTGATGGAGTTCCAGCATATTGGGTGAGTCTGCTGTGGTTTCGCTTAGAGTAGGAGTCAAAGAGATGTGTTGCTGAGGTTGTGAACGGTCAGCAGATGTACAGTTTGAAGTCCAAATGCTCAATGGCCACCAAGATTACCATAATCTTGAGACATCTAATGCCAGAGCACAAATGGGATAAGGAGTGGATTGTTGATTACAATCATACAAAGTTCCTTAGGAAAAGCAATCTGGAGGTCATTGGAGTTGCTGATTCAGATTCAGCAGCTGATCCAGCACCAGTTGGTCCAGGCCCTTCTGCTGGCACTGGTAGGAAGCAGGAGAGGAAGGCTTCAAAGCCTGCTGGTAAGAGTGAGCAGTGTAAGAAGTCCAAGAGGGACACTACCCTAGTTCAAAGGAAGCTGTCCTTTGACTCCGATGATGAGGATGATACTGCTCCTTTGAGCAGTTTGAAGAAGAAGTCTCCAGCAGCTACTTCATCAGTTGCAAAAGCCACTTTGCTGGTTGATGAGCCCTCTGATGCAGAAGAGGAGTCAGCAGAGGAGGAATCAATCGAGGGGACTGGTTCAGAGGAGAAGACTGCCTCGGATTCTGATGGAGAATAGGAGGAGTCAGCAAAGCCATCGGTTGCTGAGACAGAGGTAGTTCAGTCCTCTGAAGAGGCACCATCAGCAGACACACCCATTGCTGCAGAACCCATCAGGTCAGCCAAACCCTCTCCCTCATCTGATCCCCCACATACTCTCTCACATTCCCCATCACCCCATGAATCCCCAAAATCCCAAACTTCTACACACTCCACACCCCCAGCTGGCAATGAACCAGAGGAGGTAGCTGCCTCTGGTGAGCCTTCAGCTGATCCCCAACCTTTCCACCCTGAACCCATTGACCTAGAAACTCCCAACTCCCCCACTGAAATGGCCCAACAAGCTCGTTTATCTCACCATCGTTCAAAAGGGCCTCTTGAACGAGGGATGATCATCACTGCCCTAGCCCACATTACCCTATACATCCCAGAGCTCAACCCCTATCCAGCTTATCAAGACATTCTAGCCGATGGCCTCGCCTGGGCTCAGGCAAGAGAGGGTCCAGTTACCTTCTTCCTGGAACTAGTAAAGGAGATGGGTGAAGCTGCCTTCACTGAATGGGAAGAGATTTTGATGGATGCTTTGGAGGTTAAAGCACCATCCAAGCTGACCTCTCCAGAAGGTCTTCGTAAGGTGGCTCAGGCTCTGCTGCTCAAGGATGGAGTAGCCCTGGATTACCCAGAAACGGTGGCTTATGAGTTCATCCCTCCAGCAGAGGACTTCTCCATATCTCATGTTGACCAGGTGACTCCTGATATTCTAAATACAATGAAAGAGTATTTTGATGATCATATCAGGGAGGTCAAGGCCACTCTGCTGGCGGCCAAGTCTGCTGCTCCCTCTCTTATTGAGCAGCATGTCCATCAAGTTTTGCTGGACCACAGAAACAAGCTACGAGATGCTCTTGAAGACGGCCTGTAAGTTACAAGGAAGGAGCTCTTTTTCTCACGGAAGAGGATAGAGCAAATAGCCAAGGCATTTATTGATGATGTGAATGCTTCATTTTCTGCTGAATCTGATAAGATTAGGTTACTGACTGCTAATCTGGAGAAAGAAGTTGATGAATGCAAAGATGGTCAAGAGGACCTTAAAGCTGTTGTAGCGAAGCTTCCCACTTCACTTCCCTCTTCATCTATCATTGATGATATAAAAAAGGTGGAAGAGAAGAACTCAGCTGACATTGCTGCCCTGCAAGCTGAGACAGCCTCTCTCAAGGCTGAGATGGCCTCTCTGAAGGCTCTGCTAGTGGAGAATAATGGAGTTTTGTCTGCCAGGATCCAAAATGTTGAAGAGTATGTTAATACTCAAAATCTGGCTCAGCAGAGGGCTCAACAGATGAGAGATCAGAAGATGGCAGAAGCACTGCAGAGGAAAGAAGAAGAAGAGGAAGCAAGGGAAAAGCAAAAGCGTATCCTGAACGTTGAGCTTGATGAGAAGTTGGCCAGGGAGCTGCAAATGTCTGAGAAGGAGACTCCAGAGGAAAGAAACAAGAGACATGAAAGGGAGATGAACGATCAACTGGAGAGACGATATCAAAGGAGGATGAAGAAAGAAGGAAGAGCAATGCCCCAGAGCAGACTCAAGGGTAAGTTTGTTCCTGGAACTGACGAGTCTCTGATTGATGGATCTATTGAGATCTTCACTCCAGACATGAAAGAAGACATGATCTCACTCTGGAGAACCATCAAAGCTCGTGCATTCATCCAGTTCTATGTGCTCAGAGGAGAAGATGACAAATCTGTTGAAGAGAAGAACAGGGAATTCAGAGATTAGTTAAAGGAGAACTATCCAATCTTCTTCAAGTTCATCACTGGAGTCATGGTCAAGCTCAGTGCCCAGCCTGAACTTCCCGAGCTTGAATTGTTTCCTACTCCTACTGATGCCAGTGGAAACCTCGACTGGGGAGAAGTTCGAAGAATCTGGAGGGACATGGTGACTCGTTTCCTCTCAACTCTCTCTGATACTTCAGTGCCTACCCTGTAAGCCATTGAGAAGAGATTCCTGGACTGGATGCAAGTACCTATCAGTCTCAGAAAACCCTTGGTGTAATAGTCCAACTGAGTCAGCTGCGGGTAGGTTTCTGATATTTTGTAACTTCTTTGTTTTGATTAATGAAGTTTATTTTTTCCAGACAACTTCTTGTTGTCAGTTGCTTTTATTTTTTCTGTCTAAGAGATCTTATCTAAAGATCTTCTTCTCTGTCCTATTTGATCTTGATTAAATTTGTTTATCTTTTAAGATCAGCTGAGTTGGTTTTGATATCATCAAAAAGGGGGAATTTGTTAGGATATTCTTGTTAGATGTTTTGATGATATGATAAACCAATCAGCTTGTAATAGGACCAGCTGAACCTGTTAGTCAGATGATGAGTTGTTAGGATTAGATAGGTTTTAGTAAGGGGGAATCAACCTTGCTGCCTAGAAGATCTGAAGCTTTCATAGAGAAGAAGACCAGCTACGGCCTTGAGGACTTAGCCGATTCTAGAAGATAGAAGACTTGAGCAGCTGACACTGGAGTTTCAAGAGTGGAACATCAGAGAAGTTAGATCAGCTGATATCTGAAGATCAGCTGATATCTGAAGATCAGTTGATGCCAGAAGATCAGCTGATATCTGAAGATCAGCTGATGCCAAAAGATCAGCTGATATCAGAAGATCAGTTGAGCACGTCGTAGACAAAACAAGGACCAAGGATCATATTCTAGACCACGTTCAAGATACCAGCTAAGGTGCACCAAGCAGAGTTGCACATCAGATGAGGTCCAAGTATCAGCAGACCGATACATCAACTGAGGAGACAGATCAACTGAAGTTTTGTGCTATGCCCAGGTTCTATGGAATCGCACAAGGGTTGACTTGCGATAAATAAGAAGATTCCCAGAATATAAGGTCAATCAATCAAGGGGACAAACTTGATTGATTGAAGGTTCGCAAAGATTTTCGGGAATCAAGAAGGAGATTCAATCAATCTCAAGGATTGATTGATTCCTAATTTATGGGATTCCAGATCTCTAGTCCTTCCAACTGCTAGTTGACTTGATCCTATAAATAAGAGTTCAAGTGAAGATTTCAAGGATGGAAATACACGCATTTAAGCTTGCCGAAACTCTATCAAAATCTTCACTCGTGCTAAAAAACCTTTACTAATATTAATCCATTGTAAGCTTTATAGAAGCGGTTAGAAGTCGATTGCTTTTAGCATAAGACTATTATAAGAGAGTAGTACTTTCAAAATGAGTAAGTGAGTGAGTGAGAAAGATAGTGGAGAGACCCACAAGTCCAGTTGGATTGTGGAGAGTGGAGTAGGACCTTTTGTCCGAACCACTATAAATTCCTGTGTCTCGTGCTCTTTCTATTCTGTTCTTTATCTGTGCACAAATCACTAACAAAGGTTTTCACAAAAATATTTCCGCACTCAAAATACATAGCGCACAATTTTCAAAATCAGACAATCTCAAGTAGTCTGTTGTTTTTAAAATTAAGCCAATTTGGAAAAAGGTTTTGAAACCTATCAAGTCTATTCAACCCCTCCCCCCCCCCTTCTAGACCTGACATAGTGTTTCTTTCTTCAAAACCTGTCTTTGGGACCAACAGGTCTTCTCAACTACACCCTTTTTGAATCCATTCTTGATTGATTAAAGGATCACATAGAGTATAATACCATGCTATTGGTACTTGTTTAAGTCCATAAAGGGCTTTTCTAAGCTTATAAACCATATCTTCAGCTGTAGATTCCTCAAATCCTGGTGGTTGTTCAACATACACTTCCTCTGAAAGTGAACCATTTAGAAATACTCTTTACATCCATTTGATAGACTGTAAAGTTCATATGTACAGCATAGGCTAGAAATATTCTTATAGCTTCTAGTCTTGCAACTGGGGCAAAAGATTCATCAAAATATATGTCTTCTGCTTGACAATAGCCTTGAGCAACTAGCCTTGCTTTATTTCTAGTTACAATCCTATTTTCATCAAGTTTGTTCTTGAATACCCGCCTAGTTCCAATCACTTTATGATTGTTAGGTCTTGGTACAAGTTCCCATACTTGATTTCTCTCAAAACCATTCAATTCTTCTTGCATTGCAATGATCCAATTTACATCCTGCAGTGCATCATGAATATTTGTAGGTTCTGAAGATGAAAGGAATGTAGCAAACATTGCCTCATAGATTTATTTTCTGGTTTTTACAGTATCAGATAAGTTTTCAATTTACATGCTCAGGGGGGTGACCTATCAACCATATCAAGTCTGGTTCAAGTCCTTGATCATTGTTCTGTGCAGCTGTAGATTCACCTATTGTAGACTCATCAAGTTTTGTTGTTGGTGTATTTATTTCTGTTTGAACATTCTCATAGACTTGTTCTTCTCCATTCTCTATAGGTGGTAACTCAACTATCACAGTACCAAAGTCTTTGTAAGTCAATTCCACAGGGGTTTTGATCTTAATATATGACTGCTGGTTTGTGACTGTAGAGTTGTTCTCTTGAGAGTCTTCAGTAATTTCTTCATTCATATAGTGTTGTTCATCAAACCAACATGGTGAGATTCTTCAACAAGCATTGTCTTCTTGTTAAATACTCTGAATGTTTTGCTTACATTAGAATATCCTAGGATGATATCTTCATCTAACTTAGAGTCAAATGTTCTGAGGTGTTCTTTCTCATTATTCAGTATGTAACATTTGCATCCAAATATGTGTAGATAAGAAATGTTTGCGGTCCTTCCTTTCCACAATTCATATGGAGTCTTCTTGATTTTTAACAATCAAGCATCTATTCTGAGTATAGAATGTTGTGCTTGTTGCTTCTGTCCAAAATCTCTTAGGTAGATTTGCTTCAACTATCATTGTTCTGGCTGCCTCCTTGAGTGTTCTATTCTTCCTTTCTGCAACACCATTTTGCTGTGGGGTTCTGGCTGTAGAATACTCATGCATAATGCCATATAGTGAACAATATTCTTCAATGACTTGATTTGTAAATTTTGTTCCTCTTTCTGATCTGATTCTCACAATCTTCATGTTATTTTCATTTTGAATCCTTCTCATCAATTATGGCAGTCTTTGTAGAGTTTCACTCTTCTTTCTTAGAAACACAGTCCAAGAAAATCTTGAGTAATCATCTATTACTACTAGAGTGTACTTCTTTCCACTAATGCTCAAATGTTCTATAGGTCCAAATAGATCCATGTGTCGTAATTCAAGTACTGTTGATGTGCTTGAATGACTCTTACTTTTGAAAGTCTTCTAAATTTGCTTCCCTTTAACAAAAGCATCACACAAATGTTCCTTCCTGAACTTTGTGTTTGGCAGACCTCTTACAAATTCACAAGCTCATTCATGGTTTTGAAGTTAATGTAATTCATTCTCTTGTGCAATAACCAACTAACTTCATTGGAACTGTAAGTAAGAAAACATGTAGTTTCAACAGTAGTATCTCATTCTACAATATAAACATTCTCTTTTCTAGTTCCTGTCTGTTTTATGGTTTGGGTTTCAACATCTTTGACTATACAAGTGTGATGTGTAAAGTCTACAGTGTAACTTTTGTCACAAAATTAACTCACACTTAGCAAGTTATGTTTCAAACCTTCTACCAGATAAACATTATTTATCTGAATCTACCAGATAAT
>JAPKLY010000588.1:223501-242024 GCA_026898435.1 Prunella vulgaris
AATAATAATAATAATAAGGGTCAATTACATTCTAATGCTTTTAACTAATGAAAACCTCAAAGGAGTGATGCTACTTTTTTCAATTTCAAGTAGGTGCAAACTTTTGAAAAAGTTCATTTTATTTACGAATTTGCCATTCTAGCGCCTTACTTTAATACTGCGATTGTACTAGTGAGTTAATTGGTGTACTTTTGCTTATATGATTGCACTATAACATATATGATTGTACTATATATAATATTTCTTTTAGGTTTGCATTTAATGCATCCAAACCGCGTGCACTGTTCACAACTGACACGTTACTGTAGCATTCACATTATAATTTGTAAATTACAGTTCACTTCTTTTTTTTATATTCCGGCAAGCACCTTTTCCGGTGTACAAATGAATTTACTAATGAATATGCGAGTACTGCAGTTAAATTTTTCGTGATTATACTAAACCTTCTATGATTGTACCATAGTATTTGTCAATGTACCTTCCTACTATAAGTTCAATGGTAATTATCTCTTAACAAATTCCATTACATTTGGGGATTGAATAAGCGAGCTTCGAATCAGCAATATGATATATACAGTACGATGTCAATATGCAGCATCAACACAGAGACAACATCAACATTGTAAATGGAAATAAGAAAATCTAACCATTGAATAAGTATGATCTGAGAAAATATTTCCTTTATGAACAGGGAAGAACATAAGGGAAAATTATTTCAAAACAGAGAAATCTGCTTTTGAATCTTTAAAATGATGAAACCCATTAACATAATCTTATAAAGAATATCAAGAATGAAATTCTCAAAAATCATGAAAAGGGAAAAAATAGTGTAAAATTTCAAAGAATCAGGAGAGAAAAAATACAGAAAAATTTCAAAGATTAGGGTATAAGTTATGCAATCCATGGCTTAACTATAAATCCACGAGCCACGACTCCCACAGACAGCGACGATCGGACTGCTCTTCACGGCCAGCGGCGAATGCAGATCCACGAACGGCAGAGGAGACAGACGCGACCACCCAGGCGCGACAGTGGCTGGCCGTCGCCGCCGGCGGCCTTGCGGTTGCTGGCCTTGTCGTGACGGAGGAGGAGCTTGCCGTGGCTAGATTGTACTATCACCGCCGAGAATATATATATAGAGAGAGAAAAGATTATGAGAGAGAGAGAGGAGAGGAGAGGAGAGAGAGACACGAGTGGAGATTTATGAGAGAGAGAAACGAGATTTTGTTAAGATATGCCATATGGTAGATATTTTTGATGCAGGATGGCAGTTTGGTAAAAAATGGAAACTTTATGCCCTATTATTATTAAAAATGCACTTGGCCTTAATTATAGAAGATAATTTACACCTCAATGAGATTAAGGGTTGTTACCATACACCCAGGTGTAATTAACCCTAATAATAATAATAATAGAAATCAAGTCAATGGATAAGAATCTGAATACTTTTTATGTTCAAAAGGTATCCGATATGATAATTGAATAATTGAAGAGAATCAATCACCAATATTATAGGTTTTGTCATTATAGGATTATAGTATTTTATAGTGTTTCTTTCTGGGACTAGTACATGTTTTTTCCTAGTGGGTTTCGAACTAAATTGATAAAAGAATTTTATCGGTTTCACTATTAACGATTTCTTTTAGCTGATTTAATACTAAACTTAAAGAATCTCATGCTAAACGGTCAATAAACGAGTTACATAACAATAAAATTGAAAATAAAAATATCAAAACAAAATTTAAAATAATTATCATAAAATATTATTTTTAAATTATAATTTAAACAGGGTTCATAAATTCATTAAAATTACATTAATGTCGTTCAACATAATTATAGAAATTCAAACATTAATCTTACTTAAAATTCAAAACATCAATATTTAAAAATTCGAACATCAATACTTATTTCATAAACTGATAAATATTTTCACTCTTCAACATTCTATCCTTATTTATTTTTTATTTATTATTATCATTAATTTCATAAACTTTTTTATTATTTTTAATTTTATATATACATATGAAATATATAATATACGATCCTACTTACAATTTACCTCAAAATTAAAATAATAGTTAATATAAATAAATAAACAGAGTCGACATTTTTACCTTATATACTCAATTTCTTCTGGCACGTGCTCACTTTCATATAAATACGTGATTAGCTCAAGGCAACTCGAAAAGCACCCATAACCACTAGCCAGTAGGGCCAATGCTAGATTCCTAATGACACCAGATGTGAAGTCAAAAAACAAAAAAAAAAAAAATCGTCCATAAATTAGAAGGCAGAAGTGTATCAAATTTCTATTACAAAATAAATGGAAGAAATAGTAATTTTTTTTTAATTTTTTTGATGAAAATGTAACACCAAATTTTGGAAGGCAAGCTTGCTACAAATATTTAGTGAAAATCCACATTTCCTATAAACATCTGTCTCGAACAGAATGGACGGGAAATCCTTGATGTTATTCCCCACTTTTTTGGTTAAAGAAATTCCAACTAAAATGTTTAGTGCTTATTATTCGGTAAAGAAAGATCATGTATATATGTATAAAATATCCTTATATTTTATTAATTGCTTAAATTCTTTTATGTTTGATAAAAGTGTGCATGAAATCCTCTCATATTTTATTAAAAGTATAAAATCTTCCAATGTTATACGAATGTGGGAACAATATTCAAGTTTATTATTATTATATATAATCACTAATACAGATTTACACTTAGAGAGCTCTAATAAGAGCTATCTAAGAGACAGCTATCTAACTCCCTGTTGGTAGAATTTCTTAATCGATGTTTGTTTATGTGGCTTTGTATCGGATTAATTCTACCAAACAATAATCTTATGATTTTATGTTCTTGGGGAGATAATGTAGAGAGAGAGAGAGAGAGCTTAGAGAGAGAAAGTAGAGTGTAGGAAATGTATTAATTGTGGGAAGAATTTTTTGAATAGTACAAGAGAGGTCTTATTTATAGGTGTGCGAGTGTGAGACGGCACCTTACGAGCCTATATGGCTTCCGGTGTTGACGAGGGTTCCTTACCCTCGTCTTGGTCTCCCACACTGCTTCCTATGTCGTGCCCCGTCCTACTACAATGCCTTATACTAGATGAGTCTCATTAAAAACCTCGCCGTAAACCACCCTTGTGGACAAACCGGATGGAGGAAAAAAGAGCGCGCCATCGGGGTCCTACTGACTAAGGGCGAGTTCCCAAGCCTTGCCAGATTCCAGAGTACCGCACAGTGACGGACTTCGGCGAGGTGAGCTCCGGGCGAGCTCTCCTTCAAGGCCATGAGCGAGCTCTGGACCTTCCCCGGCTCGGATGGGCTCTGGAGACCTGGCAAACCTTAGGGATTATTTCTGAAACCGACGTATTAGTTCGCCATGTCAACATTTGCCCCCCAGTTTGCGCGCATCATGACTTTGTCCAATGTGTGGGCGAGCTGGAGAACTTGAGGTCTGGCGAACAATCCATGGGGGGTGCCGAGCTAGCAGGCGAGCTGCGCCTCGGAGGTCGCCTCGGCCGACACGGTGCGGGATCCCAAGCGTCACGCACGCCTCTTGGTGTCTCGATTCCCGCCCATAATAATGATAACCTTTCAAATTCTTTGCACATTGGTCCCTGGTCTCCTCGGATATTATACCTCGCCCCGGCGCCTATAAATAGGCGAAAATGAGAAAATTCCTCACTTTGCATCTTCACTTCTCAGAGCACATTTCTGGCGATCGTTTCTCTGCTTCAGGCGCGTCTCCGAACATCTCCCAAGGTAGAAATCTGGATTTCTCTTCTTTCTTGTTTAAAATTCTTTTCGTTGAAATCCAAACCTTTCCGGATGCCTACACCATGTCTGAGAATTCTTCGAGTCGCACCCCTCGGAATCGTGATTTGGGAAAAGAACTAATGACCGATGACTGCCCGAACCCCCAAGCGGCACCTGTGGTCATCTCATCGAGCTCCGGGGCGAGCTCTGAAACTTTCCCGGACAGTGGCGAGCTCCTGGGTTCAGTTCGTTCTGACTCTGGAGAGCAGGCTACTAGCTCCGGTGAGCAATCCCCACTCCGCGAACTCTGGGATTACTCTGAGCGAGCTCACGGGGGAGCCGCGGTCCCCCGTTGAAGAAGAGGTCGCCGAGACTGATACCCGGGGGGAGGTCGCCGAGGTTGGGGCCGGCGACATTCCTGGCAAGCTGGCCCGCGAGGTCGACGAAGAGGTCGGCGAGGATATGGGGACGGGGGTCACTTATGAATACCTCCGTTTCATCAACTTTCCCTTTCCCAAGCTCCCGGAACATCAAGTCTCCGCCGAGGTTGTGAACGAGTTCGACTGGAGCGAGTATGTGAGAGCCCACGGGGCGAGCTTCCCCTTACCCCGGCGAGCTCCGATCCGAAGGGCCGGTGGCAAATCTGACCTCAAGGCAAACGGGGTGGAGAGCATCATGAGCGAGTTTGCCCTCCCGGATATTCGGAGGCGGTTCCGTATCCCGCTGGACATTTTTATGTATCCCGCTGAGGAGAAAGAGCGAGCCGACCTCCCCCCTGTCGGGCTCACAACCATGAACTATCACACTCTGAAGGCCGGGCTCACCCTCCCCCTTCACCCCATTATTGGGCAGTTCCTAGCGGACATGGGCCTCGCCATTACACAACTTACTCCGAACGCATGGAGCAATCTGTTGGCAGCTCTGACCATCTTCGGCCTCGAGGGCTATGAAAATCGACTGAGTACGGCGGAGATCAGCGAGCTCTTTAATGTGATCAGACAAGTGAGGGAGGGGAAAGGATATTACTCTTTCAAAGCTCGCCCGGGGGGCAAATTTTTAGGCGACCTCCCCAATAAAATTCGGGACTGGAAGGAGCAGTTCTTCTTTATTGGGGGAGACTGGCGAGCTTCTAATGGTCGTGGAGGGCGCATCCCTACCCCCGAGACTTACGGGGAGGCGAGCTGTAGGTGGCATTCCTTAGCGTGTGTGCGTCGGATTAGATTACTGACCTAATCAATCTTTTTGCAGGTTTGAAGCGCCATAAGTCGAGCCATGGGAAGCCGGAGGTTTCGATTGGCTTCGAGTTCGTGCGGACAGTGTGTTGTTTGCGAGAAAAGAAAGATCGCGAGATCGAACATTTTTGCCAACATCACTGCAGCAGGCTCGCCGGCCTCATCACCTCGCCACACCACCTCGCTGCTCAAGGTTTTAAATTTTTCCATTATGAAGTTTCCACAGCTCGCTGCCTCATACGTCGAGGTCGCCGGATTTACTTGATCATTTGTTGTGCAGGTGTAGGTCCAGTTGCTGAGCTCCCGCCAGTTGAAATTCCCGAAGCCTACCACTTCCTAGCTCGGCAGCTGAGGATGGGTAAGCCTCGTCCGGGGAGGGAAGGCATCCCCTCGGGAGCGGTCTTGGACGCTACGAAGAAGCTCGAGCTCGCCAAAGTCGTTGATAAGGCTGGGGGCTCGGGCTCTCAGAGGACCTCGGCGCCTCCCCAAACAAAGGAGAAGGTCATCGTTGCTAAGAAAGGGGCGGGCCAAGGTTCGGACCTTGAACGGGGCACCCAACCCCCTCCACCCCACCAGACGAGGTGAGCTCTTCACCGAGGGGATGGCTCGCGGGTGAGCGAAGAAGAGACTCGCCCCGCCAAGCGAGTTAGGGCTGAGGGCGGCTCCGGATCAACCCAAGCAGGGTCAGGGCGAGCTCTCGTTGTTCAACCTTCTCAAGCGCCTCCAACTCCTCAGAGTGCGCCCTCGCCGTCCCCCTACGGGGTCCCTCTTCGGGATGATACCCTTCTCGGGCTCAACCCTGATAGGTTCGGGTAAGTGCGCGACCTCTTTTGAAGTTGGAAGCCATTGTGATTTCATGATTTTTGCTAACTGATTCGAGCATATGTAGGTATACTCACGCCGAGCTCCCGCAACAACCTGAATCTCTTCATACCGACGAGCGGTGCAAGGCCCTGAGTTCGTCAAGGGATCTTCCGGAGGGGTCAGCTCGCCGGATTTTTACTGAGGCCCCCAAGTACCTCTCCGCCTCGAAGCTCGGCATGATCGAGAGGCAAAAGCCCGCCGACAAGGTGAGGTTGGCGATGCACTATACGAAGAGGGCGCTCACCAAGGTGGGCGACGAGCGGAAGAATGCTCTTGAAGAGCTCGCGAGGGCGGAGACCAAGGCGAAGGCCTCGCTGGAGGCAGAGCGGCTCGCCATTAAGAAAGCAGAAAAACTTCAAGCCGACCTCCTCCAACAATAGGCCGAGCTCGAGGAAGCCCGCTGGACACTTGCCACGCGGGATGAGGAGCTCGCTCTGACCCGGGTCGAGGTAGGGCTCCTTCGGGATCAGAGCCGAGGTAATTTGGAAGAGTGCCAGAGGCTGCGGGGGGAGGTCGCCGCTAAGGCCCTGGAGATCGCCGAGCTCAAGAGCCGCTCCGACGCCGCCATCACGCCAAAGGCATTGGAGCTCGCCGAGGTGGTCGCTACTGACAAGGGCTTCGTGCTATGCTTTGCTGAGGTTATCCGCTCCTTCCAATGGGCGCGGATTAACAATGATAGTGAGTGGGAAGCCCTCGTCAGCGAGTTTGAAGATTGCTTGGAGAAGTCCTCGATCCCCCCCGGCACGGAGTTAAACATTGGAGACCTCGCGGTCTATGGGATCAATCTTAACGCTGCTCGTCAAAAATTCAACATCATACAGACGAAGCAGGTCTTGACTGCCGACCTCGCCCAGGAGACTGAGGGTGCTGAGGGGGATGCTGGAGGCGAGGCCCCGCCAACGATGGAGCAGATGCAGGAGGTCTGCGGGGACGCGATGATAAACATAAGCGAGCTCGACACTAGCGGACTCTCCGGGAACATCACTTCTGATGTCGAGCTTGCCATACCCATCAGCCAGGTCGCCCCCGCCCCAGAGGTCGCCGATCCCGAGGCTTAGGCTGGTCTTTCCATTGCTTTCCTAGTTTAGTTTTTATTTTCCAAGTTATGATAGGTCGCCGGGTTGTGGAGCTCGCCCAGAAGGAGCTCCATTTTTGTTGTTCTTGATTTTTGTTTCAAGTAGATCTAGCTCGCCGGGCACGTGCAGCTCGCCCAGAAGGAGCTTTTTGTAGTTCAAAGATGGCCAGCTGGTCTGCCTTTGTTGCCAGCATTGCTACTCATACTTAGGATTTTTTCAAGTATATTTTTTACTTGAAAATTTCTTAAGTAGCGCGCTTTTGAATATAAGTCGAGCATTTTTTGTCCAACTCTTTTCATTTATGTCTTTGCGCTTTTACGTTATAATTTTTGAAATAGCTCGTTTTTGTTTATTTTCCTAGTACATAATTGTTCGTCTTATTCTACTTTGAGAATCGAATCGTTCGTTTTACGTCACTAATGACTACGAATTGTACCTCTATTTTGAGAGTGCGTATTATTCATCTTATGCCACTTAAGGCCGCGAATCGTTCGTCTTAGACCACTTAGGGCGGCGAACTGCACTTCGATTGATTCACGTTGGGCCATTGGGTTTCATGAACCTTGCCTTAGACGTTTTTTCGTCTTTTTCGCGAATTTTTCTAACTTATGGCAGTAGGTGCTTAGCAACCCTTTAAGAAGGGTACCTTCGCGACCTTGGGCACTCTGGCCTTTGCCTTCGAGCTATTTAATTACAACGCTTGGGACCTTGGTCCTTGCGCATTGTGGATTTTTGAGCATGTGAGCGAGCTGGGTTTGGCGAGCTTTCTGGAGCAGTGGGCGACCTGGTGCAGCTCGCCCGGTTGGAGAGCTGCACAGGTCCAAACACTTGGGAATTTTCCTGAATTTTTCTGACTTTGCAAATTTTTTGACTTTTTATAGTAACGTTATTTACATCGGTTGCCATCGACATTTCTGATGCAAACCTTCGACTAGTCTATTATAGGATTCTAGTCTATTGCTAGAACTTTTTTAGATGTGCCGAGCTCCAGGTGTATGACGAAGTCTTGCCTTCTGCGTCTTCTAGATCATAGGTACCGTTTGGCCAGGCTGCGGTGACCCGGAATGGTCCTTCCCAGTTTGAACCGAATACACCTGGTGGGGCCATCAATTTCTTCTTTAACACCAGGTCTCCGACCTTGAATTTTCGGTCTCGGACCTGAGATTGTAATATTTTTCCGCTTTGCGCTTGTAGGTGGCATTTTTCATTTCTGACGAAGCTCTGGTCTCTTCGATCAGATCCTTTTCTACTGCCAAGGCTTTATCATTCTTTTCTTCATCATACCCCACCATCTTCCAAGTCTTGTTCGGGACTTCAACCGGGACTACGGCTTCAGTCCCGAAGGCTAGGGCAAACGGGGTCTCCCCGGTGCTGGCCCTATAGGAAGTTCTATATGACCATAGGACCTCCGGGAGTTCATCTGCCCAGCACCCTTTCTTTTCTTCGAGGCAGAGCTTCAATATGTGTTTCAGAATCTTGTTCACCGCCTCGATCTGGCCGTTCGACTGGGGATGATATGGAGTTGAGTAGTGCTTCTTGATGTTCCATGAACTGCAGAAGTCCCTCAGTTTTTGTCCGTCGAACTGCCTTCCGTTATCAGTGATGACCGATTGCAGGAGCCCAAATCTGCAGATCAGGTTTTTCCAAATGAAGCCGATCATCTTTTCTTGGGTTATAGTTGTGAGAGCTTCGGCCTCAGCCCATTTAGTATAGTAGTCTACTGCTACAACAGCAAACTTTACACCGCCTCTACCAGGTGGGAATGGGCCGATCAAGTCGATTCCCCATTTCACGAAAGGTCATGGGCTGAACACCGACTTCAGCTGGTTGGCTGGGGAGTGGATGTTAGGTGCGAAAAGTTGGCACTTTCGGCACCTTCGAGCGAAGCTGATGGCATCTTTGCGAAGAGTGGGCCAGTAGTAGCCCTGCCTGATCATCTTGTATGCCAACGCTTGCCCCCCAGCGTGACCCCCACAAATCCCTTCGTGAATTTCTTCTAACACTTCGGACCCCTGCTTCCTAGTTAGGCATTTGAGTAGGGGTAGAGAGAATCCACGTTTGTAGAGTTGATCATCCAGCAGTGTATATCTGGCAGCTTGCTTTGCTAGCCGGCTAGCTTCCCAGGTGTCTACGGGGGTTGTTCCGTCTGTTAAATATTTTTGGATTGGAGTGCACCAATCTTCACCATCTTCACTATCCTCCTGCCCCCCACTCGAGGTTTGATTTATCTTGTAATCAGACGTCGAGGGGTTTTTCAGTGTGGTGATCACAACCTCCGTGAATTCAGCTTCGCCGTTGCTAGTAGCTAGCCGGGCTAGAGCATCTGCTTGTGTTTTTTATAGCCGCGGTATCTGATTGATGTAAACTTGCGTAAACATCGAGATCAGATGCGCAACTATCTTCTGGTAGGTCATCATCTGCTGGTCTTTTGCCTCATATTCCCCCCGGACTTGGGATATTATTAGCTGGGAATCTCTGAAAACTTAAAGATTAGTTGCCCCCACAGCTAATGATAGCCTAAGTCCCGCTATCAGTGCTTCATATTCCGCCTCGTTGTTGGTTGCTCGAAAGTCCAACCGAATTGCGGAGGTGAAGACTTGTCTGTCCGGGCTGATCAGGACCACGCCGGCGCCTGCTGCTACGCTGGTTGATGATCCGTCCACGTAGAGATGCCACAGAGCTATACGCCCCCTCGTCGGATCTTGTGGGAAAGTTAGCTCGACGATGAAGTCGGCAAGTGCTTGTCCCTTGATCGCTGTTCGGGGTGCGTAGGTTATACCGTATTGGCTGATCTCCAGTGACCATTTCAGCAGGCGCCCGGCGGTGTCTGGGCGCTGTAGTATTTGGCGTAGTGGGAACGTTGTCAGCACCTCCACCGGGTGGTCAAAGAAATAGGGCCTCAATTTTCTAACACTCATCACCAGTGCATAAGCCAGCTTCTCTGTTAGGGTGTATCGCAACTCAGCTTCGTGTAGGACTTGGCTCACGTAGTACACTGGTAAGTGCATTTTCGCCTCTTCTCGGACCAGGATGGAGCTGATGGCCACCTCTGATGCGGCTAGGTATAGATACAGCTTCTCTCCAGGTATTGGCTTTGACAAGACCTGCGTATCCGCCAGGTATGTTTTGATGTCCTCGAAGGCTCGTTGGCATTCACTTGTCCAAGAGCTTGTTCGCTTTGGCCGCCTCTTTGTACCTTAATGTGTTTGCCTTAATTACCTTAAAAAATGGATGATTTTGGTCGCCGGACCTGGAGATGAATCTGTTCAGGGCCGCCATGCATCCAGTCAGCCTTTGAAATTTTTGGACGGAATCGGGTATACCCATCTCGATTATGCATTGAACCTGTGTTGGGTTGACCTCAATTCCACGCTGGCTAACTAGGTGCCCCAGGAACTTTCCGGAGTTTACGCCGAAGCTGGTCTTTTTGGGGTTCAACTTTATGTTGTAGTGGAGCAGTATGTCGAAGGTCTGTTTTAGGTGATCCAGGTGGTCCTCCTTCTTCAGACTCTTGACAACTATGTCATCTACGTACACCTCCATGGATTCGCCAATGTGTTGGTCAAACATTTTGTTCACCAACCTTTGGTAGGTGGCCCCGGCGTTGATGAGTCCGAAACGACATTCTTTCCCAGCAATACATGTTCTTGTTGGTGTAGAACGCCATATGTTCCTGGTCATCTGGGTGTAGAGCTATCTGGTGATAGCCCGCAAAAGCATCCATGAATGTCATCATCTCATGGCCTGCGGTGCTATCCACCAGCTGGTCAATGTGAGGCATTGGGAAGTTGTCCTTCGGGCATGCTTTGTTCAGGTCCGTGAAGTCAATGCAGAGTCTCCATGTCCCATTGTGTTTCTTCACCAGAACGGGGTTTGCAACCCACTGCGGACACAGAGCTTCCTTGATGAGCTCGTTGTCTAACAACTTCTCCACCTCAACAGTTAGAGCCGCGTACTTGTCTGGTCCATACTTCCTCCGCTTTTGGCGTACGGGTCTTCTCGTCGGATCTATGTTAAGTCTGTGGCAAGCATGTTCCAACGGGATCCCTGTCATGTCTTTGTGGGACCAGGAAAACACGTCTAGGTTGGTCATTAAGAACAGCTCCATCCTCGACCGGTACGGTTCAGGTAACTCAGAACGGATGAAAAGTTCCAAGTCCCTTTCCGGGTCCACCGGGAGTGCCGTCAACTCCTCCATGGGGGTGGCTTTTCTTTTTTAACTTTTCCACCTCGGGTCGCTGACGAACTCGTCCCATTCTTCTTGTGACATCTGCGCAGGTTCGTGACCTATGCGCGGTTCGAGGTCATCGGGTTGGCCTTCAGCTTGGGCGGGCTCGTCAGCTGTGAGCACCTCCGGTAGTTTGTCAACTTGGGATGGTGCGGTGACTTGGGGAGTTGGATCAACGTCCATTGGTGTTGGTTCTTGACCCCCCGCAGGTCCCCCATCTTGGGCTTCATCAACCACCTCCATGGGAGCAGGTTGCTGCTCCTGCGCAGGTCTCAACACTTGTGTTTCTTCCCAGTCCTCCATTGGTGTCGGTTGTATGTCTTGCACAGGTCCAGTGCGTTGGTTGATTTCTGACAAATCGCCTACCTCCATCATCTCCATTTCGACCGAGATGACGTCTAGGATGTTTGGCTCGTCTGCAGGAATCTGTATGTCCTCCTCAAGAACTTGGACTCGTGTCACCGCTTTTTTGACCTGGCCTTCTTTCATTTGGAGTAAACACTCTCGGGCCTTTTTCTGGTCACCTTTTATAGTTCTGGCACCTTTTGGAGTTGGGAATTTTAAACAGTAGTAGTAGGTCGAACACGCCACTTTAAATTCATTAATAAATGGATGACCAAGGAACCCGTTGTAGGAGGACTACTGGTCGACAACTAGGAAATCTATGAGCCTAGTCAGTCTCCTTTCGGGATCCTCGGCCGATACAAGCTGGACGCTCAACCTAACACTACCTAGGGGGACGGTTACAGCCTCTCCGAACCCCACTATCCTAGCATTGCTAGGTTCCAGATACGACTCAAAATCACCTAAGGCATCCAAGGTGGATTTGAAGAGGATGTTGGTGAATGCGCCGGTATCCACAAGTAGCCTGTGAACTCGGACGTTGATGATGTTGGCGGTTATCACCAACGAGTCATTGTGGGACATCAGTACCCCTTCCAGGTCCGCTGGGGAAAATGTCAGCTCGTCAGTAAGCTGTGAGACGGACCTGGGGCCGGAGCTGCCTTCCTGGACTTGGTTTATGGCCCGGATCTCGGCCTTCCTCTTTCTCCTGTATATGGAGGATCCCCCGTCCTGGAGACCTCCGGCAGCTCCTATCTCCTCCTCGAGAACTAAGAGTTCCCGGGTGGGCTCCATGTTTTGCTGAGGTTGGGGAGGTGCCCTCCTTCTGTTATGGGGACCAGGTTGGTCCACTTCCTCCTCCTCGTCATCGGAGGTAGCCCTCCTCTCGAACCTTGGCCTAGTAGCTGGGGCTTTCTTCACAAACTCGGCCAGCTTCCCATCCTCGTAAAATTTCCAGAGTTGCTTGAGGAGGTCTCGGCATTCGCTGGTGAAGTGGCCGATGGCCTGATGATATGCACAGAATTTGTTGGGGTTGAGCTTCGTGCGGTCCTGGCGGATTCACCTCGGCTCCTCCAGCATGGCCTTGCCTTTGACGGCAGTGAAGACGTGGTCGACAGAGACAGTGAGGACCTGGTTGAGCTTTTCTTTGAGCTCGTCTCCTTCGCCAAAGGCTTTTAAGTTCCGGGGAGCTTTGTAGGTGCCCCCGGACTTCTTCCCGTAGGGCTTCCTTTCTTCGTGGGCACTAACTTCTTTCAGTAGTGCCTCCTGCATAGCAACGAACACCCCCGCCTTGTGACGGAATTCGCTGTAAGTGTTGGGACATGCGAGGTGCATCTCCTTCCAGAGGTCGGTGCCCCTCCTGAGTCCGGCCATCGCTGCGACGACCTTGGTGTCCTCACTTACCGGCTCGCCTTCCAGTAGGATTTTGTCGAACCTTTCCAGGTATTGCTGGTCGGTCTCGCTCTCGCCTTGATGGATGTTGGCGAGTCGGTGCTTCTGGGTAAGGTAGGATCCGAACCCAGAGAAGTGGGCCAGGAACTCCCGCGAGAGTTGGCCAAATGAGCAGATTGACCCCGGGGCGAGTGAAGAGAACCAGCGGTGAGCTTGATCCCCTAGGGTCAGCGGGAAGTTCCAGCACTAAGTGGAGTCGGTGGCGCCAACCGAAATCATGAAGTCTGCGTATTTGGTCAGGTGGACTTTCAGGTCAGATTCGCCCTCGTACGCGGACATCACCGGGAACTGGATCTTCTTCTGCACTGGTGCGCGGAGGATGGCAAGCGCCAATGGAGATGTGGGGAGAGTCGTGGCGTCAGGTCCGCCAGACTTGGCTGCTACTTGAGCTTGTAGCATTTCGATGGCCTTTTTCAGTGAGGCCAGCTTGTCATCACGGGTCACCTCCGACGGAGGTTGCTCAAAGGTCGTGCGTCTCGTGGACGCACGTCCCCGAGGTGCCTCACTCTGGGGTGACCTCTCAGTGGCTGGCTGGAATTGGCATCCGCCGTGGGGGCCTAGCCGGTCAGTGGCGGGCCTCCTCAGCCTTTCGTGGGCAGATCTGTGTGGCTGCTGGTCGGAGTCCCCGTGGGATGCAGCTGGAGCCATCGTCCGCTCATTTTCCCCGTATCTCGGGCCCAGGCGGCCTTGGAGGACTTCCCTCCTCTGTGATTGGTGGGTGCCAGATGCCCCGGTGTAGGCCGACTCCCTTCCGGTGTAAGGAGCGGGATCCTCCTCCACTATTTTGGCTTTACCTGTCCTCTCCCTACGCTGGCGGGCTTGTGCCGAGCTTACCTCCTGCTCGGTGGGAAGGGCGCTGTAATCCCCCCTGGTTTGGGTGCCCTGGGTGGGCCTGGTCTGCTCCAGGGCATCGGTAGCTGGAGCTCGCCTGGGTACCAGGGCGAGCTCGTCCTGCTGCCTCTGCTGCAACCTTTGTAAGGTCGCAATGGTGCGCTGGACCTCGTCGGGGTTGCTGACCAGGTCCCTCAGGGCGGGGGTTAAGTCTTCTTGGGTCATCGCAACTCACAGAGGTCGCGGAGCTGCGGTGCTCTTCTGGGGAGGTGGTTGTGAGGTCTCCACCACCTGGCTTGAGGTCTCCACCTCGGCTTGGTTCTGGTCACCTCCCTTGGACCTTCCCGCAGCTGCGGAGGCCTGCCCTTTGGCGGCTCGCGTGTTAGCCATTTTTAGATTTCAGAGAGGGTAACTTGCCGAAGGTCGCCGAGGTGGAGGGAGGTCGCCGGAGTGGTGGAGGTCGCCGGTGTGGTGGTCGTCCAGCTTAGGTGGAGCTGTGCAAGTTTTCGTCTAGCCTTGCGTGTGATGAATTATCTGAAATTCGGTTTATTCGTGTACACGCGCGCGTTTGAAAACTTATTCCGGACAGATTTCGTAAAATCCAAAAATTTGGGTTTTTGTCCGGAAATCTGGGTTCTTCGTTCAAGGGATGAAGATGTATGTGTATCTTCAAGTGTTCTTTGAGTTTTATCAAGAACACCTTCAAATCTTCAAATCTTCAAATCTTCAACAAACCCTAATTTTTGTTCGTGAAAATTTTTTAATTTTCAGGCTCGAACGGCCCTCCTTCTAGCGCCAAGATAGAAAGTAGAGTGTAGGAAATGTATTAATTGTGGGAAGAATTTTTTGAATAGTACAAGAGAGGTCTTATTTATAGGTGTGCGAGTGTGAGACGACACCTTACGAGCCTATATGGCTTCCGGTGTTGACGAGGGTTCCTTACCCTCGTCTTGGTCTCCCACACTGCTTCCTATGTCGTGCCTCGTCCTACTACAATTCCTTATACTAGATGGGCCTCATTAAAAATCTCGCCGTAAACCACCCTTGTGGACAAACCGGACGGAGGGAAAAAGAGCGCGCCATCGGGGTCCTACTGACTAAGGGCGAGCTCCCAAGCCTTGCCAGATTCCAGAGTACCACACAGTGACGGACTTCGGCGAGGTGAGCTCCGGGCGAGCTCTCCTTCAAGGCCATGGGCGAGCTCTGGACCTTCCCCGGCTCGGATGGGCTCTGGAGACCTGGCAAGCTTTAGGGATTATTTCTGAAACCGACGTATTAGTTCGCCATGTCAACACTCCCACTTAAAGAGCTGTTATTAAGAGCTCTCTAAGTGGGAGGTTTACTTAGATAGCTTTCTCTTAGAGAGCTCTTAGAGAGTTCTTAAAAGCTCTCTAAGTGTAAATCTGTATTAGTGAATATTATATATATATATATATATATATATATATATATGTGTGTGTGTGTGTGTGTGTGTGTGTGTGAAAAAATTCAAGTCAAATATGTCTTTTAATTGAGGTGGTGGTCAGAAAATTGTAGGTATTGATTCGTTAGCGATAAGCTGATCAGACATAAAAACTATCAGTGTCATACATATGTTTATCAATATCACTATTATGTATGGTGACTATCATTATCATGCAACAAAGACTATCATTGACATCACTATCTTGCATTCTTAGGATCATTGTCATGCACTAACACTATTATTTTCATATCTTATGAATATTACTGTTATGCAATAAAGAATATCACTGTCACCCATTAAGTATATCACTATGCAACAAAAACTATTATTGTCATTATTGTCATGCATTTTGGCTATCACTGCCATGCAATTAAAAAATTCGACCGCTGATTTCTCCCATTCGCTTAGCTTCGTGAGCGGAAAAATTTAAGTCCAACTTATTTTTCTAATTGCGAGTAAATCCAATATTTAAAATTAAATTATATTGAGGTAAAGTTCACGGCGAAATCAAGTTCACAAGAGACCTACTCTATATATATTTAAAATTTTATAAATCAAATAATGTAATACATATTTTATGTCACCCAAAACTTAAGCATATCAAAAAATTAATATAATTATGTAGTTGAAAAATATCAATTCAAGTTTAAGTTTTCTATACATAAGTCATATTAGTGAATTTAATTTAAAACGAGCCAGTGTCACATTGTCAATTTAAATATATAGCATAATAAAACTCAATTGATATTACATAATTTTTTAACAAGTAGGATTCACAGCAGTTTTTAAAATTCATTAGCCGAATTTGCCAAATAACAAATGAATTCACCACTTGAAAATTTCGATATGTAGATTCAAGAATCGCTAAAAATAGACAAGTGAAGATGTGATACTGCATTTTGAAGAATCCATACGTTATAAAACAAAAATTTGTATTTAATAAGAACATGCACAAAAATAATCTTATGTTTCATTAAATGCAAACCTACTGTGTTTAATAAAAAGAGACACGAAATTTTCACCCTCTATTATTTGACACTTTTGATACATAAATATTTTACGATATATATTTTAAACAGATGATAATTATGTAAGTAAATTCTTTCAATTTAAACCAAAGCAAAACAAGCCGACCTTAGCTCAGTTGGTAGAGTGGAGGACTGTAGTTATAATTCAGCAAATCCTTACGTCGCTGGTTCGAATCCAGCATGTCGGATTTTTTTATTTCCTCTTTATTTCTATCTCCACTTATATTAAGATTAGAGTCATTCACACTGTGATTCACTATTTAATCATTTCAATAATTTCCACTATCATTTCCCTAAGAATGTGAATCAATCTCCCCCTAGTTTAGTCAACCCATGTCACACAATGTTGTTTCACAAAAGAATCTGTAACTATCTAATAATAAAATGTTATTCCTTTTCAAGAAACTATTTTTAACAAAAAAAATTTGCTTTCTAAATTTGTATTGTTAAAAAAAATATCAGTTATTAAAATTTGTTAAGTCTTTTCAACTTTCTTAATAAATAAATTAGCTATTATTATTATTATTAAAAAACGAAACACATATAAATAAAACAATGAGCCTCTTAACATCCCCTAACCAAATATCAATATAGATATAAATGATTTTTTTAACTACCAAATAAAAATCATTTGCATTCTCTTGCTCTCTTTTTAGTGGTATTAATTAAAAACTGATACGTAATTAAATTAAAAAAGCCAAAGAATATCTATCAAAAAATCCTTTTACATTCTCTAATCATTAAAACAATTTTAATGATTGTAACTGAAATAAAAATTATATATCTATCTATACATATATAATAAAAAAAATTTGGACCGAATTGGGCCCAAAATTCTTTTTACTTTTTTTTTTATTTTAAAACTATTCTTATACCATATCATATAGTTTAGGTGGCTGTAATTTTCTTTTTCTTTTTACTCTAGGTTACAAGGTTCAAATCCTTGCACCGATATCTTTTTTTAATGGGTGTATATTATTATCTGCACATGACAGCAAACAACTCATAAAAAATTTGTTAGTGATTGAATCAATAAAAATGTATTTTCAATGATCCAAAGATTAAGCAAGTCATACTCTGTATTAGTCTATAATAAAAGATAAATATATTTTTATAATTTTATCTTATGTATGAGAATACATTGTATTAGATAATATTATAAATGAGATAAAACTTTAATGAATTCATATTTTAAAAGAAAATACAATTTAAATAGTAAAGTGAAGCTTTGTCCCAATTATAAAATCAACTCACGGATCACTCTATTTTTAAACAAAGTGAATTCACACATATTCGGGAAATATTAGTAAGAATTAAGATTCATGGTATATAATATTTTTATAATATAATAAAAATAAAAATTTTAAAAGATATATTAATAAAGTTTAATATGGATTTTATTTTTCATAATGGTAAACTTTTGTTGTATAAAAAATTATTAAAAGTTTTTTGTTATAAATATTTATAAAATTCAATATAAAATAATTTTATTTGATTGATTAGACTTTTTTTTTTTAAATAGATAGTCCAAGAAGACTTTTAAAATCTTGTTGATTAATTAAATTAATATGCTTAACAAATTAAAATGTGTGTACTCATATAAACTCATATATATTAGTTTAAGTAAAAATTAATATAAAAAAGTAATCAAATAAAAAAATATTTTAATTTAGTTTTAGTTAAATTTTTTGTTTTGATATTAAAAGACTCATATTTCTTAAAAACTTTTAATTTACACATCAAAATTTTAAATAGCAAATTAACAACGCGCCATAAAACTTAACCACTCTCTTTTTTCTAGAAGATATTATATAGTTAAATTTTGTGGAATTTTTGTATATGAGTTAACTTATAGTATTTAAATGGATAAAATAGTTTTTAATAAGGGTAAATTGCTCAATTTAAGTGAAAAAATGTCTTTGAGTGTAATTATTAGTAGAATGTGATGCATTATAGGTTTTTGTAAATAATGAACAGTGAATTGTGTAATTTTTTTAAGGCTTAATTCCAAAATAAATAACCAAATTTTCGCACATTGCAATTTAGTATAAACTTTTGAATTTTGGCAAAATAAATCACCCCCTTTCATATTTTTTTCAATTTAAACTTTGGGCACTTTGCCCCTTGCCCAAATGATGACGTGGACAAATAAATGCACAATAATCATCCCAATAAGCATCCACATAGTTAAATATCTAAAAATATAAATAAAATTATTAATATTATAAATATAAAAAAA